>VZTJ01005836.1:1651470-1785781 GCA_013397795.1 Orthonyx spaldingii | reverse complement strand
TTTTTTTTTTTTTCTGAAAATAAAGGTCCATTTGAAAAACAGTCTCTGTAATGGTGAGGTGTGCACAGTAGATGGAAATTTTAGATGGTTTCAGTGGGAATTAAGCAGCTCTTAAAATTGTATTCATAAAACTGTAATCAGCTAAAACTGCATAGGATGTACACTTAACCTTGGAAATTTCCCTTTATATATATCACCTGAGGAAAGGATTAATCTTGAATTTGAGACATGTGCCTCTCTCATCTGTAACCATGAGGATAATGTTTAATATCCAAGAAGGAATTGAATATCTTGCCATTTTAAATAAAGAATTATAAAGTGTTCTAACAAATATCTTCTGCTTTGCTAAAAGAAAATGTGGTTCTTATGGAACAGAATTGAAATAAAACCAGATCAAGAATAAGTATTTCAGATGTGGCAGAGAGCAGAGCATGCAAATACTCTGGGATATGACAAGAGAGCTGCATGATCTTATAGCAGTAGGTTCATGGTGCTGACAGGTCTAGTTCAGGTTGTTAAACAGTCTCCAGTGGAAATCTGGTTTCTTTTCCTCACAGCTTTTTGCTTTTTCCTCTTTCAGGTAAATTTTTTCAAGTCTTTATTTGAAATCTTACATTCAAACAGAATTAAGAGTAAAAATGAAATGGCAAAAATAAGCATGTATCCATTGTTCTGCAGCATTGGCATCTGTGAGTTTGTCAGGAGTGGAGGGGCTTTTAAAAATCCAGTGCATCTAGCCCCACAGCCTGTCTTGGCCCTCTGCTGTTTGAGGCTGTGGCCCAGATCAGGATCGAAGTCTTAGAGAGGAGGTTTTAGGCCAGGAAGACAGGAATTCTCCCTATAACTGCATTATTTTCTGCTCTGCAGCATGGCCGTCCCAAAATCCTCACATTAATTCTGTGAAAGACTAGAATTAGGACCTTCCATCAGGAGCTGATACCCATTATTCAGCATATTACACATATAAAACATATCGTCCTGAAAAATCTGTCACAGAGGTGGACCTGAACTACAGGTTACATTAAATGTAGAAACAGAAAGCACAGCGCTCCTGCAGCTCTGCTCCTGAGATTTATCTGAACATCTACTCTGAGCTCAGCACTATGGAAGTTGGTCAATGAATCTGATTCTGTTTTACCACCTATCCTGCCCAGAGCAGTGGACTGTGCAGGAGTCAAGAGGGTCCCAGCAAAACTTTTCTGTGTTTCTGCATTTGATTTCCTCAACTCTGCCTTCAGGTGGATGGTTCTGATCTATTTGTAGAAGCTTCTAATTAAACCAATATCAATGGTTGTTTTAGGGGGCATGAAGCAAATTCATCTTCATATAGAATCAAAGGGGAATATTATAAAATGCTGGAAATATTCATGTACATAATTGGAAGGGGATGTTTGATCTCATTAGACCTTCAAATTTGATAGATTTTTATATAGTTTGGGAGAGAGGAATAAAAACATTATCTTGTTTTAGGACTTTTCTCCTCTGCATAACTTTTATCTTTTGATGGCATTGGTTATTTATGCTGCATTGACTTTAATTCTCAGGCTTATTGGAGTTGTGATATTTGTTTCTAAGTGTCATTTTAAGAATAACACTAGATGTTTTCATCTCAGTGGGTTTAGCTGTTCTTGATCATCTGTAGGCAAAAAAAAGGTCTGATATATTATTCTGTTCTCGCCTATTTAATTTGTGGCTTTCATTTGTGGCTGGGGTACAATACTGTGACACACAAACATGTATATGCACTTGACATCAGATGCTATCACTACTTAGGTGTTCCTGATGGATAAATGAATGCCACCTTTGCTTGTTTGAAGTGTTTGGGTATTTTGTTTTGGCTTTTTTTTTTTTTTTTTTTTTTTTCTTGATTTGTTTGGTTTTGTTTTTCTTTTAGCTGGAGATAACCACAACATTGATGTCTTCCAAATACAGCAGATATTAGGAAAATGAGGTAGAATAGCCAATGGATATACCTTGTTAAATAAGCTGTGTTTTGCTCTTTTTCTATCACAGAAATTTAGGCAAGTCACTAAACTTCTGCATGAACATTTCATTTCTTTCCAAGGTACATATGAATAAAATCAGTCATTTGATCACAGAGTCTAATGTTCATTAGGTTTTTCAAATATCTTTGACATCCTTGAAACAGAAGTGATTTTTTATGGATAGGTAGCTGTGTGGTACAGTTTCCTGTAGCAGGAGCAAGCACACACCATTCATCCCAAAAAACAAGGTTCTAATCTTTGTCAGATTTTAAACTAGGCACCAAAAAAAAGGGAAAAAATGTTAACACATTGTAAAAACTGGAATTAAGTGCCTTGTCAGCATGTGAAAAATTCAGTTAAATATCTCTTTGTGGTTTGGGGTTTGGGAGGTGTTGTTGTGTTGTTGTTTTGGGGTTTTAGAGCTTATATAGTGTGGAGAAAAACTTAAGAATATGAGAGACTCATGAACCTTCATCCTTGCATTGCGATAGTGTAACTATGCTCTGGCAACCACAGCATTGCAAACCTGGAATAACATGAGGAAAATATTTTATGTATTTTTAGATACCTTTTAATATTACTCCATAATTAAAGTAATTTGTAGGATGTTATTATACTGGTTTTTTGTTCTGATTTTTGATGACTTTTGAAAAGAACCACAAATAACAGAAAAATAACACCATGTTAATTAACAGCATCAATTCAGAGTGAAGTTAATGGCACTGTTTACATTACTAATGCAAGCAGAATTTGGCCCTTAGGAAGTTATTTCATATGGCAGTTACATGTTTGTCTCTGAAGTACCAATAACAGCTGCCAGGTTCTTGTGGATGACTGGGAGGATGTCTCTGCTGTCTTGAAATCATGGAAAGAGGTATTGCACCAATGACTTTGAAAGTGGAAAAACAAGGCAGAACAGAAAGACCAGGAAAGGGAGATTAGCCCCAAGACAGTAATCAAGAAAATGAGAGAGACTTGAAGGATAAGGAAAGGTCAAACCAGTTAGATAAATTCTAGGGCTGAAGGTAACAGCAGAGACCAAAGCCCAGGTTAAGTCACCATTCCTCACATCCCTGCTCTCCTCCTAACACCAGTTAAAACAAAGATAATAATAAAGTTGATTTTCATAAGCGATGCTTTATCTTTGGACACAAAGCTCTCTGGCCTGAATTTTACAGCAGTCCCAAACTTGTACCTGTATTCTCAATTCATTATGACTCTTTCAGGCCATGATACTGAGTGAGGGACCTTTCAAAACAGAGAGTAAGAGCAATTATCACCTCATCTGCTTCCTTTTGTAACTGAAAAATTCACTACTATCTATTCGTTATTGAGTTCCACTGTAATTTGTGACAGGATAAAAGGACAGAAGGAAAATTGTTTTATATTAGGGAGATATTTTAGAGTGCTGATTCTAGAGCATAGAAGGAACATGTATTGTTTTCATTGTTCTTATTTAAGAGCCTAAATGCTGAGCTTGCACCTTGTTTTAAGGCATTGCAATCATTGTAATGATTCCTCAATCTGTGTAGTAGATCTACACAGTCACAAGTCTACAGAATTCTTTAAAAAATCAAATATGTTCTTCAAAAAGTTTTTTCTTCCTTCTCCTTGTTATAGGAGAAAGGGGTCCTGATGGACCCTAGTGACAATTGGTGTCCCTCAGGGGTCTGTACCTGGACCAGTGTTATTTAATATCTTCATTAATGACATAGAAAAAGCGATCAAGTGCAGCCTCAGCAGATTTGCAGATGACACTAAACAGAGTCGTGTGGTTGGCATTCCTGAAGGACAGGATG
The DNA here is from genome assembly GCA_013397795.1 of Orthonyx spaldingii. NCBI lineage: Eukaryota > Metazoa > Chordata > Aves > Passeriformes > Orthonychidae > Orthonyx > Orthonyx spaldingii. Next base: position 1,781,997 of record VZTJ01005836.1, on the reverse strand, counting down.
CCATCTACAGGGACCTGGACAAGCTTGAGCAGCAAGCCCATGGGAATCTCATGAGGTTTAACAAGACTTCTACACTGTGCAACACTGTAAATGCTGCCTGGTGAAGAGGTAGTCCCAGCTGGCAAGCCATCTTTACTGAAGGAAATATGATACTTTTAGAACATTATCTAGCTAAGAATTTTGAAGCCTTTTGGTAACATTAATTAAATAATTCTCTCAGCAACTCACTCACAGCACTATTATCAGTCCCACCTTTTAGTTGAGTAAATTGGGCCTGCCTTGTCCAACCTCAGATATCATGGCTGTGAAAGGAATGAGCGAAGAATAATGCCAGACTCCTTCATGCCTTTCAACACTTCAGCGTGCTTATTTTCAACTATTCTTTTGTCACTGCGCCATACAACATTCCTCAGGCCAAGAAAGCCTGAGGGGAACTTTGCCTTTAATATACTAGAAATTAAAAAAAAAACAAAACAAAAAAAAAAACCACCCAAACCACTGCAATTTGGGCATAAATATTTTGAGGCCAATATGTGGGCATTTCTAATAAAATTGCAATTTCACAAAAATTGTCCATCAAGTTCTCCTTCAGTAAGGAATGAAAGAGTTCCTCATAAGCTGTCTGTTCCCATGTTTTTCCTTAGTGCTTTGGGACAGAAACTGTTTGGGGGTATCCCTAGAGGCTACGAGCACCTTTGGCCAGTCACAAGCAGGGAAAATCCTCACATTTAAGATGAGTGGGTGGCTACATTCCTGAGACATGGATGTCCCAGCAAGTGTTTGTCAGCTGTTGATTTTCAGGAACTGCAAGGACATCTAATTTTCCTCACTCCAACCGGTGTGAAACCACTGAAAATTAGTGGACCAGATGAAACAGGTTTGTGGACCCCTCAGGTGGAACAAGATGTTTGTTTACTTAATTGCTTGAGAACTAATCTGCCCAGACGCATGTAGCAACTGTAAAATAAGACCAGCAATTTCACCGAAATGCAATTCATTGCTCTTCCCCTTCTCACATCATCAGGAGTACAGGTCTCCCCTCTGTGATCTGGCGTGTACACATCTAAGGGTATGAATTGTGAGTATGTGTTGACAGTAAGTATTAAATATACACATTTTTGATACTAAGATGACAAATTAAAAAATAAACCATTTTAGAGGAGTGGTCACCAAAGATATGAATTTTAATCTTGGCTTAATTTCTGAAGTCTACAGAACTTTTCAAGTTTTTTTCCTGTTATTAAAAGATTATACATTTTTTGCTGCTATGACCCTCTCATTCCCTAAAAGATTCTTTTCTCTCACTAAGTCACTCCCTACAAAATCAACCTACTTCCTGAACCCATATGACTCTTCTTTCCACCAAAATGTTTTTGGTAGATAAGATTTTTAAGAAGAGATGGAAAAATAGCTCTGTAGCCTCATAGTTCCACCAGGCATCTTTTCCACAGGGAATGACAGAAATATTTCCACTCAATATCTTCACAGGTGAAGTGGTTTATATTTTCTGGTTCACAGTTGCTCTCCAAATAAGATGAAGGAAGCTTCCTACTCATTAAAAGAAAAAAAAAAAAAAAAAAAAAATCCCCCCCCCCCCCCCCCCAAAAAAAAAAAAATACAAGAAGGGCTTATACACCTATGTTAACCAGAAAATGAAGGTCAAGAAGGTGTACCCCCTCAATAAATAATGCTGGAAAACTGGTAACAATGGATGAAGAGAAGCCTAAGGTACTCAACAACTTTTTTACTGTCTTTTATGGCAATCTCTTTTCCCACACCTCTCAAGTGGATGGACAGCAGGATGAGGGCTGGGGAGCAACGTGCTTCCCACTGTAAGTGGCTCATGACCACCCAAGAAACCTAAATGTATATAAGTCTGTGGGACCCAATAAAATGCATCCTAAAGTTCTGAGGCAATTGCTGATGTGGTTGCCAAGAGACTCTCCACGATATTTGAAAAGTCATGGCAGTCATGTGAAGTCCAGGGTAACTGGACTTTGTACCATTGTATCCATCTTTAAAAAGGTTAGAACGGGGGATCCTGGAAACAACTGACCTGTCAGCCTCACCTCTGTGCCTGGGAATATCATGGAACACGTCCTCCTAGACGCTCTGTTACAGCACAGGGAGGACAGGGAGGTGATTTGGGACAGCCAGCATGACTTCACCAAGGGCAAGTCCTGCCTGATCAACCTATGGACTGCTATGATGGAGTGACTGCATCAGTGGACAAGGAATACAGGGTTACAGATGTCATTTATCTAAACTTCTGTAAAGCCTCTGACATGGTGCCCTACAACATCCTTCTGTCTAAATTGGAGAGAGATGGATTTGATGAGTGGACTGTTAGATGGATAAGAAAATGGGTGGACAGTCACATCCATAGGGTTGTGGTCAATGGCTCAGAGTCCTGATGGACCCTAGTGACAATTGGTGTCCCTCAGGGGTCTGTACCTGGACCAGTGTTATTTAATATCTTCATTAATGACATAGAAAAAGGGATCAAGTGCAGCCTCAGCAGATTTGCAGATGACACTAAACAGAGTCGTGTGGTTGGCATTCCTGAAGGACAGGATGCCATCTACACGGACCTGGACAAGCTTGAGCAGCAAGCCCATGGGAATCTCATGAGGTTTAACAAGACCAAGTTTGAGGTTCTCTGCCTGGGTCAGGGCAACCCCCAGTATCAACACAGGCTGGGGGATGAACAAATCAGGGCAGTCCCGCTGAAAAGGACTTGGGGGTACTGGTGGATGAGAGGCTGAACACGGGATGGCAAAAGGTGCTTGGAGCCCAGAAAGCCAATTGTTTCCTGGGCTGCATCCAAAGTAGTGCGGCCAGCAGGGAGAGGGAGGGGATTCTGCCCCACCACTCTGCTCTTGTGAGACTCCACCTCAGTCCCCAGCATAGGAAGGACATAGACCTGTTGGACCAAGTCCAGAGGAGAGACACCAAGATGATTAGAGGAATGGAGCACTTCTCCTACAAGAAAAGGCTGAGAGAATTGGAATTGATCAGGCTGAACAAGAAAAGTCTTTGGGGTGACCAAATTATGGCCTTCCAGCACCTGAAGGGAACCTACAAGAATGATGGAGGGAGACTTTACAAGAACATACAGTGACAAAACAAGGGGGAATGGCTTCAAACTAAAAGAGAGTACATTTAAACTAGATGTAAGGAAGAAATTCTTTACTGTGAGGATGGTGAGGCACTGGCACAAGTTGCCCAGAGAAGATGTGGATGCTCCATCCCTGGGAGTGTTCAACGTCAAGGTGGATTGGCTTTGAGCAACTTGATCTAGTGAAAGGTGTCCCTGCCCATGGCAGGGGTGTTGGAACTAGATGATCTTTATGGTCCCTTCAAACCCAAGCCATTTATGATTCTGTGATACTTTTTATAGCTTTTGCATTCCAACAGAATGGACAGTGATCCAAAACATGAAGAGATGCCAGTTCAAGTTTTGCAAGAGCTAAGTATACAGGATGCTGGATCCTCATCTGGATCTGTTCTAACTAGAATGTTTTTGCACTTTCCCATAAACCTGAATGGGAACACTATAGCTCAACCTCCTCCAAACAAACACTTCTCAGAAAAATGCCCACAGACCACTGCTTTTTTTCCTGGCTTCCTCTCAGTTTTACTGCTTCATATTTTGCTTTTCTCTTAATGAATCAGATTCCTGAATCACCATCTGGACGTAACTACACAGTCTACCCATCATTCCCCTCAAAGGCTGAGAATAAGGATGGTCCACCAACTAAAGTGAAGAATGAGATATATGAGAGTTAAACTGTTTCAGTCTAAGCCCCTCCAGTGTGCTACCAGCTTGAAAAGAAAAAAAAGAGAGAGGGAGAGACTGTTAAATTTTTCCAGTAATCTGATGGGAAGAGAGAGAGACAGACAGAGAGAGTTCACTTGGTTAATTTTCTAGCCAGCAGCTACAACAGTGCTTCTATTAGGAGATATGAAAAGAGACAAAGAGATATAATAGTTATAGATTGGCTTTGTTGGCCAGAAGAAGTTCTAACTATGCTAGAGGGATGAGGAGGTACAGAGGCATGCTCTCAAGGGATATTTTTTTTTACTTTAATAACATCATTTTGGTGCATCTCTAGCTGCACATTCACTTAACACTGACTGAAAAGAAAGGTTTTAACATATCACACTGCCTGACCAGAAAGCTGAAATGAAAGCTGGAAAAATGCATTGACCTTGTGTTATTCTCCTTTGCATTGACTTTGTGAGATTCAGATTCAAATTTTGTTGGGCTAATGTTTTGGGCAGAAACCTTCCTTCAACAGATACAGTTGTTTCATCTTATCTTCACTCTGTTTTTTCCCCTTATTAGAGAAGATGGAAACGTGCCAATTTGCTTTACAGTCTGCCCAGTCCGCTGTCATTAGATTACTCTCAAACTTATTTATCAAATCCCTTGTCCAAACCTTTCTTCTTGTAGTACTTCATTCTGAACAAGAAACTATACATCACTTGTCTCTTTCATTCATTCTTAAGCTGAAGTAGTACTGTCTCCCAAAGCACAAGCATTTGAGAGTTACACATTTTCACATTTCTCATCTGTGTTAAATCCAAGATCATTTTGTTCCCCCTTACTGCCTCCCTCTTCTTCTCCTGACTGCTTGCCTGGATAAAAATAAAAATGCCTTAAGCAAATCCTTTCATAACCTTATATATTGGGATGGTTAGACCAGAGCTCCTAACATGAGAGAACACATTTCCAGGAATGGGTGTGTGCCTGAGAGCAAGAAACTAGACAGGACTGGGTATCTTGCAAACAGCCCTGTTTTCATGAGCTAACTAACATCCATTCAAAACACTAAATTATTTGATTTTATTTCCATTAGTATCTGATCTTTGGAGAGAGAATCTCTTACAAATATATCTGACATCAAATAACCATTATCTCAGATATTTTTCCTTCCTGCAGACATGCACATAGCAAAAAAGGTGACTTAATACATAAGAAAAACAGAGATGCTAACATAAAGGGACTCATACGTAGACATTGTTTTCTGAGATTTTCATATGATTTTGTGCAAGTCAGAATTTTGCTGTGCCTCAGTTTACCCAGCTATAATTTTAATTACTGTCATCTACAGTATTATAACAAGAGTGAGATTTTGCTAATTAGGTAAGCATGCCAAATACAGTGGTCATCTAAGACTTCATTGCTATGCTGCACAACTCAGAGAACTTCACTGTTACAGCCATTACAAAATTTAAATATCACTAGATACAGGTTCCAAACGTTGTGCATTTTTAGGGTTAGGTCGACAGAGAGATTTGGGACAAATCAATCCAATTTTTAAGCATTGCAATGATCCTTAACGTCTCACTCATTTGCTGCCAAAACCTGAGTCTTTAATTATATATACAGTGTTTAAGTTCTTTGCTAGGAGCAATTGAATGCATCCAGCATGTCAGATAACCGACTGATTTGGGCAATGTTCTTGGATGAGGAAAAAAAAAAGACCGAAATAAAAAAACCCAACCAAAACAAAACAAAAAAACCTTCAGTCTCTGCTCCAGATCAAGAAAGATAAAGATTTCAAAACTGTTCCCTGACAAGGACTTAGGTTAAAGGTGTATTTCTTTCTATACATGATGCCTCACAAGGAAAGCCTAACTCAGAGTTAGGTGTCCAGCTCCCTTGTGATTAGGAATCTCAAGAGACTCCTGGTCCCTGAGAGAAGAAATCAGCCATTTCTTGTCTGATATGCACTTTGTGAGATGCCTCAAACCTCCTGGTTTTAAAGGGTTCATATCTAGGTTCCACAGTCCTTGCATTTCATGTGTTGCCTGCGACACTGGGGACAGTGAATTTCACTAAGTTGTTAGGCACCTAAAAATTGCATATTGCATGACCTAGGTCCTTTATGGATCCATCCCCCAGTACACTACATATTCCCATGTTAAGACTAAGCTCATCCTCACGTACCTGGGCTCACTGCTAACAGCCTATGACATACAGCTGGGGTCATTCTAATTCCCTCTAGTACAAGGTAAGGGATACACATGCAGGAGGTAGTTCATTATGGTATTATAATCATGCCCTGCTTATACCCCAAAGTCATTCACTTCCATTAAAGGCCAGGAGAGCGACTGTGAACTGAATCCCGAGATGAGCAAGTAGCACTGTTTGGGAAGAAGGTCGATGAGGTCATGGTGGTATTCATGGTGATGGCGGCCCTCATGAATTCACCTATTATTTTTTATTTCATTGCTTTCCCATAAATCTTTCTAAGCTTTAAATAATAACAACCTGTGACACTATTTGTTTAGGATTTTGTTTCATTAACCAACACATATTCCTACTCATTCCTCTCTTTTCCTAAATTCGAATATTTTGAATTATATGCAGGTTAAGCTGCTGGGCTAAGTGAGATTAGCAAAACAAGTGGATCTAGGAGAATATCAGTTTTTACCATGAATGCGGTAATGACTGCAAGGATTGTCCAGTAAAATCATTAGCATTTTCTTCTTTAACTCAGGAAAAGACATATACATGAGTCCTGAAGGATATTGCCTGGAGGCTATGAAAGAAGAAAAGACAATCACCTGCACAAGGAAATATTAGAAGCATTTTGATACTTACCTGGTTTTTGTGTGAGTGACTTGCACTGCACAAAAGTTTTGCAGGATGTGCTGGGCAGAGGTAATCCTAGTAGTTGTGTGCACCAATGGGTACTCCCAGATGTTCTTAAGTGGGGGACTAATCAGTTCCACGTCTGGTCATCAAGTGGAGAGATCCACTAAAGAAAGGGCATAGTAAATCCAAACAAGCCTTACTCATCAGCTTAGGTTCAGTTCAGGCTATTTGATCAGGATATAAATTTGGGTAGATCAGAATTCTTTCCCTTGCTTTTCAAGGTCTAAAGGAGAAAAGCAAACTGATCTTAAAATCAGATTTTCTGCTTTTGTTGTGAAAGATAAAGATAAGAATTTTCTGAAAGGAGACATATTTGGAAAGACTGTCTAACTTTCTACTCTCACTCACTCTTTCTTTGTGAGACATTCAGTAAAAGAGAAGAGGAATAAAGCAAATGAAGTCATTGAAATTGCTATTGACAGTTATAGTTGATAGTTGAAAATGGGAAAGTAAAAATCAAATACGTCACATCCCTCCTGGAAAAATACACATCTTTGAGTCACAAATCCATTTCAAATACCTTGATAGTTACATTTCAGTATTTCCCCAAGGAAAGCTAGAAGGCCAAGTCCTCGGTATGGAGGCCATAAGAACATTGTACTGTTTAAATTAACTGCCAGATCTGCAGGTAGGGAGACAATGCCATTCACTATTTAAAAAACCCAGTGACATGCAGGATTTGGTTTGGGGCACTACAGAGAAACATTGTGAAATGATGTAATGCACAAGGTGAAAAGGAACCTTATCCAGGGACACAGCAGAAGGAGACCTAGCAGAAAGAGTCTCAAAGATTGATTTGGCCAATACTGATCAGATTAAGTACCCAACAGTCAGAAGTCTTTTTGCAGGTGCTAGCTGGCACTGTAGCCAAGCCTTGTGTTTAGTATATTTATTTTATATGGCATTTATTGTTTACGGCTGTAAGTGGTCAAGACCTTAACTTTATATCTGGTGGAACCTGGTACAACACAATGTCCTAACACCATGCTGGGCACTTGTACAGGACCATCTGTTAAACAGAAATGTTCCCTGACAGTTTGCCATTTAACTATCAGACTAGTCCAACACTGCTTAACTCATGAGTGCTGACAAGGTTTACAGCATTAACTAATATCATTAATTTATTATTATTATTGGCCTTACTATTACTCTACCACCTTCCATTCCCAATCACAACTAAAGCCCCATTGTGCTGTGTACTGAAGAAACACTACATAAAATAACATCCATAACTCTAGGCCATTACAAATGAAATAAGCAGAAATTAGATAGGCATTGAAAACACTCTAATTAGTCCCAACAAAAATGATGTAGTACTTGTTTGTCACTGAAACACCAGCATTTGCCAACAGTAAACTCACTGTATTGATCAACATGAACCTACACTGTTAAGAGTATGAGATTATCAGGGTTGCTGTAATTGAGGGAAGCAGGTCCTGTTATACCAGGCAACTATTTCTCTTCCCTATGTGTAGCCCCATTCTTTGCTCATTTAGCCCAAGAGATATGAATTAATGGGCCAAACACTAGATACAGCAGGGATGGAACTCATTAGGGTAAATTCACAAGCCCCAAGGAGCACAACAAGATCTGGGCCAGTGTGCTTCTTCTCTTTTTAAATCAAAACAAACTACAAAATGCTTCAACTTGCCCTTGTGAGAAAATAATTCTGAATCATACAGTGGTACAAGTCAGAAAGCCCAGAGTGCCACTAGCCTACTACAGCAGAAGTAGTAAGAAGAGCAAGTCATAACAGAAGCAAAAATTGAGCCCTTCTGTATGGTTTGATTCTTTTCGGGTTTTTTTGGTTTTGGTTTAAATCCTTGCTTTGGGACACACACAAACAGTTTAGCATTCTGAAATCTGTTTTGCTGAAAATAGAGACAGGAAAAGGGAAACTTACATCTTTAATTACTATCCTATTGTTGGTAGAATTTATAAATTATGATATTGTTACCTGAGGGCTTGCTGACAGACTGCATCGTTTCTCCTCAGTCTGGCTCTAATCCCAGCTTCTATTTTTTCTTTTAAATCCTGGAATGCAGACAGAAAAAGGGTTTCCTTTCAATAAACCAACTGTCTGAACCCAGATTACTGTGCTGTGTCACTAAAATAAAAGACCTAGCATTAATCCCCTCAGCTTTCAAACAACAATATAAAGCATCTACAGTATTTCCTAGTCTCTTCCCCAGGTAATGGAATTTATTTCATACAACAGTCCTTATGAAACCAGAGTAGAGCTCAGACTGGCTTGAAACAATTGATTTGCCTGAATATTGTAACCACCATTGATTAGCTCTTTAAACCCTAGTCAGTAATTAGCTAAGCTTTACTTGCCCAGCATTCAGTTAGGTGGAAAAGACCAGTTTTTATTACCTGAGAAATGTATTGTAATACCTACTTGTCAAAAGTCACTTCCAGTGCCAGTGCTTTGAGAAAAGCAAAAAGACCTAAACATGAATGAATGGAAATATTATCAGGAAAATTGTTGATGTTCAGTGGAAGGTGGATAAGTAAAAAGAAGCCATTGTTGAGAAAAGCTCCTTCCAGATCATTCTTTGGTGTCCAGTGCAGTCATCTATCTGCATTGCAGTGGGATAAATTCCTCTCCAAAACACAGTGACACTGCTATGGATAACCTGCAGAGATCACCAGCCAATGACCTGAAGGAGTGTGCAGAGTGTGCAACTGTGGCTCCACTGTCAAAGGCACAGCATGAGACTTTCCAGAGTCTTACAGGAGATTCTTCACTTCAGCTTGGACGGTGATTGTGTCCATCTACACACTAAAAGCAGAACTGGTTTTGGTTAGACAAAATGCATAAACCACACGTGCTTAAAGGTTTCCACACCTTTCATTCAGCAAACAACTTTCACTCGAACTCAGTACAGGGGCAATACAACATGAACCAGCAGCTCTGCTGGAGATGTCTTCATTTGGGTGAATACAAGCCAATGACTCATTATCACTGAAGATGACATTGCTGCAAGCCTAAATGTGTTAATTCCTGGATCCAGGCCAAATTTCCTGTTGATTATTTCTACTCCTCTTGGGTGAAATGCCTGCCTGGCTTTCAACTGGAGACCATAACCTTCAACACCTAAAACTCAGCACTCTCACTCCAGATAATACTGTGGGAAAGCATTCAGACAACATATTTATCAGGACGATGAACAGCATCATCAAACTTAATTCAGCAAATACAGGTACAGTATAAAAAAATAGGAAAAATAATTCTTCCAAATACTTGCTGCAATTCTGCTCTGTACATAGAAAGGAAAAAAATGAAAGTTACAAAGCCCTTTCTTTTATTGGAAACAATTCTATGACACTATAAAAACCATGTAGTATTGCCCAGATTTTATACTCTGATCTTTGCTTTCCTGTATTCAAATTTTTAACTTGGATGAAATCAAACTTGTTTGAAAGTACTAAGCCACCAAATCAGTTAGACAGAAATAGAATCTGTACCTCACATTTACAGCATCATTTGAAAATCAATGCAGAGGAAATTAACTCTATGACTTCACAATTAAAAAGACCAAACAGACTACTTCAGAAAAAGTTAGTCCCCTAGGGAAAAATGAATGTAACTGTCTCCAGCTATATAGAAGACACCAGACTCGAAAGATACAAAACACTGAAGGTTTCTTTCTTCTTTTTTATGGTCTTTGCTGCTACAAGCAGAGAGATGGGAATTTGAAATTCCCTGGGCCCCCGTGGAACTCAAATGTATCCATATTCCTGTAATGTACTTTCTCTGTATAAATGTACTAACCTCCCACTAAGAAAATTAGCTCTTTAATCACTTGAATCCAAATAAAGCATTGTTATATCCTAAAGGCACTAAAGTTCTGCACTTTTAAGAGAGTGTCTGAACATTTCCCAAATACACTTAGAGTGGGTGAAGTTCTTTTATTTAATTTTCTGTAATTAAAGAACAAGTCAGGTAGAAACCAAAGCTGTATTTGTGATATTGCTTGCTAAAAGCAGTAGATCTGCGTTCCACTATCCTTATATTGTATAAAAATCAAAAACATCAAAAAGCATCAAAGAAAGAGAAAAAAATATTGAAAACTCCCCAGTGTTACTCACCATGAAGGAAACAGTCTAGATTGACATAGTAAAAGATATATTCTTTCCAAGTGCAGTTATTTATGAAACTTCAGCTTACAAGTTTAGCTTATCAGGTTTGCAGTGAATGCTCGGATTATTCTCAGAATAACCTGAATGAAACAGTTCCCTCATTCATAGTTATAATGTGCTGACCACAGCAGGAAATTAGGCATGCAAAAGTGGAATGTAAGGGGAATAGCTTTGGAAGTCCTAAAGTGACCTCTTCCACACTTATAAGCTTTGAAGATCACACCATCAAACCATCTTCCTAATACCTCTCTTAAAATAAGCACTCTGCTCAGATAAGCACACCATAGAGAGTGTCCATTGTCCTGATATATCAATATGACACTAATAATGAAGGAACTGTCTCTTTTGATGGGTCCCTCACAAGTTTGGCCAGTGATGGAATTCTTCACAATCTACTGCTTTCAGAAGTTTTTCCCACTCTCAATTTGACTTGATTCCCTTGGACTTCATGCTCAGCCATTCTCTCCTTGCTCCTAAGGAAGAATACTTCATCTTTTGAGCCTGCCACAAGAAAAACTTCCCCTTCAAGTCAGTGGACCAAAGGATTCATGGAAGTTAGCTAACTTTGAGGCAGGCTGATCTCTGGCTAAATATCTGCACGTATACTGCACAGACAACCTTGCAAGTTGCCTCGGTTCTGAACAGCTTGGCAAGTTTGGTATGATTATAGTTGGGATCAACATTTCAATACAGCATAATTAGTCTGTCAGGTGATTAATTCATTGTGCATATTAGACTCTACAAGCTGTCCTCATTAAGACTGTATTTTACTAACTTGAAGATTAATTTTTTAAGTATATGACCAATATCCTTGAAATCTTGGGGTTCTTCATATACACAATGTTAAACACATAATAAAACATATAAACATATAATAAATAGATGTACTGGCTCTTTTATACTATGTTTTTTTAAACTATTTATCATCATTATGTCATATTTATTTACAGACTTGTTAAAGTTAATTTTTGGTTTTGTTTTTGTTTTTAGCCACACTATCCTTAGTGTCCTTCCTCTACTATTTTTAGCCACTCATTTGTAGTGCACTAGTGCTGGGACCCTTAATCAGGGATCAGGATCTCATCCCATGCTAGGTGTTGTACAAACAGAACCTAGTTGCAGAGAGTTTTAATTTAAATGCTACACATGGATATAGGCAGATCATGAGTACAAGGCAACCATGAGAAAATGCACAATAGATGTACTAAGAAAAATATCAGGTCTCAGTCAGGAAAGCCAATGGTACATGACAGGGTGGTTTGTTACATGACACTGCAAAGTTATGTTTTTCGTACCTGGCACCTGGATTGCTGTGTTGAGAAGCATAATTTATAAATATTTCAGGCAGCATTTCCAGTGATAAGGATACAAGGGTGGTACTAAACAGACCTGTTCACTTCTTAGTTCAGCCATACAGTTGATGAATGCCACTGCACCTTTGTGTGATGCTACAAACTGGAACAGTCTTTGACTTATTTGGAAGTAGAGTGGCACATAACAGGCAATGTTTTTGAGTGAGGGTCTTACAGGCTACAGCAATATAAATATTTAGTGAGGACAATAATAACAAATGCAAATTATATGTTCATGTGTCCGCACTAGAGTTTATTTAATTGCAGATTACCCCAGTAGACGTATGCATCCCCAGCCTATGGGATTTCACCTGATTTCAGACAGGCTTACATACTGTGTGAGAAAGACCAAAAGGAGCTGGTTACCCTGGGTGGAGGTTAATTGTCATATCCTATTTCCACATAGAAAAAATACTAGCTTGCACCCTATGTACATAAAACTAGAAGTGAAGATAAAATAAAGCAACCAGAAAAACAGTCCCTAGCTTCACTGGGGTCTGGATGGATACCTTGAAGGAGCGGCTGGAAGTCACCGCATGTGTTGTTCTCAAATGTTGCAAAGTCACAAACAATTGTGTATCAAACACAAAGCAATTAAGGTGTAAATATATATATACTACACTCATAAACACACATGCTCGGAAGCACCTACCTCAATGTTCATCTTCTTCTTCCCTAACTTCTAAAATTGGAGACTAATTTCTTTATCTGGTTTTAGTTAAACTTCCTCTACAGGTTCTGGCACTCATCAAAAATAAAAGAGTTGAATAGAGGGGGTGGAAATTCTAATTAGTCCCTGTCACAATTCATGCTGCTGTTGAAGGAATGCACAGTATGCAAAGCAGGTTCAAGCTACCCTAAGTGTCAAGCCCTTCTACAGCTGAAAGAAATCAACAATTCTTGGGTTAAAAGGCAAGAAAAACACACTGTCTTCTCCACTTTACAGATAACATCTTTTTGCTTAGTCAGGCTTAAATTGCCCATTACAATGAGAAAAATAGAAAAGTAAAGACTTAATAAGTGACAGTAGTACTAACAATAACATCATACAAACCTTTTGCTCTATAGCAAAAGTATAGTCTGCTATATTCAGACTTAAAAATAAATAAGTAGCTAAATCAAACAGAACTGCAATGAAAGTTACTATAAATGCTGCAGAAGTAAATATAACACAGAGTTAATTCCATTATAAATAACTGTGCATTCTAGGCATTGCACCATTTGCTGATGCTGATTGGTTGCTGATATGAATCAAGAGTAGTTCAGGAATCCAAAGCAGAACAAAAACCAGTGAAAATTAGAATTTTTGCAGTTGTCGTTTAGCTGTCTAAGTACAAATAACTTCCCTAAGAACAGCTTGGTGCACATATTATGAAAAAAACAATCTTTATTGTACTCACCCATGCATTATCCTTTCACTTAAAGTACTGCACAGAGCATACTTCTTTTAATGAACTTTTGCTAAACTTTTATTGCTTACAACACTCATTCAAAGAGAGAAGCAGAAAGGCCTGACCATTTGTCCACATGGTCTGAGGGTGAGAAGGAATTAGTATTGGCAAATAAATATTTTCATCTGAGCCCAAGATATTACATTTTCCTGGCCATTCAAAGACTTTCCTTAATTTCTGCAGTGAAAACTGCAAATGACTTGGGAGATGATCATTATAAGGAATTGATGTTCACAACTTTGTCACCAGCAGCTGTAGTTACTCTGTACAAGGTTTTCTGGGATATATGTATTATAACTGCATCACCACTGAGACTGTACATGATGACATCCTCCATTTTGGAAAGTAAGCATCTGGATTGCTGATTACAGAACACATTGGTGAGCTGAAAGACGCTGCAATCTGTTACTCTCGTACTTATACAAGCATTAAATCAACTGTTCAATTTGAGCTTAATAATGGCTTCAGAAGAAGACTGACAAACCACTGATTTTTAAAGAGGGACTTTTGATATCTTCCTGTAAGCTTGAGTGTTCTCAAATTCATAAGCCTGTACCACCTGTCTTACAAAACTCTTTCTTTTGGTTGACTTCACTATCAGCATCTTATCTCACTTGGTGAGATCTATAAGGGAAACATAAAACAGATTGGAAAAATTTACACTGATGTGAGGTGTATGTTGTGGAAAAAAACAGGACTGACACCCTCCCCCCTTCCTGCAGACTTCTTAATGTTATACTGAAAGAAGAGAGCAGCATTCTTTGCATCAGATGTTTCTACAGGTGCCACCCAGAGCACTGACAGTCCCTGGGTTAATTATGGGGCCACAACTTCTACCATAACTATCTCCACTAACACTGTTCTCTCTGATGCACTGCTATCCCAGGGAAACTGGACCATCAATAGACTAACCAAAAACATCTTCATAGTCATTATTGTACAAAGAGCCAAAGTGTTCATAAAAAAATCAAGACAGATGAATTTTCTTAATAAGTGGCTAAAACATCCTCGGCATTTCTAGAGCCATTTTGCTGCTCAAGGGTTTTCAATATGATGCTCTGATGATAGAAGAACCACTTTTATCAAATATTAAGCTACTGTAAATTTGCTATAATTGAATAATTTGCCTCTTAGCTTTGGTTCACTAAAACTGTAGCAAGGTTCTCATCTCTAAGCGATCGTTCCACAGTCTGTTTCAATATATGTCATGTTAGACAAGGCTCATATATAGTACCATTTGAGATTAGTAATTCCAAAGCCAAGGAACCTTGTAAAAGATCTGGATGATTGACCATAAAGTATGTAAGTATTTAGTCAAATTAAATTGCGATTAGGGTTTTCAGCTCCATATTTAAACACAAAAAGTTGGATAAATCTTTGCTACTTTAGAGAACTATTATCTAAGAATTCAAATGAGTAAAGAAAATTCCACAGAGACTTTTAGGAAAAGGAATTAGGGAAATATTTGTAATTTTCTATGGCCACTCCTGTATAACAAAAGCATTTGCACAGGTTTTTCCACCTCTGGAAAAGAGAATGGTGACTGCAGAGTAACTCCATGACAGATTTTTTTCTTTGTTAACCTGATCTCAATGTTGAATAAGTTTTTAGTCCAGTTTAATTTAATGAAAGGGAAGACCTTACAGTGTCAGCACCTGTCTAGTAAGACAGAACTGTGCCCAGGTTTTCCACAAATAACTGCCAGTACAAAGTAGAGCTGTGCTCACTCTCTGTGGAATAAATCCCTTGAGATGTAAGTTGTGGAAGAACTCAAGCATGCCAAGTACTCACCTAAAGACACTGTGATCTCAGCGAGTTTTCAGGTGTGCTGTTGTTCTCCTTTTACATTCAGATTCTGATGATGGAACCTCAAAGCCAGACACTAACTAACATTACCCTTCTATCCTGATTTTTTTCCAGGAGTGTTTTTTGTTGTTGCTGCTTCTTTGTTTGTTAGCCTTTGCCTTTTTTTTTTTTTTTTCTTATCAATGCCAAATGGCATGTGATGTTTCTGTTGTACTTCTGTCAGCTTGTGTGAAATTCCCATGTCTATAATAAGTTATTTCTAATTTCAGAGGTAAATGTAGGTATTGTATTGATTCTACATTCTCTCTTCCTTAAAGATATCAGTGAGCAGGAAGAACAAACTGTATCTGTCACAGGGAATTACTCTAGTTCTTGGAAATAAGCCTGATAGAACTATGAATGCAAGATTTGATCCATATCAGAAAAATAACTCATTGAATGTCATTGAACAATTAAATCAAGTTCAATTTAATGCCAATTTTTTATAACAATCATCATTTTTGCAATATCTAAGATCTGTCTGCAAAGACCTCTTCAACACAAAGGCAAGTATTGGAAATAGTCTGCTAAAGGTCATTTCTGGTCTTCAGTTTTCAAGACCAAAACCATTTGGTGGGTTTTGAGTCACTGTGATATGTGCTTAAATTTGAGGTGCAATAGTGAATATTTTGTCCAAAGCTACACTAGTAGTAACAATGTGTGTTTTATCTAATTTCTCTTTAAAGTTTATTTTAACAGGAATAATAAAAAACAACATTATTGAAGCAACTTTTCTCCTTGCTGCCTTTCATTATTTGCCATTGTTTGGATGAAAAAGTAGAGGACATTAGAAACCATAAACAAGTAGCTTTTTTTTCAGGTGAATTTCTCAGTACAGGGTGGAAAGAAGGGGTAAGGATGTCAGAAAGGTTGTGTGATATGTACCTACACATGTATGCACATATGTGTATGTGCTTGTGTGCTCTCAAGAGGCCATTTAAGAAACTGAGGTGTAGGGGCAGGAAAGGATTTATTTTTTTCTCCCAAACATATCCATACAACACATGGGATTCCTGCAATTGTCCAAAAGGGATCTACATTTTTAATATGAGTGGAGGTTGTTGCAGAACAGCTCCACAAATATTCACTTGGATTTTTAAATTAATTCATTCTGAAGGTCTGCATATCCCATATCTGCATATCCACATGCACTGGCAGGAGAATTGACCAAAACCAGCAAATTCATGCTGAATATTGGGAACATATTTGGAAAAGTCACTGCTGAACTGGTTAATAAGTGAATTAACACCAAAAAAAAAGTTGGAATGCATTTGCTTTTCCAGTTAGAAAAACTGACTGTGTTCAATCAAAGATCACAATTTAAATACTGAAATGCAATCCAGCTGTAATCATGATCATTCTTTCCTGTGCCAGAACCATAAACTTTAAATGTTTTCATACTCTTGGGATGCAAAGTACTTTATTGCTATTCTCCATCTCTTTTTATTTATCATAATCAGAATTGCTGTATTTAACTCCTAATCCATCCAGTCCGAGGGTTAAGTGAAGCTTATTCTGTTGCTAACATATCAGGTTGGACAGAGTACAGTGGAGTAGCAGAGAAAGTTCATTTTCCAATTATGCCAACTGCCTTTTTATTAGATTGTAATTTTCTGACTGCTGTTCAGTGGTGTTAAGTACTTATCAGGGTATTTGCTTTGCTTTAGAAAAATATTTTTACATTTCTCCATTAAAACCCTGCTTCTCAGTTGCTGCAGTTTTTGTAGTTCATTCCTTGTTTTTTTCATGCGGTTTTTTTTTTTGAGTGTAAGAGGCTGGTTTTCAAGGAGGTTGTGGAGAGTACTGGTGCTGTTTCCATCAGAATCTTTCAGATCCTACAGCTGTGTTAAGTCAATGAAGCAGTCAGTCTTGTCTTAAGCAATTTTGATCTAATCAAGAACTGTGCTCTAACACCCTTGGCTGCACTTGCACTTCCATCATGGCAACATTATGACTCTTTTTTCTTTTGAAATAGCACATATGCTACTATGCACTGAGAAAAGTTTGGAAAAAAGCAGCCAAAGGTCAAAATCTACTGCCAGTGATGTTGCTGTAAAGCTGGAATCACAGCCATTCACTTCAGTAAAGCATCTCCAGTATACACTAAGGTACCTGAGAACAGAATTTGGTGGTACATGTACAGCATTGTGATAGGATGCGAGGTCCTGCAGAGAAGGCCCTTTCTCAGCATTTTTACTGCAGAAAGATGGGAATACAACCTCACTTTGCCAAAAAGGGTAAACCCTGCACATTATTCCTAGAGTGCCAAGTTCTCTTCTCATGCATCTTAGGAAAAATCTGAAGCAGCTGAAGTGGTTGGGGCTTTTTTCTCTGTAATTGGCAGGCCAAAAGGTTAGAGACTTAATGCCAGATTTATCAATCCTAGCTTGGTAACGGCTGAAAAAGAATCAAAGCTTTTGGATCATGGCTTTTGGATCTTTCCCTGTACTTCCTTCCTTTTGGAATAAAGCAGGACAGAGCACAGCTAGTGCCTGTGTCTGACAGTGCAAAGCCCACACTGCAGAGTTCCCACGAGGTTTGCATGTGTGGCCCTTAGAGCTCCTGGTTCAGATCACCATCTCTGTTCTGAGGAATCTTGCAGTCAAATTCAAAAGGGAGCCTCAGGGACTGATACAGGACTCAGCATTGGACTGGACTTGTGCTCCGGAAATTTCTCACTGGGCTAGCACGGATGTGCCTCACTTTAGAGACCTTGAGGCACTCAGCAGCATTTTCCATGCATATATCTATTTATCTATTTATGTATCCCTCCAGATATTATCTAGGGAAGATTGCAGATACCCAAGGAGTATCTCTTATGGGTCTGGACTCCTTCCCATCAGCCAAATGCCAGCAAGTATCTCATTGTCTAACTTTAAACTCTCTTGCTTAACTTTATTTAAATCTTGGACTTAGATATTTTGTAATGCATATGTTAGAATGCTTGCTGAATAAGGATATAGATCTAAAACTTTTCAAGAACTGTAACCTATACAGGGGACCACTTATGACAGAAAAAAGTCTTTTCATTGAATTGTAGAAGATTTGCTATAACTTACTAGTTTTAAAAAACTAGTTTTTCAAACAGTCCAGAGTTGTGAAGCCAAGGAGGCAGAGAGATGTCATAAACTGTTTTAGCCTTTGCTAGCCACAGGCTGAAAGCCCTATGTTATATCATTTAGATGCACAATAGTAATTGCCCTTTATTTTCATTACAAAATCTTGAGAAAATAGCTTGATTTCTTTGTGTCTGTTTTTATACTGATACATGTGCAAACCCAACATATTTCCCCATTTTAAAAGAGTTTACATGGTTTAATTTCTGACTGCTCTTCATGTTCTTTGAGCTCTTTAGAGAAGAGAAAGATTGTTAAAGTATTATGTGTCTGTGTTATCAGATAACAAAATCTGACAGGAACCATGCAAGTAAATGCAAAGAAGTTTCCAGTATGTCTACAAGGAAATGTCTTATATGTAATTGGATTTACATTCTTGGGAAGACTCTCAGATCAGGCCTAGGATTAGCCCCACAAATGCAAGGTGAAATAATATCATACTGGAGACTTTTGTTTTACCTCCTGCTGTTGCAAAACTGATTAAATTTAAACTCTGTTTTTTAAAAAATTACTCCTCTCTACACATTGAGTATCTACTTCCATTACAATAATAAAATAGAATCACAGAACGATTTTGATCAGAAGGGACCTACAGAGTTCACACAGAGTTCACCTGACCCACGCTCAAAGCAAGACTAACAGATGAGCTTTGAGGCCAGCTTTGTATAAGGTCAAAACTATTCCAGGTTTAAATGTATGTATCTGGGACTCTCTTTGATTCAATTTAATTTTTATCCTTTGAAATTTTTGAATACTTCTATTTTCATTCTCTGACCAAAATCCAAACAAAAAATGTCTTTTGAATCATTCCATATGATCAACTGAGTATTATGAGAAGGCAGGAAGGAAAGAAGAATAGATTTTAGGTACACATTATAAGATTTTAAAGATGCATGGATTTTGCATTTTCTCAAATGACCGTCATGTTTAGGTAGACATCAGTATAAAAATAAAATAACAAAATCTTTAAATAATCCTTATCAAAGGTTGCAGATTAAAATTTGATTCTTCCACCAAGTGAAGTTATAATATTCAATTCCATTCCAATAGAGAGAGGATACTATTCAGCAGTCTTGAGTATTTCAGTTCTTACACTGAAAAGGGTTAATTGCCTATTATATAAAGTTTTCGAGAGAATGCCATTCTTCTGTGTCAAATCCTATTTTCATTGCATTCAACCTTATTTTAATGACATAGAACTGGACAAATGGGGAAAAACACCCATGGCACAATTTCTATCAATGAATATTTCAGCAGGTGCCTCTTGGCTAAAAGTCTAGATAAAAGCCTTGCTCCAGGCAAATTAAGAGTGGAAGAAAAGACTTCTAAGTACTGAGAGCTTATGAGAAAAGAACGAGCATAGAACCCTAGACATGATCCTTTCAATCAAAAATCTAGAGATCACAGCAAAAGGCAATTACAGTGGCTCCTCCCTTGTGTTGTAGTCTGTGTTTTGCTGCTGTGTACAGCAAAAGTTTCCAACTAGGTGAAAAGCTTAGTCTCCTCCTTCATTTCAGATATTTAGTTATGGCAGTTAACAACATTTTTTCCTATTTTTTAGAGCACAAAAGAGTCTCTTACAGGACTCCCTGTAAACACTGGGTGTAGGCTTTTACCTTTAAACTCCTCTGAGATGGTTTATTCAGGAGGCTACGGAAAGGATTGTGTTGCTGTAACACACTGACATTATAAAATAAATCTTGATAGGAGCTAAAAACTGGGCTTAAGCTGGCAAATGCATAGCCCTGGGTAGCCTTTCTTCTCTGGGATTTCCTTTGAACTCTAGCTTTGAGAAGCTTTTGAGTGCTCCAGAAAAGCACAAAGGTGTGATCAGAACTGGGGTAGCAAAGGAGAGCTGTCACAGAGAAGGGAGAGCTGAAAGGGGCATGAGTTACAGCAGTGGGGTTCTCAGGCAAAACAAAAGGAAAAGGCGCAGAAGTGTGTCAGCACCATAAATACTGTGGGGCAAAGCACGGTGAGGTTGGAGAAGTTGGGGCATAGGGTAACAGCTTGTGAGTAAAACAAAAAAATCCAGTCATCAGCCCTAGGATTTCCCCTAGGCTTGCAATTGCTCTGCAATTCTCTCCTGTGCCTTGTCTTGCAATGGAGTCCACAATTTTGAAGGGCATGATAAAAACCACGAGGCACAGCTGGGGTGGGCATACACTGCACCCCAGCTGTGCCCCAGCTCTACAGATAGAATGGCACCTGCTTTCTCCTTGCCATTTGATATATAGGCATTAACTCTTCCCATTGATTTCAAAGATGGCTCCATTCAGAAAAGCACAAATTGAAGCAAACCAATGAACAGATTAGCTGAAACACTATGAGTTTCTTGGCAGAACTAAAATGCCAAAACCAAATCCTCTACTATCTTCACCAGGAGTCATGAGAAAGATGTAGTTTTTCCCATATGTTTTTGCACCATCTTTCTTCCATTTATTAGCTTTTCTTGACTTCTTGTTATTTGTTCACACTGATCACGTTCCTGTCCATTAAAATTCTTCCAGACATATTCCATGCCACTTTTTTCATATTTTCCTTTCAGGCTCTGTTCTTTCTGTTGGTCTTTTTAGCACCCTTCCCCTACCCATTTTCATCCTAATACTATAGAAATTGTTTTGAAGGGAATAGTCTTTTATTCTCTTACAAAGAACCCAAGAACTATGTTGTCTCCTTAAAACTGCCTGTCAGGGAAAAAGATTCGCTCAAATTTTCATCTATCAAAATTTTTCTATTTTGTTCTGTTGAAATGCATCAGCAATGTAAAACATTCCCCCAAATGACAAATCTTCTCACAAAAATTTTTGTTCTGTCAACACCATTGTCTTAGGAAAAAGATATTTGAGCATGACATCTCTGACCAGTTTTACAGAATACTCTTGCCATATCTCCTCAGGGTTCTTTCCCTTGCTTTCAACTTCTACAAAACCCTTGATATTCTCAGCATTTTGTTGCATATTTCCACATTTTTATCATCCCTGTATCTACTACTTTTCTGTACCATCGTCTCTGCATTGGAGCTGGATAGGAAGGCTGTCCAAAAAGGAGGATCATGCAGTTTTGTTTGATGCCAAGGAGTATATGCCTATTTTTCTCTATACTCTATTAACTATGTGTTATCAAAGTCAAAAGTTGTACACAATGCCCACTGAAAACTGTCTGCAGCGTTTCAATTCCTAAAGAAAACAGTAGAATTACAGAGGTGTTAAGATAGAGGCAGCTTTGGAGGAAATTTAATTTTTTAGGGAGCTAATGAAGCCAGCTTCATTTATATGGGCATTTGACATTGCATAGCTGTAAGAGACAAGACAAAATACTCGTTAATATTTTACTTTTAACAGAAGTCAAGATTATAACATCATTTTCAACCAAACATAACTAGGAGCTAACCCACTGGGAGACTGTAGATTAGCTGTTCTTAAATTTTAATTTGTTGAAAATTGTATTCTTGCTATTGTTAGTATTTCACAAAAGAACCACTGAAGCTACAACTCATCAAACCAAGCTAAGGAGTGTCTATTTTGCCTTCCTTGGTAGTGCTCTTCAATTAAGTCTTTATGAAAGTGAACCACAAAGTCTCCAGCAGCATGGAAAGCAGCTGATGTTTGTATGTTAGCATTACCAATACCTTCTGTAATTACTTCCATAATAAATGGCCCCCAGGTGCAGAGCATGAGGGAAATATGTTAAAGAGTAAAATAAACATTGTTAAACTTTGACTGATTTGAAGAACACAATTTTATAGTGATTTTCACGTATTCTTTTATTTTTAATAAGGCTATAAATACTTAGACGCTTCACCTTCAGCAGGAGGAGTAATCTTGTTAACTTGATAGTACAGATACTAGCACAAGAATGGAGTTAAACATTTCTGTGTTTGACAGGTATCATTTGACATCTAACCATTTCACTGACAAACTCTGGACTGTAGTGTTTTAAAAAAAACTCCAATCACTCCTCATGACCACTCAGTTACAGATCCACTCTTTTGTCATCAGCAATCATGGGTTACATTGACTATTATTGTTAATATGTCCAAACAGAAACACACAGGTTATGACCTGAAAATCAAGCCATGTGATGTATTCTCCTTAGAGCAGCTTTGGTGCCATGGCCACAACCTGGGTGTCTTCTTTGACCCAACTAAAATTCACTGCCCACTGGCTAAGAAACACTTCTCAGGCCCACATCATCATCATCAAATACTTCAGGGTCCTTTACTGAGGCAAGCCAGATTCATATATCAAATTAACAGAGAGAAATCAGCACAGAGACAACACAGTGTGTGCAAGCTTGGGAGGATAAATATGACGTTGACTGCATGGAGAATAGCTGTAATCAGAACTAAGACCTTAGTCTGTGAGACCTTATGCAAGGCAAAGGAAGCAAATGATTTGTGAGGGAATTGCATGTATGACACATCCAAGATAGTATTATGGTTCAGTTGTACTGCAGCTGTAATCACACACAGCTTCCATTCCAGGACCAGAAAAGAAAACAGCATAATATACAGCTAATCATCTATTTCACCTTTTTGTCATTACTGCTTCTGTCATTTATAATGGCATTCCTTAAATAATAACAGATGGTTATTGGGACAGCAAAAGGATCCCAGATTTGTGCAGTTTTCTGGGTGCAATAGAAACTTCTGATTCATGACTGAACTACTTTATACGTGATAAAGAAGAATGTATATATACATTTAAGATAGAAATGTAACTGGTCTTTCAGGTATTGCAACTGAACATAGATTATGAGTGTTCAGTTGCACAGAAAGCATTCCAAGCTAAATTTTCCATGTATGTAAGTAGCTAAATTTGTAATTAGATGCCTAAGCTTCTTAGGTATTTAACATCCACTGAATACCAAGCACTTTCTATAACAGACTATGAACATGCCCTTTTGCAACTCCTACAAGGTACTTAGCTGGAACTTTAATTCCTTCAAAAGCAAACAAGCAAAAAACCCCAACAATAAAAACACCCCAAATCACACACATACAAATATAGATATTTAAAAATATTACTATTTTTAATTATAATTGAGCTGGTTATTGTCCAGTTTGCCTTGACAGTTCAGGAGTTAAAAGCTCTGCCCTTAGCTGCCAGGTGTCCTTGTAGATGCTGTTGGTACTAAATACAGGGAACAGTCACATTATCTTATGGCTGTCTGGAACAGGGCAGGCAGCCTAATGGGAGAACAAACCTTCTGAAAGCAAAGTGTTAACAAGCCTAATTGTCAGCACCAGCCTGATTAACTACAAGGTGAAGTGATATAAGCCAGAAGCAGAGAAAGAAACAGGAGAAAGTGCAAAGAAAAGTTTAAATAAGGCTGGTGAGTTTGTTTCTCAAGTTTTTTTTTGTTTTTTCCTACTGTTTATTCTACCAAGGCTATAGACTGAGAGAAGCATTGTATTGTTGGGGAGTGGAGAGCATTAGCTGAGAAACCAAGCTTTACCTTAAGAAGTTTGCTGTTTGAATAAAACCCGATCTTTACCTTGTCAGGCAGCTGGAAAGTACTTGACCTGGAACCTTATTGTTCCCCTTGCATTCCTAACAGGATTCAGCAACAGAAACTAAACCTGGCAACTAGTAATAATGGCATTGAAAAAACTGTCTGAGAAGAATTTTCATTAATACTTTCTCATTATTTTTTCTCCTACCATTCCTGTTGCACAAATCAGCCCTGCCTCAACCCTGAGATTGGTGAAATGCATGGCATGACTGTTTTCCATCTTACTGCCTCTAGCTCAGACAGAAGCAGAACATCACAGCTCGTAAAGGTAGAAAATCTTCTCCTGAAATGAAGTAAGGTGAAACTCTCTGTCTGCTGTTTACTAAATCTTTTAAATGACAAAATGGTTCCCATACTCTAGCGTAATTGCTCTGTAGGTAAGCAGTACAGAAGTAGTTCCATTTATGGGGATAGAATAGATTTTTGATATTATATATCTGACCCATATGAGAAAGTTCCAGTTCCTTCTGTGGCAGAGGAATGCACAGCTGTGTAGAGTCCATTTTACTACTGTCTGTTACTAGTGACTTAAATGAAGGCTCTGTGTTCTTGATGAACTAATGAGTCTCGCTCTGCCTCGCAGTATGCAATGGTAACCAATATTAGCTATGTGCAGCCATCTCTAGGAGGCAATTTCATTTATTTACCCTGAAACCCCAAGCTGCTGCTTTTGCTTATCCAATTTCATGTATCCCTTTAGTTCAAGCTGGATTTCTCCAGCTCTCACGGATGAGTAATCTGGAATCAGAACTGGGGTTTCCCCATTTGTAGTGAGCTGGTGCAATTGCAGCAGTTGGGACCATGAAGAGTTGTATCT
Source organism: Orthonyx spaldingii (assembly GCA_013397795.1). NCBI lineage: Eukaryota > Metazoa > Chordata > Aves > Passeriformes > Orthonychidae > Orthonyx > Orthonyx spaldingii. Next base: position 1,757,086 of record VZTJ01005836.1, on the reverse strand, counting down.
TTGCTGTTTCGTCTCTGGACTCCTCTGGACCACCGAGTCCAGCCCTCAGTAGCTCCTTATGCCAGGGGCTCCGGTCCAGGGCGGAATGGTGGCGGCTGTTTGCCAGTAAAGACAGACGGACCACTTGTGTATATATCAGCGTTCTTTATTTTCCCTCACAGAGGGAAAAGGATCGTGCATAGAACAAGCTGTGAGATGGTGAACCTGGCAAGAGTGGTGCAGCTCGTCTCTCGCCGGAATCTCTTATGCCTTCTGTTGGGGGAGGGCGAGGCGAGAGCCGAGCCAATAGGCAAATGACTGACCAGTGACATCTGGCCAGTCCTGGGTGAACAGGGGAGGGACAGATACAAAGCAGCCCTATGAATGGTCAGACCACCAGGATGGATTCCTGGCGTCTGCCCACTGCTACAAAGAGTTAAGTGCTTTGCCTGCAGGAGAATCCCTCCACACCTTCTCAGCCCCTTCACAGCACTGTACCAGGCTGCAATGGCAAATTTTAAGGCACTCATATGGAGAAGGAGGGAAATAGATGTCCAGGCAGGACATTTTCCACATAGAGCTGTTCCGTACCTCCTCAATGGAATAATCAGCAGGCTGGTTTTGGCACAAAAGTTGCTATTTGGACCTCATTGCTTTAGAGATTTTCATCTTTGGTACTAATCCCAGTAACATGTATTTTCAGACAGTAATTCTATCTTTCTTGGTGCTTTCTTGACTATGTTAAACAACTTTTTTTTCTTTTCTCAACGAACTGCCATGTGATTATCTATTGAATAGCTCTCTTCCACATGTGTTCCCACTGATACCGAACAAGGATGTTCCAGTGTTCTTGGAAAAAATTTACCAGAATTCAACACAGTATGTCAGACTGGGATTTCTCAAAGTCAGTGAGAGGTGATGCAAAACTTAATACTTTATTGGTTGTATTGGTTCTACTGGTATGCAATCGAACTGCACAAATGGCCCTCTTGAAGGGGTGCAAGTCTGCATCTGTCCATTCTTTCCTGAGTCATTGCTAGCAAAGGCAGAGCTGTTTTGGTCAACTGCTCAGTGTCTGACGTGATGAACGAGGACTGACTGACACATGCAGAATGTAAACTTCTTTTGAATTACAGCAGTTGGAGAACAAGAAAGCAAGCAAAACAGTTGAAAAATGCCAGTTATTAGAGCTGGACAAATTTCTGCTATTAGATAATGTAATTATTCCCCAAACTGTACTTAATTATCAGGTACACAGATAAATTGGCATTTTTATTCCTTTTTTAAATATTGAAAATTAATTGAAAAAGGCTTTTAAGAAAGATAATTAAACAAATATGCTATGAAACAAGGCCATGTGCAATTTCATTTTATGTGTAAATTACATGTAGGCCCAAAGGGGATGCAGTCTTATTATACAGTTTGTTCCTCTATTAGCATTTCAATGGAAAGACTTTTCCTCCTGGTTCAGAGGAAAACAAGGAAAGCAAGAGATATATGCTCGAGCTACATATAGATAGAGGGCCTGGAAAAGCTCTGTTATTCCTCCTCTCAACCCCCAAAAAAGGAATGAAAGAGGATAAGGTTGTGATCTCTACAGATGAGAGGAGATTGCAGAAGTGTGAAGTGCAGCTGATTTCATTCTGTAGTAGACTGGACTGCAACTTGAATCAGGTCCTAAGTCTTGATACTGTAATGTTAGTTCCCTGCTGGAATCTGTTCGTGGCAGGACCTCAGCACAGAGTACAAAACCCAGCAAAACCCAGAAAGTTATATTGAACCTTTCTGCTTTTCCAGCACCTACCTTCTTCAGACAAATAAATGCAGAATTCTGAGAACTGTAGCTACTAATCCAAGGTGTTTAAACACAGTACAGAGCAGTTGTATTTATAGAAAATCTGAGAAAATCAGCTTCTGAGGCTTTCAGCTTCAGCTCTTCCCCTCTCACTAAGAAGTTCCTGACATCTCCCCCAGCCAACTGTGGTGTGTTTAGCCACATAATCATTATCCCTTTGTGGTTTTGTGCACTTTAGCTACAAATATATAGACTGTTGTCTAAAGAAACAAGCTATGTTGTGTTCATTTTAAGTTCACACTGGCAAAAAGGACATACTCTGTGTGTACCATCATGGACACCTTAATTTGATCTGGAGAGGCTGTGGAGTGATGTCTCTCTGGAGATGTTCATAATCTGTATAGACACGATCCTGTGCAACCTGCTCTAGAGGAACCTGCTTTAGCGAAGAGGTTGGACTAGATGATGTCCAGAGGTCCCTTCCAACCTCAAACATTCTGTGATCCTGTGAAAAATAATTACTGCTGAGAAAAGTGGCAACATTTGCCGTGATAACCAGGAAAGGACAAAGCAAGGTGGGTTCATTCAAGTGACACATAATTTAACATAGTAAAGCGTGCTGTAATCTAGAACAAACAGCATCATACTGACAAATGGACAGTGTATCCTGACTAGTTTCTCAGGAAGAGATTAAAGAGTGAAGTGAGAAAAAAAGAAAGAAAATTTATTTTGAAGATGAGAAAGGTGTTTTGATCTGAGAAACTGTTTATCTGAAAGCTGGTTGAGAACTGCCCTGAATTACCTTCCTGGAAGATGATTCCAGATGCCAATGAACATTTAAATCTAACAGAGTAGATCAGAACTGCAACAAATGACTGGCAAGTGAAGCCAGATCAACTTAAACTAGGAAGATATCAAAATATTTAACCGTCAGGGTAGTTAGCCAGAATAACAAATTAGCAAAAGCAAATGAAGGATACTTCATGTACCAATTTTTCTGCATCAAGACAGGACAACTCTCTGCATTAATTCAAATATATTATTTTGATTAATAAAGAGATAATTAAGAGAAAATAGATTGCCTGAGATGTACGAGAGGTCAGGCTAGATGAACTGCTTGGCCCTTTCAGGCCCTAATAATTCAAAATATGTGAATTACTTTCAAATTTTTTTCACACAGACAAAATAGGAAGTTTTCTATTCTGCTGCACTGAGGAAAATAATTTTCCAAGCAGCTGTAAAGAACACTGCTACATTACAGGAACTAAAGACAGATCTTAAGATAATGATTAGCAGCCTTCCAGGTGTACTATATTTTGCATAGAAGGCTAAACAATGACTAGGTAATTGTTGACTACTGTTTACTGCAATAATCATCACTGTCACCTTCCTTCTCCTCCTCTCACATTGCATCTACCTGTTGTCTTTCACTTTGTATTTGGATTGAGACAAGTCTATTTTTTTTTTCATTAAAATGCACACTTGATCTCTGCCAGAAATGTCTTGCTATGTCTAACACATAAATACACAACACTAACTAAGTACATAAGTACTTTCACCTCTAAGAAAGGTGACCCTGCCCATGGCAGAAGGGTTGGAACTAGATGATCTTTAAGTTCCCTTCCAACCCAAACCATTCTATGTTTCTATGATTGATAGATGGGAAAATTGGGTGAAGTTTCTTTTTTACATTATCTAAGACATTACTTTCTTTCCAGTGCTCAATGCTGCAGCCAGCAAATGAACAATCTAAAAGTACCATTATGTGTTTGAGCCACAAAAAACTGCTCAACTCACAATCCTTTTCAAGTCCCCAGATTATGCTAATATGATTTCTGGTTTGCTTGGCACTTTCTAGGAATACCTGTGCTCTCCAAACTTTGTCATTTGCATCATTTATGCAATAATATAAACTGCGATAAAGTGAGGTAATACATCACCATGTCCTGTCAAAAAGGAAAAGTGTCACTAATAACACTTATAATCACAGTAATGATGCCGCCAGTTTCCTCCTTCCCAAAGCACATAAGATAGAGTTCAATGAGAAGGCAGAACTTGTGTGATATCTTCCAGCTTTTTATGGTGCTGGAATTCAGTAACTTTTTTATTATATAAAAATGCAGCATATCTTTGCCATTGTTGAAATATCCTTTCCCATAGTTCTCTGCAACTAATTTATATCTGTAAAGGTGGTTTTGTTGGGTGTGTATCAGCTTGCATATGTTGTATTTTCCATTCTCCTGGGACTGAATTTTGCCCTTTATTTCAAAGGCTTTGTGACTTCAAAAGCATAAAGTAAGGTTCCAGTACTTTTACCAGTGAACTCACAGTTTATTATCAACATTTCTTCTCAACACTGGGGTAATTTACACATCTAATTTTTTTAAGTCTAGTGAATTACTAAATGAAGTCATTCACTTTTAACTGAATGGTCGAGCATCCTGCTATTCCACTTGCTTTGCAGACTTTTTTTTTTTTCACGAAATATTTTGTTTATCCAGACATCCTCATTTGTCTCCTTTCTGGAGAAGGGTCAGCTGTTAAGTTCTCAGATCTCCTGTTTTCCCACAAATGCCTTTCTATGGGCTTCTGAAAGAGGACAATGATAGCAAATGTGTTCCTTTTTTCTGTCTCACTGAAATGTCCAAAATTATTTCCTCTATTCTCTCTCTTTTAAAAGGGTCGTGGAGATGATTAGAGTTTGAATCATAAGCTATAGGTGTGATTTTCAACTATTTCTGCTTACACCTTAGAATCTGTTCTGTAGATTTCCTGTCTCTTGCATGCTCCAAAGACATTTTCATCAACCATTGCTCTCAATAGCTTTTTTATTTCTTTATATAATCACTGAACATTGAAAGAAGTCAGAAATTGACATTAAAAATACCATTCTGAATAAACAATCAATTAGTTTATTTATAAAAGACAAACAGCACTTTCACTAAAAAGCATGTTTTGTTTAGAGCTATATGGCTATCTCACAAATGAGACCTTTCCTGAGAAGTGGCTCAAAGATTTATGACCCAGCTGGTTAAAAGAGAAGATCTAGTGGAGCCTTCAAACTTTTTCAATTCCCATTCTGTGGTACACATATGTACTTCCTATGCAGGGAGGATGAGGAAGAAGGTTGGTCCCTCTGAGTACTTCCCAGTTGTGGAGCTCCAGGGACACACCCCAGAAGAGAGGAAGTATGCAATATGTAAGTAAGTAAGCAATATGCCCAGACACAGTGGTGGTGACAGAGCCTCTCATGGCATACAGTTGTATATCAATGGACAAGAATAGAGTGGATTGTTGATTATAGCATTTTCTTCCAGGCCTGGAGTTTAACTCTTCCCAATTATTCTTGTTTAAGTTTGATGCCTGGTGTATATAAAGCACTGAATTTCAACTTTAGAGTTTAAAAATGAAAACAGAATAATTTCTGATGAGTCAACAGGTGATTTACTTTCAGTGATTTTCAACATTTTGGTTGTGGTTGTGGTAGAGTTAACTTTGTTCCCAGTGGCTGGTATGGGTGGGGCTATATTTTGGACTTGTGGTGAACACAGTGATGAAAATGTGGAGATGTTTTTGCTGTTGCTGAGCAGTGTTTACACAGAGCCAAGGCCTTTGCTTTCCCTTACTGCCGTGCTGGCAAGGAGACTGGGGGTGCATGAGAGGCTGGGACAGGTGACCCAAACTGACCAGAGGGATATTCCAGACTATATGGCATCATGCCTAGTGTATAAAGTTCAGGGGGAAGAAGGAGAAAGAAAGGGGGTGTTGGGAGTGATGGTGTTTGTCTTCCCAAATCACCATTATGTGTGATGGGGCCCTGCTCTCCTGGAGGTGGCCTGCCCATGGGAAGCAATGAATTAATTCCTTGTTTTGTTTCGCTTGTGTGTGGCTTTTGCTTTCCTTATTAACTGTCTTAATCTGCCCCTACGAGTTTTCTTTCTTTTACCCTTCCAATTCTCTCCCCAGTCCAACTGGTGAGGGACAGAGCGAGCAGCTGCCTGGGGCTTGGCTGCTGGCTGGGATTAAACCACAACAGGGTAATATGAAAAAAACCAGGAGTAGGGTAATGAAAGCAACAGGGTATTGAAAGCTACAGGGTTATCTTCATAATCAGTTTGCTAAAGAGTGAGAATGTGACTTTGAAGCCAGTTCCTGTCAACATGCAAAATTCATCTATTTATTATAAAATAAAAATTCAGAGCAAAACATAATTTAAAAACAAGTATGATATATGATGGTATTAAAACTGAAAAGAGGAATAGAGCATGTCTCCAGATATATATGTATACATATACACATAGGGTTTATGTCTATAGTCTTTCCAGTGAAGAATCTGCCAGTCCATGCCACCCTATTAATTATAAATAGATCTTAACCAAAGGATGTATGTTGTGTCTAGATTTAAAAGCATATGAGGTTCAGATATTTATGGGCAGAAGTTTTCACAGTCTGCATGAGCAAGACAAAGCACTTTCAGACTGGGACTTGACACTTGCGATATGCAAGCATGTCTCAGTTACGCAGTAGTCAGAGGGGTAGGCAGGCAGAGAAAGAATATTTTATAAGTCGATAGCAGTAAACTTCAAAAGCAGGCCCAATGATGGAAGGGAAAGCTGTTCATAAGGTACAGTGAGCAAGAGCACACCTTTAAAAGCTTGGCAAGCAAAAGCCAGAATGTGATAGATGCTGTAATTCAGAACCAGAGGCCAATGCAGCAGAGATACAGCTGGAGTGATGTACTGCCTGTTTGTGCTGCCAAGGTCTCTGTGTGAATAAGATGAAGTTTGAAGATCACATTTCTAGGAGGTAATTCAGCAATCAGTTCTGGATCCTAGGCCAGATTAAACTGCCAAATAAGTAAGTGATCTCTATGACTATTTTAATTTGAGTTTATTCTGTGCAGGACCCTAATATGATTTAATTCATATTTTTATTTCATGTTTTTACAGGACACACAAGCTTCTTTTTCTCCTTGACACACTTACTGTGAAATATTTTTTTTTATGAATGTTCCCCAAGGGAAGTTACAAGTTGATTTAAAGGCATATGATTAAGAAGAACACAGTCCAGAAGAAAGGCTGGTTATGTGGGTATAGGGAGTGAATCAGGTAAATGTCCCTCTACGTGACATTACCAATAGCAGCAAGTCACCAAACAGCAAGGTTTCCTAAAGTTTCTAACAAAAATGAGTATACTCCAGCTGGAAATTTAGCTGCAAATGCTAGAGGAAACATCAAAATATGTCAGACTTTTTCAAAGGTGTAATCACTGCAGTCCAATGGAAATCTTGGTAGCAATCATCCCCAAGAGAATGGATTCAAATCATTCGGATGCAGGGAGATTGAAATTGCTTGCCTGCCAAAAGTTTCGTAGTACAAAATCTTCATTTTGCTTCAGGTCAGGGCATTCTGTACACCACTGAATATAATCAAAATGTCACTATTTTTAAGGACACCATCCTTGTTATGTGAAGAAAAGAAGATGGATTAATAACATTGCATTAATTTTCATAAAACCCCATTTCATATGACATTACTGGAAAGATTTTGTTGATTCATTTAGTGGGTTTTCTGTGGTTTTAATTTTTGTTTGTTTTAAAAAATTTTTATCCAGCTTTTCATTTGTACTCAGGGCAGAAGTCATTTCACCTAATTGTGTTTGGTGACATCATGGTATAAGTAGAACAAACTACCAAGAGATTCATCCCCTTCTAAGACTGGTGGGATGAATCATGCTCTGGATGTGTCTGTCTTCACTGAATACAGAGGCAGCTGAGATAATTGGCTTAGACTAGGTGCCTAATTTTTAAATGATTAATGTTAGATGAGGTGAATCTTACCTTAAGAGGGTATTTTTAAGGGCAGTCAGTGTGTATACAAATGTAATTAGTAATGCCATTATGAAAGTCCTCCATTTAATCAGAGAGATTTAAACGTGATGCTCCTCAATGATAATCAGCATTTGAAATCAAATACATTTTTAGTATGCCAAAGAGTCATTGCAGGAAACTATGGACTGGGATCTTATTTACAGATTTAAAAACTTTTTGTGTTCTGCTGTGCCTTAAGTGTAGGCATCAGTTGGTCTTCCATGCTGCAGTGTGACATCCACTACTATTTACAGCCCCAAAAATGCAACTTTGAGGAAAGTAAATTGCTGTATTCTGCAACTATGTTAGAAAAAGGTGTTGCAGTGAAATGGCTCATTCATCCTCTGTTCAAGCTAATTCACTGAAGTAGTTGCTGTAAGTAAAGTATAGTCCAAGGGCATTTTGAGGAAAATAGATAACAGTAACTTTGACTGAAAACAACCTAAAATTTGTAAGAGCGCCAAGTTCTTCCAAACATTAGGCCAAGACCCAAAACAATTCCAGTTTGCTTGTGTTCCATGATGTGAACTGTAGATCAACTCAGAATCAGAATGCCTCTACTAAGCTTTCTATCCATTTATTTTTACTGAGGGCAAATCAAGTACACACATACTTAAGAACTAAGAAGGCTTTCATTTTTCTTTTGATTCAATTTATTCAATTTATTCTATTACTGAACAGTGCCAAAGGTAATTTTGAAGCGATCAGGTTAAAATTTATGTGAGCTAAAACAAAGAGGTGGCTTAATTGAATAAGCACACTTAACTCATTAACCCTGTGCCACTGGGACTAATCAGTATGAACCCAGGGCCGCTAATAATCACAAAGGTAGCAAAGTTCTGCTTCTTGCACTTGCACAGAAATGAAGAGGGGTAGAAACAAGCAAAGGGAAAACAGAGGTGGTCTGTAGATATTTCTGGAGTAAGAGGGGAGACGAGAGCACAGCATAAAGCAATTAGTGCTTGGTTCTCCAATAGACAATCCTGAATTTAAAAGAAAGCCATTTTGCCCTCCCACTCTGAACAGAAGTTATTAGTTAGGAAGTGGAGCAGACAGCTGCTGCTTTCATTGTCATGAGTTATGGGAATGTGAGAAAGGTTGGGTAGTTTAAAACAAGAATGAAGAAATACAGTAGATCAAAGACCAGTAACCCTATCTGACCTGTCTTAATATAAAGAGGCATTGGAAAAGGCTGGTGTGACAGGAGTCTCAGTTTCCACCATTGCTCAAGATGAAGGAAGGTAGGGACTGAGGGGAGCTGTGGGTCATCTGTAACTATTTGGAATTCTCAATGGAGTGTTTAGTGAGCTGGGAATAGGTCATAACTGCTCCTTTAAATGCCTGTGGGACCATATCAATTCTTAAACGTTGAAATATAGAGAAGGCCTTACAACAACCCCTCTGTTAAAGATGGAAATAACATTTGAGGAAACATTTCATAAGTTCTCCAAAGCTGAAAAAGGGGTTTCAACTCAGTGGTATGATATCCATAGTTTGCATAGTAGTTTGAGAGTACTGGGAGGAAAGATATTATTTGAAGGATACATTTGAAAATTTGCTACAGTCAGAGAAGTATTTGGTGCATGTAAGAATGCTTAATGCTTACAATAACGTCATTATCTCCTCACTGTCCCAGGCCCTGAATGAGACCTGTGCTCATGGACAGATTTAACTCAAGCTCAATCTAGGCAAGATGTTAGCAATACCACTGGAAAACGTAGATACTTGCCAAAACCACAATGCAAAATTTGAATGTTTTACTTCAAATTCTTAGAGGCCTCAGTAATCCATGATCTCAGGACCTCCACGTGTGTGCTGTACATAGGAGTAGATCATATGGATACTAGAAAAAAACCTGCTTTGTCACTGAATCCATTGAAATTCTATATTCTGTGATGATTAGCACTGATTGTTAACTTACTAATTACATACTTTAGCCAAGAACATGTTACTTTTGGGAAAGAAGCAGTTTTAATAAACAATTTGACATGAAAATATTTTGGGAAAAAAATTTTAAGTTAACCATGTTTCATATTTTCTAAGAGAGAAATTGTCACTTCCCTGAACATGTGCTTAGAAAAATAATAAGAATTACAGAATTATTATACATCAACATTAACTGAATATTTTTGATTTAAAAAAAAGGCACTTAGAATAAATTCCTTTCCTCTCCCCCCCCCCATATTTTTGGTTTTTTTAACAAAAAATAATAATGTTTTTCAGTATTCTTCTGGAGTCAGGGTTGTAAAATCACCACTGTAATCCAGAGCTGCATCACTTGTGAGTCACAAGAGATTGCCCTGTCCAAGATCTTAGCTGATGCATAGTCAGCTGTGCCCATGTTATCCCTAATTATGATTTAGTCTGAAAGACTCCTAGGAAGGAAGCTTGTAAACCATGAGCTATTCCTGCATACCATCTGATTGAAGTTTGTTGGGTTTGGGAGTTTTGTCCTAATGTTGAAGCCCCATCACCACTACTGCAAAAGGAGCTGTCTCTTCCTTCCAATCTCTGGACAAATTATCAGCAAGGATGCTGCTGCCATTGCTGCTGCTGAAGCACAGGAAAAGGACAGTCTGGGAGCTCGTGTTTCCAGATGCTTTAGGTGGGACAAGCCCTATAAATCACAATGCCTTGTGATTGATTTAAACTAGGGAAAAAAGATAAACTAAATTAAGGAATAGAACAAATGCATTATGTTTCCCTTCTGTCTACTTTTACCTAAACAAACTTGTTTCCTTCCAACATTCTTCATGGGCAAAAATCTCTTCAGTCTACCTGTGAATTCCTGAAGTCTACATACTTTAGTGTACTCCCAAAGCTTGAGAGGTGTAATCAAAGAATTACCTTCTTAAATAGGGTAGACACCCCAGAAAATTATCACTTTGCAGTGGCATCACATTGCTAATTTTTGTTTAGATAACAATTACTAATATAATAAGAATATTCAGGAATGAAAAATAATTTCCTACCCAACTTCAGTCTGATTCCTTAAAGCTTTTAGCTTGCTGAACATGAGCTTGATTAAATGGAGCTTTTCCTGCACTCAGCAAGATCCTCCATGAGAGAACAGCACCTTTCTATTCCTCATCCACGGAATAGTGGATGAGGAGTAGCAAGGGTAAGACTGATTAGATCAGGAAACAAAGATTGCTTGTTCCCATCTTTTCCTCAGAGACTGGTCACAAAAGCTTCATCTTCAAACTGGGAGTCTATTCTGTCCCCAGCAACTTACTAGTTAAGTAAGTTAAATGGTAGTATTTTTAGATAATTCTTGAGATAACAACACCAAGAAAGGCACATAGATTACAGTGCAGACTCTGGAAAGTCATCAGGTTGCAGTCCTTAAAGTGGCTACATTTATATATATTTTGCCTGATTAGAAGCAGAACAGTGTGTCTTGGACACCTCAGAACTCCATATTCTGAAGAATAAATGACAAGGTAGAAATAAGCTCAAATTTAGGAGGAAAAAAATCCACCTGCTTTTACATGTTATATAGAATATGTTTTTTAGTGCTTTTAATGGTCATTACCAACTGAAAATATGGAATGTTATAATTCACTAAGAGATGAACATTACTGACAAGTTCAGAGATTTTCAGATGTTGTATGTAAATGAATTAATGCATGTCTGCAAAGTGAGTCCAGGTAAATACAGCTGCATTTTAAATTTTTAACAGAAAACATGCCATTATTTATTTATTATTTTAATATTGAAAAATGCCAAGTACATCCTTCAATAAAACTCTTTTTTATTTTAAGACTGTGGCCAGTGTCAGTGAGTGTGCTAATAGGATGGTTGACAGCTCCTGTGGAACATTTTCAGCACAGATGCATTATTGGTTCATGAAGCATTCCCTCAAATATTATGAGTGACAACAAACCTGGAAATGGTGCAAGACGGGCGCTTCCAATCTATAAAGACAGCTCACATTTGAATTCTCCAACACCAGACCATTATGCAATCAACCAGGCACTCTATCTGTACTGTAACCTCATGTCACAGAACTGCATTGTCTTCCTGGGAAGTCAGATACATAACATGCTTCCTAGGACCAAAATAAACTGCTTGAAACTGCAGGATGTTTGTTTTGTACCTGGCATATGTTAAGACAGCAGCGAGTGGGTTAATAATTTTCATTAGTTTATGTGCCTCTAGGCTACACTGGACTTATTGAGCAGAATACCCAGAGGTCAAATCTGAGTTGGTTTCTCAATTTTCTTCATTTAATTCTAATATTAAAGTGGTAACAGGCTATACTGAGCTTTCAGGGGAACTGCAGGCATACTTCTCCGTAGTTGTTCTTAGTGTTTACTAAATCTCTGGCATTTAATCTTTGTTAAGGAAACCCTGGTGGGTACTTTATGCTTCTTCAGTACTTATTTTGCATCTCACACCCTTCTGTTTTCCTTGCAGAAAAACTTTTTAATGCTATATAGCCCACCTGCTTTGTGAGTTTGTAACGGCAACATTGTTTTCCTCAAATGGGAGGCCAGACTTGCAGCATTAAAGCGAACCTTGAACTGGTGTGACAGTTGATCACCTTAAGGCAGCTTTAGGAAGATTTGTGCCACCTACCAGTCCCCATTACATAATTGCCTTTAGGCTCTCCAGTAAGGCAACTGTCTTAGGGATTGAATTCATTTACCTTAGATTCCCTTTGGAGTTGCAGAGAAAGCAAGGCACCTTAGGAGATGGTCAGCCTCAGGATGCTGTTACACTGCTCAACACGTTGCAGTGCCTCACTGCTTCAGCTGTGCACCAAACAGGTGGAATCACAGCTTTCTTCCATGCCGTAGTGTAGATCTAAAAACCAGGCATGAGCCGGTAATACTCAGGAACCAACAGTACTCTGCACTATTGCTGTTCATGTGCACATTTACGTTTCCCCGTCTCCTTCAACCTCCCATCTGCCTTTCAGCATCAAACATTAAGGATCTTTAAAGAAATGCCTGTTTTCTTTGTCTTACACTTGTTGCTTTTGACCACCACAGTAACTGCAGGAGACAGAGACTATATGTACATAATCCTATGGTCTGACCTCATGGCAGATGTATTTGCCCTCGAGAAAGTACTAAAGCTCAACGGTTGTCCACAGAACCAAATATAACAGTGGCTGAGGTTGGCAAGGATCTTTAGAGACCAGATAGTCCAAATGCCATCTCAGGGCAGCATCAACTAGAACAGATTTCCCAGAACTATGTCCATTTTGGGGCTTGAATATCTCCAAGGATGCAAACATTTAAATGTTCTTTACTGTGTTGTAATTAGTGTCTGGGATTTTCACCATATAATTCCAACTCAGTTTCTTATAAAATGTTTCTACACACAATAATGCACATGAAGAAATTAGCCCCAGGTTTGTCCATAAGCCTTTTTGCATACAGCTTTATAGACACAATTTTTTTGACTGGGGCTGGTTGATTGTTCTGGGTCTGGTTGGTTGTTGCCTCGTGGTCCCATTTAAACTACTGATGTGGACAGACAGAGTATGTGCATTGTGTGCAGAGTAGAAGAGGGGCAGATTACTGTGGATTTGCCAGACTAAGTCACAGCTATTACCTTGCTATTATATTTTTATAACCAGCCAATATTTTCAGGTTTGGAGAATATTCACCCCTTTAATGATATACTGCTGTCAAGAAAACCCTTTGCCTTATAGCTACACATATAAGGCAGAGGAGAGACAAGCTTTGATAGGGTAGTTTTCTTTGTTCCCTACAGGAGCAAATGTTAGGATCTTCAGTTCTTTCTTCCTATTCCTTTTCCTGTTCTATTTTCAATGTTAATTGCAAATATGATCAGATGAATTCTTCTAAATTCAGTATAAATTGTCTCATAAAAGAAAAATCCATCTGATTCTGAGGGCTGGTGATTTGTGTTAGAGGACAGTGTGCCGGTGTGCTCCTGTTGGAGACAGAGAAGGTGGTTTCTGCGCCGGCCCAGAGCCAAGGGTGTGGTGCTGAGCTCTGGCAAGGTTAAATGAGGAGAGCAGTGGTTCTCAGCCTAGAGGATAGGTGTGTGCCTGAGGTTTCTGAGAAGCTCTTTGGCATAACTTGGAGGAAGATTTTGAACCATTTCAGGTTGGCAGAGTTTTAATTCAGGAAAGGAAGGGAGACAACTGGTAAATGAGTTTGTGGGCGAATGGATGATATACTGGTGGTAAAAGGACAATGGTAGACGGATTGGAAGAAGATTGATTGACTAGGCCTTCTTAGAAAAAAAATTGCAAGAGCTGTGGCAGATTAATTACTGTTTTCTCACCCCCTTTTAATTTTCAAGAAACCATTTGTTCCCCTGCCATTTTCATATCCACTTCCTGCCTTTCTTTGGGAAAAGAAAATACAGGGGGAAAAAAGGGTGGAACTCATAAGATCTGTTTGAAAAATAAGCATGTGTGTGATTTAATAATCTACTTTCATGTCATATATGTACCACAGACAGGGAGAAACAGCACAATCCATGGAATCAAATATGATTTACAGCCAACTTAGGGTTATGTCTCCTGAGGGTTCTATTACGCTCAGAGAACAATTAAGATGCTTTAAAGATTGCCTGGCTCTTTATTCTTCCAGTAAATTGCAGAAAGGTTCATATAAGGCTGAAGGTGGTTGAATAGGCATTTTCAGATTTCTAAGGTTGGGAGGGAGGGTTTATTTTTATTTTTCCTGGGACTGGGAAAAGCCATGAGTCTAAAATAAAATTACAGAAGAAAAGAGAAAAAGAGTTTATAAATACCATCGAAGCAGTGGATAACATCAGTGTATTTTAAATAGATAATGCATGTTTTGAGAGGTGGCCTTTACAATTTCAAGGCAAGTTATATCTCTGAGCTTGGTTCTTTACATATTTTTCTTTCGATAATTTTTATTGGAAGGAATGTGGTTAATGCTCTGCAACAAATATCCAGCTTTTCCTTCACTTTCTTCTCCCTTTTGTGCCCAGAAACTCATATGTTATATTATTCTAAAAGAATTCTAACTTATTGTTTCCCTTTAAAACACTGATTCAAGAGACTTTGAAATATATAGACAGCTGGGTGTGTATGTTCTGGTATTTACTGTATTTGTCTACCATTGGCAGTTTGCATTCTTGTCCCTTATTTCTCATTATCATTTGGGTTGGAGAAGTAGAAGAATAAGATGAAAGAGCAATATGAAATTGTTATAAAACAGTTTGACATTGACTTTATATATGAATTGAACCTTGGCTGAATTTTCTTTTGAGATTTTCCTGCTTGGGAAATGCTCAGGGTTTAATTTTAGATATTGTATATGTTTTTTGTTTTATGCTAACACTTACCCAAATTTTAAACGTCACTGTAAAAATCCAGTACATACTTATGTACGCAGTTTCCTTATTAAAAGCAGAGGTGAATTTTAGATCACTCTTCTTGTGTTTGTAAATGATATGGAATATGATTGTGTATAGTCTTTTTATGCTGTGGTCTACTGTCCAAACCCTGATCCAAACAAATTACTAGGTATTCAGGCTAATTTTAAATGCAGCACACTGCTCTAACAAATCAAAATAGGGTGACAGAGGACTGCCCTGCTATAGAAAATCTCTAAAATACCTTGGAATCCAGATAGTCATCTTTATGGTGACCTTCTACATTGTATCACAGAGACACAACAGTGGAAAGTCTGGAGCCAAGTAGGATGAGAAATAATTTTCCTCACCAAGATAAAATTAAATAAGGAACAAGAACAGAAATATAAAACATGTTCTCAAATACTTTTGATGGAGAAAAGTGTACCTGTTAATTATCATTTTTTCTTCAACAATTCCAGATTTTCCTTTATTTTATCTCTTAAATTCTTAATTTTTCTAATATTAAAATTATTAAGAGCCCAAAAGACAAAATTATCTCTAAATAGGACACTGCAGTTTTCATTTAGAAAATATAAAAATGGAATACTATGACAATAATTGTACTTTTTTCTACTTCCAATTTGAAATAATTTGAGACTGATTTCTCATAAATCCCTTAATTTTTCACAAATTTGTATAGAGACCATAGAGAGAACTCCTCTGAGGTAGTCTTAGGCCAGCATGCAGGTAAAAATTACCAAAAAGATGACATAGAGCTTTTTCAGGCTGTCTTCTAAAAATCTGGAGCATGACCTACAAGTTTTCACCATTTTGCTGCTATGCTGTGCAGCCCCAAACAGGTTCTTATGTTGTCCACATCATTGCAGTATCTGAAAGTCCCAGAGCAGTCCATTAAGCAACATGACTGACACTGTCACATGTGGTTTGTTCTTCCACTCTCTCCCCTAGGGAAGAAACGGGGCGTGCTGTTTTGTTTTGGCGTGTCATTTTCACGCATCCATCATCATGTAATACTCCTCCTTCTATTAGCCAATGTAGCTTTCGTTCTGGGAGAAACGAACTTCCCATGAAACTGGTACAACTCCTGAAAGGATCCTGTAAAACAGAGCATCTTCATTATCCCTCACTTTTCAGTCATGCTTGTCTCAGCAGCTCCCCTCTGTCAGCAGGCAATGATACCGAAGTCATGCCAGAAATTGGCACATTCAGGCAACCTGGCTGTGCAGTGTTGAAAGCCACCAGACTGACCCAAATTTGCTTATAAGAATTCAATATGGAAGTGGCCGTGCAAGGTGTTCATCAGTTGCGCTGTGCCTTGATTGTTAATGAACTGTCTAAATAATGAAAAGAGCAGCCCTTTTACCCCCCACAGCTGCAGTGGTGGCATCAGCATTATGGCATCTGCCTCATGTCAGAGGCTTTCAATGCTGCATCTCATTTGGGGTTAAAGTATTACCACCATTATTCGTCCAGGTCACAGGTACACGCACCTTTTCCAGCACAACAGACGCTGAAATGGCCTGTGAAGTAACCATTGACCCTCGGGGGACAAAAGAGAGGAAGAAGCCTTGCTGAGTTGTTTGTGTTTCTTCACGAAATGTTATATATTACCAGTGAGTTCCTTTCTCTGTAACAGAACCTAATGAAATTCCTGACTGAATTTTTCACACCACAATGACATTAAGCCTAGATTTTTAAATTTTCTGTAAGTTTCATATACGCAAACTAGACCAGAAAGATGAAAATGTTCCCTCCTCATTAGAACACTGATACAGATGAAGCACTGACTTACTTAATATCCCCCCAACATTAATGGTACTGCATGGATTTAGTGTGTTATGATAATTTATTGAGACTATACAGTGATTGTGTTACTCTCTCCACCAACCTTCCATTTGGATGCATCAGACAAACACAGAGTGAAAGATATGGTCTTGTCTGTGTTTGCAAGTAGGAAGTGAGACTGGAAGCAGAGGGGTGGAGAGGTAAAGTGATTTCCTAAGGACACCAAGAAGGAAGACGAAAAGTTGGGATTAGAGTACAGGTTTTCTCTTGACCAGGTTAATGAACTGTGTCAGAAGGGTCAGTCCTGGACCTTGGCGAGATGCAGGAAATGAGAACAGAATGTTGGAAAACAAAGCATCATGCATGGTACCTTCAAATTGAAATGAGAATATGTAACTCTGAGTCTGGTTTCTTTAGAAGGTGACACAGGTAAATAGGACAGTTTGAGCTAGGCAAAATGTCCATAGTGACACTCTCAAACTGCACAAACCTGCTCTCACTTAAGGTTTAATCATTTCAGAATCATTAAAATGATGGATCACTGGAGGGTTCTTAAATTTTCTTGCTTTAGATTCATCCAGGGCACAATTTCTAAAAAAATTGGACACAGCGTGCTTAATTTTAACAGAAAAAAAAAAATCATGTTAACTTTGTTCTGAGAAAGTGACTGCCCATGACAAGTTTTCTGTATTTAGAGATGACAATGTTGAGTTGAAAATAAAAGAGTGGTGATTAATACAGTAAATGTCTAGAGTTTATGCAGGGCAAATAGATAAGGCAGTAACAAATAGATCTAGCTTTTCCCTAAAAAAATCAGGCTACCTTGATATTGGCGGGACGACAGCATTGTCAGAGGTGTTTTGACCAAGTGTCTGATCTGTCTGTCATGTGAGGAGCAAAGAATGCTGGAGTCAGGCTTGGCAGATTATGTATCAGGCTTCCTGTGCTTGTTGCTGCTTGCACCTGGGACTTTGCCAGGGAAGGTAGGAATGAAAACATCTTTACTAGTTATGGGCATTTCATAAATGAGGGAACCTTGCTCTGGGTGTGGGTGGGAGAAGACTTGCAGTTGTCCTTTGTGAAACAATGTTTGGGTTAGGAAAAGTTCCTCTTGATTTCAGCATTCTGTGGTTCATGGCTGAAAAGAAATCTTAGGAAGTTTAGCTGGCAGTGTTACTAGCTCCTGGATGGAAGTGGGATGGGATGTTATTTCTGCTTGTTAGTGGAAAACAGACTAAATTTTAAATGCATAGTTGCTGCAATGATTAGTTTGCACGCTCCTGCTCCTACGTTTTGGCAATGAGTTACAGGCATCAGTCAGTGGTGTCTGGATGGTAGCATAGGCGTGTGCTCAGCTTTAGTTTTATAGGATATCTGGAACTGGCAGCTGAGGGATCTGTAAGAAACTTTTCTAGTAGAGAAAAGGCTGAGAAAGGCTGAACTGAGCTTGTCCTGACAGACTGTTTTGAACCCCGCTAAATTTAATGACCACAGATGTATTTGTGGCAAAGGGTAGTGCTCCCTTCTCTGAACCCCCCAGCCCTGTCCTTAGTGACTGACTCTGCTCCTCCACTCTCCTAAACTCAGATAAAAAGAAGAGCATGAAGCAGGGTTAGGGGAGAAGAAAGGGCAGAAACTGAAATAAAAGTTTCCAGTGCAATATTATGGCCAAGAGGTCTAAGGTGATGCTGTGATCTATAAACAAGGGACTATTGAGAGAGAAATCTTGGCCTCTCTGAAGTCAGAAAAAATTTCACAATGACTGCAGCAGCATTTGGGATTTTTCTCTCTAAGCCTTCAGTGTACCGATACTATCTTCAGGATAGAATAGAGGGGAAATCTGAAATCAGATATTCCTTGTTATGCTGAAATAAAGGCACACTAAATAAATCCTTTGCGGTACTTCTGACTGGAAAAAAGGGAAAAAAAAAAACAACAGCAACAACAAAACACCACATAGATTCAAAATTATATGCTTATTACAGGAAAGTCCCTGAATTTTTTTCTTGATTTTTAATGTGTTAGGGATGAAAGAATTTTTGTGGAAAATGGGGCAGGGGAGTACTTGTTTGCATCAAGAAGCAAGCTTCTGGTGTCCGTTTTATTTGTTTAAAAGTTTCTTGCTGTAAGTCTAGTTAAGGTAGTACTGGAGTTTTATTATTGTCACTTTTGTGGGACTAAGTGTAGTTTTTGAGTTAGTTAAAGCTGGCTTGAGGAAAAGTAGCTTTCCTAACCCTGGCCTGCCAGTCTCATAGTATGGAATGCATGAAATGATGTGTTTAGAACCTTTACTGGAGGAATAGTTGTCGTGTATATTGGAATATTTTGCAGCTGCTGAAATAATCACTTTATTTATAACTGTAATAAATTTGCTTGCTAAAATGGGGTTGTTTAGAACTATTTTGCTGACAGAAATGAGGACAATATGAATATAAGCTAGCAATTAAAAAACATGATTCTTTTAAATAACAAACCAGAAAAAAAGTTAATATTTAAATTATTTTACTTTGACAAGCAAGTGTATAGGATTTTTTTTGTCTGTAAGATGCAAGACATCTGCAAAGTCTGACAGTAAACCAGATATCATTTTTCATATATTTTAATTGGATTCAGTGCTGTTGATTTAAAGTAGTATATTTTTTGTGTCTCATTAAAAGATGAAAGAGACTATGAAAGCTGCCTCTTTACTTGAAAATAAATACTTCCTGGACATGCCTTTCTAGGTGGAGCAGCAAAGGGAAACAAACATGATTGAAACGTGTTTTTCAGAGCCAAAGAAATATTTCCAACAAATTTAGCATAGCATTGCAGTGCCTGAGCCCAGCCATGAAAATTCTGGGAACAGGTAAGAGTTACACTTGCAATTGCAGTTTGTCAGATCACAAATTTGACCTCTCCAGTGCAACTGGACCAAGCAGTGCCTGGTAATGGGCTCTGAGGCACGTTCTCTGTGCTCTGCTCCCTTCTGAGTACTGCTATCGGAGGGTCTGGCACATGGGCTGCTTCCTGACTGGGATGTAAGCAGGGAGGACTGGACTAAAAGGAGAATGTGCCAAACATGTCCTTGAGCCATTTCTGTAAG
Organism: Orthonyx spaldingii; assembly: GCA_013397795.1. NCBI lineage: Eukaryota > Metazoa > Chordata > Aves > Passeriformes > Orthonychidae > Orthonyx > Orthonyx spaldingii. The sequence continues at coordinate 1,737,238 of VZTJ01005836.1, read as the reverse complement.
TAAGGGGTCCAAGAAGGACTGATTGGCAGCTGAGCCAAAACCAAGCATCTCTGAACCAGATTTACAGTGGCACAAAGACACATATGTTGCTTTGTTTTCTCCCATCTCTCATTTTCAGTGCTGGAAAGGGGAAACACTGAAGCACTGAGTTATGCTTGGGCACTGGAAGGTCACATTTCACTTACAGATTTTTGACCATGTCTTACAGCCAGACATGCACTCTGCCAATTTTCCTAACATCATAGGTACACCCAGCTCTGAAATAAATGTTATGTGCTTTAAGTTTTACTTAAAACATGTCATGCTTAATCAAATGATCTCTGCAGGGAAAGGTGTTGAGAGGCACCATTGTGCTACATTATCCAGTTTCAGTTTTGGGGAATATCTTATGCCTAGACAGTTCAAAACATCAGCAGACTAACCTCTCTCCCATCTGCCTGCAAAAGAACAGTCCAAGGCCAGGTCTACACAATCTTACTTCACTCTGGGTATGTAAGTAAGGGAAGTTGTTGATGTGGACAAACACAAGCCATCTCAGGGCTGTTTCTCATCCCCTCAGGGCTGCCCCAAGGCTCAGTGGAGTTGACAGCAATGCTCACACCAATGTGCAGAAACTCTGGTTTAGGTCTTTCTATATCCAGAGAGGCACAGCTCATTCTGGAAAGGTCAAAATCACACCCATCTACCCCATCGTTCTTAACAGCTTGCTGCATGGATCTGATGCAGCAAAAGCTGTACACAGAAACCTCTTTTAGCACTGATGACAGCAAAGTCTGTAAATTTAGCAAAGTTTCCAGCAGTGACATGGAAATAGAGTAGATGATTTAAGCAGGATTTTCCATTCTTGCTTCTCACTTGTCCATTTTTCTGCTGAAACCTTTGAATAAAATTGTTAATAGCCAGAGGCCTGGTAACTTGGCAGGTCTGGAAAAGGCTGGCGTGGGGAAGCCTGCATGGGCAGACCACAGATTTGACATCCAGATTTTGATCAGATCTGAACAAGAATTTTAATGAATCAGCACAGGCATTACCTCTGTTGGACAGTTATAGTAAACATGCTTGGGGCTGGTTAGCATCAAGATAGGTACCTTCCAGAGGAAAATAAGGAAGAAAGAGAGTGAGAGGGAAGAAAAGAGGCACCACTCCTTCTTTTGAATGTCTGATAAACTAAAGCCCAGACTTCATTAAAGAATACATCTCTGTTAAAATGCCTTCTTCCAGATAAGATACATGTAACTGAGATACAAGATCACTTGTATTAATTACATTGAAACTTGCTTATTTAATACTGATACAACTCACACAGAAGATATTAACGCTATGGTTTTTGCTATCAAAGAAATTTGTTTTATAATGTGGCAAATAATGAGAAACAATATTATTAGTACTATTGTTAGCAGATGGTTTTTTCTGTGTCTGTACCTGTGTAATGTTCTTGAGCTTCTGTCATGTGGAAGTTTGGTGAAAATCTAGGGTTAATATTCTAGGCAAATTCTTTAATCACCATTCTACAATTTATTATTTTTTTTAATTTCTTTTTCACTTTAACGTAAGTACTTCTTGTAGAATCTGCCTCTAAGAAGGGTGCCTCGTTACTAGCAGCAGCTGCTGTTAAGAGGTTCAAATTTTTTTTACCTTTATTCATTTTTTTAAGTTTATTTTTATTCATTCACTTGGATGCTGGTATCCCAAAGCAACAGAGAAGTCTTATTTTGCTGATCATTTCACAAATGTTAAAAAGATGCCACTCACAATGATTTAACAGCCTTGACATGTCTTACTTCACAACCTTACGGTGTGGAGTTTTGTAGTGGCCCTGTCCACCTCCAATTAAAATTGCTGATGAAAGACTTTCTAGTAACTGAGTCTGTGAATTCCTGACAAGACTTTGGGATGCTTCCTTTCCCTTTGGCTGCCCTTGGAACATCAAAGCATTTTGCAAGAATATCATGGTGGACAATAAGGAGTAAAGAAAAGGCAAGGCCAAAGAGGTCAAGATTAAACATTTCCCCTACATACTGAGGAGGGAACTAGCTCAAGCAGACTTGCTTCTGCACAGCCCAAGAGCTACCCACCCCTTAGACCCTGTTCCTGGTTCCATTTGTGAGAGGTGCATTCTATACATGCAGCTCTTTGGTGCAGAGCAGAGTCCACACTAAGGGAGAAATAAAGCTTCTGGGGACATTTAGTCACAGCAGATTTACTGGTAATGGTCACAGATCTTGTGGGCTGAAATGTTTACCAAGGACCTGGCCTGGGCACACAAGGAGACAAAAGTACTGGGTCACTCTGTGCCTCTCAGTTCGTGGTGAAGCACACAGGAGAAAAACCAAGGGAAGGAAGATATGGCTAAGTTTAACTTATACAGGAGAAAAAAGCGAGGATGACACGAACAATTTTCCAGATATCCAGGATGAAGAGGTTGCGGTTTGCACATTCAGAGTTAACTGACAGTGTGTGGCTAACACAGTTTGGAATAAAGGGGCAATGTAAAATATACATGATCTGTTGGTTTCTTTGCACAGAAATTTCTTTGATGTTTGCTATAGTGTCTATTTATAAAATTTGTGCTTGCAGGCGGGACAACATGTGATTCTTTTTTCCCCCTACAGCATTCCAAGTACTTTGTTTCCTTATTAGATTTTCTTTAAAATTAGGAGAAATACAAGAAGAAAATCCTAACCCTTCCAGGCCAATTGCAAGGATCCTTCGTGCATGTTTTTGTGCTTCAGCTTGATGACACAGCTACAGATTTTATTTTGAATAAAATGTTAAGACTTTACAGAAAAAGAGATAAAATATTTTGAGTGTCACAGTCCTTGGACATAAGAAGAGATCTTTTAACCCTGTGCATTGGATTGTCCTATATGATGATGTCAATTGCCAATATAAAACGTATTTGATATATGTCTTTATTCCTGTTGGTCTCAACAGTGTCAGATAAAAAAAAAAAAAAAGTGATGAGTGACAGGTGAATTCTTCTGTGTAATAACTAATAAAAAATAAAGGAATTAAATTAAACAACCAATCAAATATCATCATTATTTTGAAGGAAGGAGTTTAACAGGGCAGTCAGGAAGAACGAAAGGTTAGGAAGAACTGAACTTGGAAAATGCCTTTACACAGAAATTAATAAGAAAAAAATAAGTGAAAGAGTTTTTAATATATCAAGGTGTTTTTACAAAGTAGTAACAACAGTGCAAACACCAAAAAACCCAAACAGTTTTAACAGCAACATCATAGCAAGATACACACTTAAGAATACTTAAAGCTTGAATGTATAGCTCTTCTGGGAAATTACACACTGGAGTTGCTGCCAATAATGCCCTCTTCTGGCGATGCTATTGCAGCTAAGTCAACGTGTCAGTCATCTCAGGACCCTGCATCTTCAGTGTGCGGGGTGAATTCAACTGTAGGCAGGGAGAGACTTTTATCTGAGTTAAATGTCACAACCCCTTTTTTTCCCCCCTCGGTTCCAAAGACTAGCTGTAGGTAAATTATTTTAATAAGGTAAGAGATACCACAGTACAGTTTTCTTTTCTTCCTTTTTTTTTCCCTTACCCCAAATAATGCTCTCTATGTCATCTGTATATTTATGATAGCTCAAAGACATGGGTGTGTGGATCTAATTAAAAATGTGAAAGGGTTTAGCAGCCTGCTGCTTCCCTGTGAGTCTCTTGTTGCCAACTCTTGGCAGCTCTGCTGTCACTGAGCCAAATGTTTAGTCTTCAGCTGAACTACTGCCAGTGAGCTGCGCTGCATTCTGGGACCACAGAGCCTCGAGGTACCGTGTTAAACTATCTCACATAAGGATGTGCAGTGAGCTGGACTTCATATTCAATCACCCAAAAGAAAAGTGAAGGAGAAAGCCTACTTTTGCCTGGTGAGCCTTAACGGTGTATAAGACACAATGACCAAATCCTTCAAGATATTGCATCAGGGACAACAAATAGTTTCTTGAGGTGGATCTACCCATGCATTTGTTTAATGTGCCTATGCAGCAATGACAGTAGTTACATTTAGCAAATTTAGTTTAAATCAGTCAACTCTGGATAGGGAATTCAAAAAAGAAATAACAAAACCCTGACTTTCTGCAATGGGTCTCTGGCCTTCATGTAAATGTCTCATGTGAAACAAATATATTCCAAATCAACTCCAGGTATCCTTAGCAAGTATGGGGCAGTTTGGTCCAGAGTAAAAGAAAAAAAAAAAAATTGCATATGTGCATTCCAGCCAGAAGCAGGAAAGCTATGTTGATAGAAACGTGCTTAGCACAGTTGCATTGCTTAATAAATTCAGGTATAATGTGGAGATAGATGGGGTTATAGGCTAAGCTGGCCTGTAGGCTTTGATCAGTGCTCCAACTCACTTAGGGCTTAAAGTGGACTGGAAGAATTGCCAGGTCTCATGAGTCAATGATGGATTTCCAGCAGATCAGAATTAAATTCTCCTTTTAGCTGTTCTCCCTGCACTCTTTTCTGCAAGGGAAATTACTTCTGCTAACAGGAAAGCAGTGTGTGCGTCTTCATGACATTTTCTTTCTCTTTTCTATTTCTCTGCTGTCCCATTTCTGTCTTTTGTTTTCATGCTCTTCTCACTTTCACACCATTTTTATTCCCTTCCCTTCCCTTCCCTTCCCTTCCCNGCACAAAGCCTGCCTTAAGAAGAGTAAATAAGAAAGCCAAGAGGTTGTGAAAAGTCACCAAATAAAACCAGTGCTAAAGTGTCAAAGGCAAATGTCTTCAAAGTTTTGAGTAATTCAGACTGTACTTGACTGGAAAACACAACCTGTGAGAAAGGATACCAGAGAAACTTTTTAAAAGTGTGTCCTCAGGAGAAGAGTAAAATAGCAAATGCTTGCTGTTCTTTTTCCCTTCCCTTCCCTTCCCTTCCCTTCCCTTCCCTTCCCTTCCCTTCCCTTCTTTCATTTTCAGTCCTCTCCTAAGAGTTTTTTGCTTCATCTGCCTGGATTTCAGATCACCCGGTTTTTTCCCCCTTAATTTTTACTATCTTTCTCTACAGCTTCCCCTCACTATCATAATGTTTTACCTGAGAGAATGAATGAGCCACCACTAATGTGAGTTCAGGGACTTAGCAGACACTTTATTTCTGAAAATACTTTTCTTTGTATGTTTTTGAAACCAGCACAATGGCAAAACAACAACAAGGTGCTGCTGATTGCACTGTTGCTCCAACTCTTAATGCTGGATATTTAAGAATAAAACTACAGCAAAAAAAATGTTGGCTTAATATCAAAAACTTGTCTGCATTCATTCATAATGCTAAGTATAGATTAGACACACAGCACTAAAGGGGCAGAGAGAGAGGAAAAAAATAAACATTTACACTAGTGATCACGTATTTTTTGCAAAAAGGCATTTAAAGAAATAGAAGCGGGCACAAGTGTGCAACACACCTGAACTCTACTTCTTTGATCTTTCCTCTGGGGTCCTTTTTGTTGCAGTGGGCCAGCTCTGGGAAGGAGGCAGGACTCAGAAGCCGCTTGGCATCCAGCCCAGGCTTTGTGGGCCACTGGAGAGATGGATAGCTAGGTGCAGAAGTGCCCTGAGGCAGGTGTTAAAATGTTGTTCTTAGTTCCTTGGTGGTAATCATTGCAAAACAATCCTGTCTGCTCTATTCGTATCAACAAGCTGCTTTCCATGGCTCGTTGCTAAGAGACAGGACTGTTGCTTACAAGTTGCTTAGTGCCTTAGACTTTCATAATTTATAATTTATTATCTTAGCATAAAAATTTGTGGGGTTTTTTAATTTTATTTTTCCACCAACCCAGTAATTGTTACATAAAACAAAGGTCATGTATCTACCAGAGTAGCAGTTGCTCTTATAATATCCTTTGCCTTTGTATGGTTTTGGTTCTGTGAAAAGAAAATGCTATTATAAACTGAAGATGAATATCATTTTTGTCCATTAACTTCTTGCATTATAAGACTGGTTAGGTCAATGGATTCCTTCAAGATTTCTTTACTATTGAAAACATGTTTCTGTCCAACCAAGAAAGAAATGAATTGAAATGATTTCAATTATCACACGAAAGACGTCAGCTCTTCTTGCTCTACACTTCAACACCTAATAGTTCAACTCAACAATCCTACTTTCACAAAGTTAGTGGTAGAGATGTTTAACCAATTCCAGAAATTACTTCAGTACATTTCTCTAGCTTTTTGAATATACAAACCTTACCTTGCTAAAGTGTTTTTTACTAAACACTAGTTATATCAGCTCAGTGAGAAGTAACGCCAAAGAGGAAATGAGAATAATTTGCAGACTTGCAAAATAACTCTGTCACAGTTCACCAGTTGAAGGAAAAAAAAATGGATTAAGAACTTATTATTCTACTCCCTGGTGGAAATTAAGGATACTGACCTGGGATTAGGTTTTACTTTATTGTTTAACAGAAGAGATGTAGATGTAGCTGATGCTGTGGTATTAAACTAAAACATATCTAAGAGGTCCACTAGTACAAAATATTCCTATAGTTAATGCTTTATAAAAGTGAAGGCAAAGTTACTTTTTGTCCCATCATTTCAGTGAACTGTTTATGCCAATTAGAACCAAGAACTGCATCAAAGAGCTGTAGAAATGGCTCTGGAAATGGCTTGGTGCAGATAGTGCTCCCACTGCAAAGCTTTTGAGGGACTGCCTACCCAGAAAAATAAAAGTATGTTTTCCACCATACCTGACCTTTTTCCATCCAGCAACACCAGTGAAGTTGGGCTTGCAAGCACAGGACAATACAGCCAGGGCTAAGACATGTATCACCACACCTTGCTGTCCCAGCTAACTAACATAAATAAAATTATGTGAACGTCTCCTATGGTGACACCTACATTTTGTGTTGGAGGAGTATTCTTGAGTGCTTCAGCAGCTTAATTTCTGTTTAGCTATGCAAGCCAAGTGTATTTTAGTCAGTCTAAATGCATTCTGGAGTTGGTCCTCTAACCAGTGAAGGTTACTCATGGGGTAGCCATACTGGTCAATACCTGAGGCCACTCAAAAACCCATCCAATCTACAGTCAGAATATTCTGTGACTTCCAACAGTCCATATGAAATTTAGTTCTTTTCAATAGTGTGATGCAAGATACTACCTTCAGTTTAGGAAGAAAATGGATATACATCTTAAATAGATGTGATGCTAAGAACTTGTGTGTTCCTGAAATCCTCTGAAACCCTGCTTACTAATTCTGTTGTAAATATCTCCCCCTCATATAGTTGCTTAAGGAAAATGGGATCCAAAACAACGTAAAATCCCATAGTGAGTTGCTGTTCTGTTACTTGTAGAGTTTGAGTGATGTGAAGTTAAGCTGAGGAACCTGGGTGAGGAGAACATCCTCGTTTAACTTTTCTTGTTTATGAGTATCTTTGGCAATAATACCTCATTTCGCATAGAAAGGAGTACTTTATATGGATGCAGGTGTAATGACGTGATCCATACCTCCTTTATATAAGTTCATGTTACTTAATTATTACTGCTGCAACCATTCACTCAAACATCAGAAGAGATGAATAGAGAGGAGGAATATAATTTATGCATTAACCTTCCAAGAAGGGCACTCCTGTTGACTCTACACATGCGTCACAGTTCTCCACAGAACCAGCTGGAGCATATTTAATCAAGGAAAAGGTGGACTCACATGCTAAGGAACTGATCTGTTACAGGAAATTCTGACCAAAATTATCCTTCATAAGAAAAATATATTCATCCTGCTTTATTTAGGGGAGGTGGTGGGGGAGGATATAATCAAATGGCGATAACCACTCACTGTTTCTTAGATAACATGAACTGGAAAATGCATCAACAGTAATATGTCTACAGACGGTGATTTGACCTTCTAAAAGAGTCTTTAAAATCTGTGAAGGAGGACTTTCAAATTTTAAACTCTTATGGTTGTTGGGAAAAGAAACACATTTAGGGTGACTGCTATGTTAAGGTTATTGGTGAGCAATAGGCACCAAATGCTGGAAATCATGGTACAAGCACAAAAGAAAGAAGCTGCAAAAGATGTTGTTAAGTGACAAATCTACAGTTTTAGTCCTTAGGTTTAGTGGGAGAAAGAATCAGAGATTTGATCTTATGCCTAATTCTACTGGAACCCACATGTGAAAATATGCAACTATTCTTGAGGGGCAGTTGTCAGTTGTTCTCTCAGGTATGTAAAGTCCATAGTCTAATCTGGAGGTTTGTGTCTGGGGCTCTGTCAGAAATCGGATGAATATCATACAGAATCAATGTGTGTTCAACAGGCCAGATGCTGGGTTTCAAAAAAGAAGGGTTGATAAATCATTACTTAGGTACAGTTCTTGCATTAATAGATTCACTTGTATTTTATCAAGACAGTAATAACTGATTAAACAAGTCGTGCAAACTTATTAGCTTAGATAATCATAAGAAAGTGAAAATGCCCTGAGTTTTCAGCAGATCAGTTAGCAGCTACTAATGTTTTTTAAAGGGGTGTTTGTGAGTTTCTGTTGCATTTGTTTGGGTTTTTTTTTCCCTCCAATCTAAGTTAAATTTTCCTCTGTTAGGACTAAAAACTCATTATAATCTGGGGAGGGGATATTGAAGGACTATAGTGCAAACATGCTTCTGAGTCAAGAAAGCCGTCCTGGCAGCTTACAACTTCTGGTGAACAGAGGAAATGCTTTTCTCTTGTTTTTGAATGCTTTGCTTTCACAAGCAACTAGTATTATTTCTCTAAATTAAATAAAAACTTGTGATTTAAAAAGAGTTTATAAATAAAAGCATTTGATTGAAGGTTTGCTTTAATGGATTAATGAAACAAAACTGAAAAGACAAAGCTCATCAGAAATCACAGTTTCTTAATCACCTGATTAATTTGTCTTAGGGGTTACTGCAGCTCTCCTGAGAAGATACATGGTCCTGTGCCACCCAGCAGCAACTCAACATCTTGAATGCTCAGGCCCCTCTTCAGGGAAAAGCCTGAAAAATAAGAGGGAGGGCTCTTCACTGCTCCCCTCTCAGGCAAAATGCCCACTGAATTCAATAGGATTTTTGCATGAGTAAGTCAAGCAGGATTTGGCTCTGGAAGGACATAACAAGATTGAGCAGACTTGGTTCCCAGTAATGGCGTCCCATTGTGCTGTGGTATGGTAGAACACGCAGTGCTGGAGTGCATTCTGTCAGTGCCTCCGTCTTCCAGAGGATATTGTAATATCTCATTATTATTGTGAACTAGAAGAAAGGGATCTGGTAGAATTAGGACTGGAGATTATTGTAGGGTTTTCAGAAGTACAAAAAAAGCACAAAGAAATGTAGCATTATGAATACAGGATATTAATAGCTTACTTTTTCTCTGTGAACTGTCTTTAATTCCAAGCATATTGAGGCAGATGACATGTTTCTCAACGATGTCTAGTGGCTCCATTCTAACTTATGGATACATTACCAAAAGTCTGTCTAAAAAGGCCAGCTTGTGAGTTGTTGATTGTCTCCTGAGAGGATCTAAGTGATTTACCTCTCCCTGATCTTGTTGACTCTACAGAGCTGGCATGTTGTGTTGGATTTGGGAAGTGAGGCATCTGAAACAGGCTTTACAAAGCATCCTGAGGACCTGACTTTGGCAGCAGGGTGAAGTTTGGTGTTTTTCCTCACTCAGGTCTGTGCATTTCTGTTGGTGGACACTGAACACTTGATCACAGCATGGTACAGTCACTCTGTCGTAGGGTGATCCAAGCTCAGGTCACCCATAAATTCCACGTCTTGCAACGTGCAACCTCCAAACCATTTCTGGAAGGGCACCAGAGCTGACATAGGTGACATGAAGCACAGGTTTTGCATGTCATGTGAGTATGCCCTGCCCATCCATGGAGTGGGCTATGGTGTACTTTGGGCATATGCCAGGGAGTAGCTCAGGCCATGCTTACTCCTGTGTGACTCAAACCTTACTCAGAGACTTTTGTCCGTGTGATAGCATTAGAAGGTGACTGTGAACATAGGCTGGAACTTGAATGAAAAATATTTGCTCAGAATATGGTTTAGACATGTCCAGTTTGCACCTACAAACACAACGATGTTACTAGATGTACAAATTCCAGACCACGTCTTTCACAAATCCTGGGTATTATGATATTTGCTCTAGACTTTTAAGAGATACTTGCTGAAGAATATGTCTGATTTTGCCAGGTCACCATAGTACAAATGGGTACAGGTACCAGATTAAGGGGTATTTCTGGAAGGTATCAGGTGTGCCCATGACCTCACCTCAACTGTGGCCATCCTCACCTGGTGTTCCTATTATTTGAAGAAAGTCCCAACAGGCACAAGAGTTGCACAAACCCTCAGGAAGTTGGAACTTGCCTGTAAGAAATATCTCTGAATGCTGTAGTCAGAGAAATGGGGTAATCCCTGGGGTTTTTTGTGTCACCCTGATACAAACAAAAATCCATGGTTATCCTGTTTGGGGTGTTTGTCAATCGATACAGTGCCTGCCATTCTCTGCTCAAAAAGAATTGCATGTGTAGGTCCTTTGACACACACAAAGAATTTTTTGAAAAACACTCTGAAAGGTAATTTATACAGAGTTTATATGGGATGTGTGTGTGTGTGTGTGTGTGTGTGTGTGTGTGTGTGTGTGTGTGTGTGTGTGTACACATACACAAATAAAATATTGGTAAGCTGAAAAGTAGAAAGTATAAAGTACACAGTGAAAGCCACAAGAGTCAGTATGACTTAATGATATTATCTAAAAAATGCAACTATTTCTGCATTTACAGAGTCTCTGAGACTGTCAGTGGTACCTGGAAGGCATAACATGGACTTTTATTTAATACAGACCTGCCTCTGGTGTGCATTATTAATTGATATTTATAGACAAGTGCATTAAGAGTTATCTGAGTATAGGCACTACTATAAAGCTATAAATATATTTGGCTGTATTTTATAGTTCCTTAGGATCAGTCATCAGAGACAGAGAATGATATATATTTGATATGAATAACATCTGTATTTGTGTCTAAATAGAGGAGGAAATGCATCTGTCTTTAGTAGATCTCTCTTTTTAATGTTTCAGCCTGCAAGAAATGCACATTAATAGCAGCTTCTTCCCTGAGGAAGGTTTTGAACTGGAGTACTTGAGAAGAAACTTACAACAGAGCAGCCTGAAGTGCCACCCAGTCCCTTTTAATTAGCACATATAAATCCCCCAACATCCAAGATATGATTGAGACTTTCTGCCATTTCATTTTAATATCAGTGTTATATGCTAACGTTTGTCAGACTAAGCTAAAAAACCACTTCTTTTTATGTTGTTTCCCACATGCAGAGCAGACCTCTTACATTTTTGTTGGCTGCTAACGTACTAAGCGTTTTTTGGCAGCATGCGGTTCTGGATTGAAGCCATGCATGCAAGTCTTCCACAGTAAGTATGGCCCAAAGGATTAGAGATCAATGGATTTAGTTATCTGGTGAAGTTCCCCTGCCTCTCTGGTGCTATTAAAAGGTTTTGCTATTGTAACGAGCACCAGAACTTTTCATTTTAAACTTGCCCAACTGAGGCTTCCACTTAGGCTGCAAAGTGTAAGAAAGTTACTGGACTTCTGCAGGCAGATTTACTCACATGCCACTGAAATGCAAGTCCAAGAAAAATCCTAGACAGATATTTCATACATTGGAAGAAAAATATTGTTCATAAAGGAGGAAAAAACCAACACTGCAGTGTGTTTTCTCAGCATAATCAAAGGATGATGTCTTAGAGAAAATTGCCTTCTAATTAATTCATAATCAAATCCTGAGAAATGGGGTAAAGACTGTTAGAAAAACTCTGATGCCTGAAGCACTGCCAGCCTGAGGAAAAGGAATCCTCAGTCCCAAGGGCTCAGGGGCCTCCAAACCACAGACCTGGCCCGCAGCTGGGCTGCTGCTGGCTGTTGGCTGAGGACTAGTGGACACTGCTCATTGCTCCCCGCTCTGACACTGACTCTGAAGCTTTTGTGTGCTGTCCAAAGCTACTGATTCAGGCCCCAAAACACCTACTTCCTTCCCCTTCCCTCCACAAGGAAATGTGAACAGCTGCCACAGAGATTTTCTCTGCTGTGCATGTGTAGAGATTCCTCCTGTGTTTGGCGACCCTGCACAAGAGAAACGTCTCCTAAAGCCCTTCAGGATTTGACCTATGGTGTGTGGGAATATCTTGACTTTCAAGTTTTAGGGACTAAGCAGTTTTTCATTTTCTTTCTTTTAAACATGGGACTTCCTGAACAGAGAAAAATTCGTAACCCAACTGATTTAGCACTGTTCTTTTTAAGCTAGACACAATAAGCTGTTCCAGGCATTTGCCTTCACAGTGGACATAGTAGGTGAAAATGTAGCTCAGGTTTGGGTCCACTCTGTGTGCAGGGAGTGGAAGGTGAGCAGAAACTGTTCTGCATTTTCCCACTATCTTTGCCCACTCCTCAGTACAGATTCAAGCTTTGTTCCTGTAGTTACCAAACTTTATGGGGCTCTATAAGAGCCTTTACAATCTCTACAAGAGGGGAAATTAGAAGAAGGAAATTATGGAAGAACAAGTTCAACCTTCCTACCTTTTATTAGCAAGCTACCAATGATGACACATACTGCACTGTCACGAGTGGGTGGTAAAAGCTGATAAAAACCCATAGAGAGTCAACAGGACAGATTCCAGCTTGAGCCACAGGTTGACACAGCATTAATGTTCTATATCCAGAGCTGTATCTTACGTTTCACTGTATATTTATGAAATTCTTTGCAGCTGAAGTGACCCACACACATCTGAACAACCCCAAATCACACCAAGATGGCCCCCCTACCCCATAGTTAAAGCAAGAATCACCAACAGCAAAGAATCCACACCTGTTAAAGTCTTACCAAGGTGACAGCCACCCTAGCTCAAATAGGTCATCTTTGCCACCTCAAAGTAGAGCATAAACCTGCTAAACAAAGCACAGGACAACATATAGTAGAAGAGGGCTCCATCCTGAAAGAGGTGATCTGGTTTTGATAAAAAGCTCGCCGCTGATTTCAGGATTTTGCTGTCCATAAAAAATGCCCTCAATTGCCAACTGTCCTGAAAAGCTCTTCAAGCTAGTAAGTGTGCCCAGAGACAGACTATCAGGCTACCAGGCTCCCTAGGGAAGCCACATACTTCTATATTGCAGTGAACAAAATGTAAATGTACTCTTCATAAGGGCAGCCAGTTAAAATAAGAGCTAATCCAAACACCAAACCAAGCCCGAAACCTTTGTGAGAGTGCAGACAAACACTCTCTAAGTTATCCATGTAAAGCATCTTTCAAGTATAAAAAGCTCATCTAACTTTGCTGCTCTCCTAAAATCCTAAAAATAATCCTGTCCTGCGATTCCAAGATGATACAGATACTTTGGAGCTTCCATTCACACGAGGTGAATTTCTGGAGCCTTATCCAAAGCGAATTATTGAAACTTCCCCAGTTTTAGAGGCTCATCCTTCAATGTTATTTTTTTGCTTCTAGTTCTACTCATTTATCAATACTTCCCCCCGCCCCCACCTCCAAAGGTTTCATATTCATTTCCATTTTCAGATCTTCTGAAGTTCTGAACATTGTTGCACAAGTAACTCTCTTTCCCATAGCTAGAGTGCACTAAAAGTTTTCCTTGTTACAGTATCTGCTACCAAAGATAGTTTGAAGCCAAGAAGCAAATGAGGATCAGAACTTTCTCAAAATCCATGACACTTTCCCATTTGTGATTCCATTGCTAAGGCAGCACCCAGCCCATTACACTGCTTTTGTTGTCAGCATCTGCAGGTGCCTCCAGGTGTAGCTTGTCTTGATTTTTTTGGTGTTCTCTTCTATGTCATTTCTATTTTAAAAACAAAAATATCCTTTTTTATATAACCTTTCCAACAATCTTGTTGAGTGATTAGCTTTAGCCTTCCCTAACTGAGCTCGCATACACCTATATTTACATTTTTGTGGGTTTTCTATGTGTTTGCCCATTTCCTCTTGCTTTTATTTGCTTTTAGTGGTCTCAGAGTCCTAAACCATGCAAACAGGCTTAAGAGACGTGCAACACTGTCGGAGACTGCAGAGAAAAAGGAAACCCAGCCAATTTCAGCCTCTGCCTCTTGCTTCAGTGCAAGTGTGGCTAGAGGAAGAAGTGTAGACTTAGGGCCATGATCTATGTGGTGGCTAAAGTGAGATTATTACATCATGTGTACCATCATAAAGGATTCCTCCCATTTCCTCAGAAGAGTGGGAAAATGTATTTAAAAAAATAAAATATAGTGTTCTCTAGGAGCCCATGATTTAATAAAAAAGGGTTGCTGGTCCTTTACTTAATTACATTAACAATTTCCAGTTTTCTTTGTTTCTTGCATACCAGTGGGGGAATTGTGTTTAATTTAAAATATTTCTCAACAACTTACAAAGAAAACAAGTCTAGGAGCAAATGTCCAAAGTTGTTTTCTTTTATTAAATGACTCATACTGATATTTTTCTCAGCCTGTGTTTATATGTTAATGCAATCATTCCTATGTCCTTCCCCTGATTTCCTAGCATGTCTTCTTTCACTACTCTTCTTGTAGCACTCCCCAAAGGTTTGCCTGTATCAGTCCACAGTGACTGATTTACACACCAGAAAGTCTCTGAAAGCATAAAGATGCATCACGCATAGTACTGCCTTCAGTTTAAAGCAGGGACAAGCACAAATTAATTCCCATGATATTTATGGGAACTTAAACATAGAAGGGCAGAGAATTAAAAACAGGGATGCTCCCTAGCAGGCAGGGAGACTGCTGGCTAAAATACTCCCTTGGATGAAATCTCACCAGGAAAGTGTTTGGAGCCTAACCCTAGACTTTACACGCCAAGCTCTTCAGTCTGGTGCTATTCTAGATGTACCAGTTCAATCTGTGGCAGTGCGTGACTCAGCCAGACCTCACACAGCTGAACTGAGCTTGGAAGCCTCAGCCTATGAATTCCTGGGTTAGACTTCACTTTCTCTGCCTGTTTTCTATTAGCTCTGTGGGTTTTCAGACTTTTATGGCAATCCTCTGACTGAAAATTACTGCTGCCCAAGACAGCCTGACTGCCAACAAGGTTGCAAACACAGAAGATCTTTTTCAGTAATTCTTTGGGCCATGAAAGGTTGGTTATTTCCAAACTTTTCATTAAATGTACATTTCTGAAAGCTGAAACGTTAATTTCCATACGCTCCACTCTCTTTTTCTCCCTCCCTCTCACTTACTCTCCTTTTTAAGCTGACATCAAGAATTCAGGCACAGAGACAGAGAGAGAGAGAGGGAGGGAGTAAAATTATATTTTTCATGTAACTCTACTGAAGTCAAGGAACTTACACTAAGGAAAATCTGGTGCTGCTCTGTTTATTTTCTTACTCTTGGTTTGCTTAATTTCATGCCACTTAAAATTACATTTAATTGCAGCAGTTCTCTATTTCATTTTCAGTTGTGCTCCTTTCCCAGCATGTTCCCCGGGACATTGGAAGAACAGAAAAGCTGAATCAGTTTGGAAAAACATGAATATTTCTGAATGTGTGGACACTTCTCACTTCTCAAGTGTGGGAGGAACATTTCACTGCCCACTTACCCATCACTCAAATGTCCTGATCAGGTTATTGAAATAAATTAACCTTAAGAATAATTATCTGCAAAGAATTCTCTTCCTGTCTCACAAAACACATCTACTACCATGTGAGCTTTTTTACCTAGGTAGTTTAGGCTGATTTCAATAAATAAACTGAGTGATGACTAAATCCTCTGAGGCGCTCGTTTCTCAATACTCAATAGATTTGAAGTTGTGTTACTGGCAAATAAAGTTGTTCCCTCAAAACTCTCACTCTGCTCTAGTTGCATTTTTGAAACAACAGCTTGTACCAAACGAGATATTTTTGCTCTGGAAGCCGAGGCCCTGACATGTGGCCAGCTCCACCTGGGCTGGGGGAAACACAGATCGAGGATTTTGCTAAAAAGCCCCTTGCTGAGGTTCCTTGGCACTGATCAGCACAACCTCTTGGACCACATTCACTCTTACTTTCATTTCCAAATTCGGTAAGTACTCACACGGTGGAGCTTAATTCTCTTGAAATTCATGGCCAGTGAATTTCAAAGTCACACGTAGGCATTCACATGCATGAGTAGTCACATAGGAGATTGCTCATACAGCAAAGAGTGAAACCGTGCCACGTGACTTAGGGAAGCACTCATAATTCAGTTACACATCTTGAATACTGTATATGGAATATTTGGAGACAGCTGTTCATGATTAACCCAGAAAGGTTTTAAAATATTTACATTCTTCCTTGTGGCCCTCATTCAGCAAGGTACTCAGGCATATGTGTAACTAAGCAAATAAATAGCAGAGCATGGTAGGAAAGCACAGTGTGAGGAATAACTGAGATGCTTTACTCCTTCTGTCAATGGATATCACCTCGCAACTGCTAGGTGGAATGAAATTTGGGTGTAAAAAAATACAGGTAGGGAGAGGACAGTGGTCTAGAAGTGGAGTGTTGTGACCTGTTCACATATTAGTGTTGGTGCTTAGAAATGTGGAAAAAATCACATAAGGGAATAGAAAGCACATGGGATAACTTTTGAAAGGAGTCCCAGTTTAATATATTTTTAATGTCAAAACCTTTGTTGCAAGCAAGTTTTGCTTCTGGATTTTTCGTGAGCAGGAAAAACATGATACATTCATTGGATGATTTATGCATTTCAAATTATTTGCTCAGCTCACTATAGAATGAATTCATACACTGCAGAAATCCATATTACATCTATTTCACCTTCTTTTAGCTTTGAGGATAGATGGCAAAACAACTTTGCTTAATGCTATATTCATGTGTCCTATGGGAGAATAACTATTTTTTTTGTACTTTTTCTGCATTTGTGTATTCATTAAAGACATACACAAACACACAGAAGCACTGAAATATGAAGAGAACCCCAAAAGCAAGGCAAGCTGAGTTGGAACATATTTCTGAATTTGTTTGCAAACCTAAGACAGTGAATAAGTCTCAAAAAATAATACTGCTGGGTGAGACTGCAAAGTTTTGGGGAAGTTCTTTGAACACATGTAAACATGATGTGTGTAGGCAAATGTTTAACTTGCCTTTTTTACTTCTACAAATTATATTATGAAATCAGACATCTCTGACTTCTTAAGAATGTCAAATCAATGTATTCCTTCAAAACAGATAATTGCAGGGAACTGCTCTGCTTCTCAGCTTCTATAGTTTTGATTGTTCCACTTTCAGACTGATAATGATCAGACGCTTCAGTTGTTTTAGCAGTTCATTTACATAATACAGGTAGTTTGGGAAACATCACCTGCAGCCCCAAATGTAGTGTGTTAGACACTGCAGACTGAACAAAAAAGAAGCAAACACATTGAGTTTATGCAACTGGAGGACAGAGACAAGCCTTGTGCTTTCATTCGCTGCCCTTTGATCACAGGGACCTACATTTTAATCCGTCCCAGGCAGATTCATGGAAAAGGTATTTGATCTGATAGCTGTATCAGCACTACTTTAATACGCTTCTTTCTCAGATTCAGGATTGAAGCATCTAGATTTAAAATGTCCTTCTGCTGCCAAAAGAGATTGAATTTGACAGATGAGGATTTATGAGTGCTGCTCACATGTAGCAGAGGTCATCTTATATGGTCACTCTTATATTGTTCCTACGAGAGAATGCACTGTAGTGGTTTGGAAGTAGTAATATGAAAGATATAGTGTGTGTCTTGTTACCACACACATAATTAGGATCTTAATGAGAAGCTTTCTATTAACATTGTATTAAGGCTAGTGACCTAGAGTGATACAAAGTCAATGGACCCATTACATTTTGTGCCATACTGTACAAAGTCCCACTGAGAGACACAGAATATTGAAGGACCGTCCATACGATGCCCTCAGGGTCTATTCTCCCTTTGATGCATATGTATAACTCTCATTAATGTTAATAGAAGTTACTTCAGAATAGTTAGGGGAGAACAGACCCTCTGTTTAATATGAAAGTATATTTGGAGGAGATTCCACAGGAGCTTTGGGATTCCAAACAATGTCAATGAAGTTATGACAAATTGATAGGTGAGCAGCAAGTGAAATCAACTGGACATAGTGCACAATCCATATTGTGTGCCCAAAACACATTGGACAGACAATGCTCCTCTCTTCCAAACCTCCCCCAGAAAGACCTATGGTATATTTTATAATGGAGGCCACCTAAGCCAAAACTGTCATATGCTTTATTCGTCCCTTCTTCTTATGTAATATGCTCAGGAAACTATCCTCATTTTACAGAGAAGAAACCACCTCATCTAACTTTCATAGTCTAAAGATCAGTTTAATCTACTTTTCTAGACTCTTTTTATGATTCACAGGGACCATCAGCCACCTAAAATAGGTAAGAGATTCTGGTTGTGTTGAGACAAGATGATTCAACCTATAGGGGTGCAAACTTCCCCCTGCTGGCTGCACAGGAAGTGTACACTCAGCTGACTCATATTGTATGAGGTGTCTGCAACCACTTTGTGGTCCTACAATATGTATGTAGCTGCATGAGGTCCTCAGCCTTGGTTTTCAAGGGTCAGTCCAACTGCTGTAGCCACCTTAGTGCTTTCCTTTCCTGACAATGACTCTAGATTCCTGGAAGCCTTCCTATCTTTGAAAATGTAGTGTTTGCATTAAAATAAACTCTGTGATGCTCAGCAGGTTTTCTCTGAAGAGCAGCATATTCTCTGTGCACCAATAAAACAATGCTGCAGAGGCACTGCCTGGCACATGTACAACTATCATCATTCTCTATATGGATACCATGAAACAATGGTTTAGATTATTTTACTTAAAGATTGCAACTCTAAAAGTTCTCAGCATCTACCTAAAGTCTTCTACTGAAACCCCTGGGCAGACCCCTATGACTGCCAAGGACCAGCAAGAGCAGGGAAGTTGGAGCAAGGCAAGTGGGGCAGTGTGGGATAGGCAGTCCCACCTCATCCAAGCACAAAAACAAGAGCAGATCCAGTGATGGTTATTGGTTCAACCAATGTCCAGTGATCATCCTTAAGTCCATATAGGTGAGGGAGGTCCACAGTCAAGCCAGAAAGCCAAGTCAGCATAGCTCAGGAAAAGGCCAAAAGTCAGGGCCTGAGCTTAAAGCTGGCTCTCAATCAAGGAGGAACAGGCTTCCACTACAACTGCAATTCAGACACTTGCACCATACCTATGCTGGTCTTGGGTCTAGGGAGCCAAACTCCAGTCAGGAGTGGGGCAATGAACTCAGATTCTTACCAACATCGCTTCACAGTGGAAACTTCAAACTTAAATTTCTAAAATGCTTATGCTATTACACATTACTTTGTACGTGCAATAAAAGTGATCAAAGTTATTCTGAATTTTGAAAGAAAATATGGATCATATGTCCAACTATGTGGTTAGAAGAGGTCCCTATTGAGGCATGCATCAACCAAGGCACTTTTAAATCATCATGAGAATGAGTCAAGGAGTCCTCGAGGCTTTATGCTACAGTTCTCGTCTGCGAACATCTATGCTGGCAGTGAACCACTGTGTGTTGTGTCATTAGACCACCTTGGAGCTAGGACAGGCACAAGGATAGATCTGAATTAGTGAGGGATGACAGAATGGGAAGGTACTCTACTGTCAGGTCTTCTCTATACCTCACCAGCATATCTGGCCATCACTTCATTTAAGTATCTTCCCATCCCTTGGGCAATGATTTATCTGTGATTACTGTATGACCATATTATGTTCTATCAGGCCCCTCTCTGACTCACAGTTTTGTACCTAGGAGCACGTTCCCAGAAGTGGGGACTAGTCATCAGTTTCAGCACACCAAGGTTCAAAGGCATTGTTAGCACCCCTGGGTGAGATCCTCTTACTGCCTGGTTTAGACCTGTGCAGAAGAGCAACCACGAGGTCTGCTACCATTGTCAGTCTGAACTCCTGCACATTAAAATAGTCCCTACAATCTCTAACATGGCTGTGAGGACTACATAAGTTTTTACCTCATTGTCACACTGTACCTTTATTTTTCTCATGTAAACACACATATTTGTGAAAACACACAGCAATGACTGTGATGGAAGATTGAAACTAGAAACAAGAGTTTCCACTACAGTTAAAAAAAGAAATCTATGGTTTGGAGTTTTTCAGTGTTTCAGGTAATCACAGACCTAGTGCTTGTGCTGAAAAATATATGCAAGACTAAAATCTTTTTGAGCAAAACCAAGTAGGAAAATAAAACTACTGTGTATGTATAGGTATCTGCATAAAGACATGCCTAAATCTGACAGTGTGTGTTTGCAGATATGACTTTCTCTCCCTTTGTGTGGCTATACATTGAGAAACATGCAGCCAGTGTGTGTATATACTACATTTAGTTAAAAAAATAAAGACTTCTATTCATATCTGCCTTGATAAATGCATAAATGTACAGACAGTTTCTTGGCCAGAGCTACTGCGTGCTTGACAGATATGGTCACCTCATACCAGACCTCACCTAGACCTGGGGCAAAGACAAATCCAGTTTGATTGATTGGGATATTGTGTATTCATTCATTAGTCCAGGCTTTGGCAGACAAGACCTGGCAGGTATCTTCTTGTAAGCAGACGGCTTTCCTGGTGTGGTCTTGGCTTTTCTGGCAGCTTAGCTGTGAAATTTTATACACTTCTGTGGTGGGGATTAAGGCTATCAGGACTCCAAGATTTCTCATATATTAGACAGCATATGCAGATCAAACCCTGTGCTATATTCCCTGTCCCTGAGAAAGTGACGCCTGAATTGGTGCCTTTGGGCTCTCCTATGTAGGGTGGAGCTGGGCCCATTTTTGAAGTTTCTTTTTACAAAGAAAGCACCTAGAATCTGCAGTGAGTTTTGTATAAGTATCTCTTCCAGTGGATTTCAACACAGTCTCCCAAGCCTGGGCTGGGTTTTAATATGTCCTCCAGAGAGAGAATTAAAATGGAAAAGAGAACCAAAATTGAGGACCAGAAACCAACCCAAAACTGTCAGTGATAATGCCTGATTTATAAATCAATTGCATGTCAGAAGTACAGGTTTCCAGGTTTTAGAGGTTAATTTCCAGGTTAATTTCATCATTAAGGTTGGTGTTAAAATCTGTAGGCTGAAATGCTTTGGTTACTGAAGCAGACAGCAGAGGAAAACAGCTCATACTGGCCATTTAAATTCTTTTTTCATTCATTATTTTCACTAGATCGTAAATCCACCACTTTGTAAACTAGCCAAGAAAAATGTAAATTGGATCACACTGCAGAGGACAGAATTTGTTCAAAGTGAGGAAAGTTCATCAGTTAAAAAATACCAATGAGACCAAATTAAAATAAATGTTTTCAAGCCTTACTTTCAGAAAACCTATTTTATAGTATTTAGATGGTAAAAATTGCATTCAAATCCACTAGAAATCTCTTTATGTATTACCAGAGTGAGTGGAATAAAATACCTGATTATAAATAAAAATCAGAACGAGAATGTTGAGGTAGTTTTCTGTAGTTGTAGATTCCTGGTGTACGAAGGGCAAAACAAGAAATTAATAAATTTGGCCTTTTTAATGAGAGTTAATACAAAGTATGCACTGACACTTTTAAAGTGTCCAGAGATATTAGGCTTTGAGAAGGAAAGCAAAGCATGTAAATATTTCTGGTCTGCTTCTTTTTTTTTTTTTTTTTAATATAATTCACTCAACATGTAGACTTTGTTTATAATTAAATAAAGCTGACAGCATTATAGTCTTTACACTCCCATTCTTCCAATGCCAGATCAGAACTAAGCACAATTTTAGACTCTGAACCTGGAACAGCTTAGATTAATGCTTGACTTGATGTGTATGATTTGTCTGTTCAGTGTGTTGTCTTCAATAGAGCTTCTCATTCTTGAAGGAGTTAGGGAGGCCTGTAAGCAATTACAAGCACAAAAAATGAATACATTTATTGAGGTCACTATGACATGGCAGAGGAGGGAGATCAATATTCTTTTGAGGGGGCACAGAGTAGTTGTATTATTATTAAATAATTAAATACTAAATGATTCATGCTTTGTTTTGCTTTATTCATTCAATGTTTAACAGGTAGGATTTTCTACTACTTGATTAAAGGCAACTACATTTCCTGTGAGAGCATAGCTAAAATTATTGTGCAGCATTATCAAATAAAAGATTTGATAAAACAGACCTTTTGCAACTGCTCAGTGAACATACCTAATTTCTGCTAGTGAGATCATTGCTCAGTGTGTTTCCTCTAGTATCTTGGATGAATAATCTTCCCACTGTACTGGGAGTGAATGTTCTATAACTACTTAACCTTTTGGGTTTAGTAACTTTTGGGGTGTGGTTGGTCACATGTTATTCTTTTTTCATTGGATGCCTAAATCTTTTATAGTTGAAAGATTAAACCTTCCCATTAGTTGTAATGGGCTCTGGATCACACTTCTAGAGGAAACCTAAAGGAGTACAATATAATTCATATACAAATGTGTTCACTGAGAATTCAGCCCATTGCCGATGACAGCATCATCCAAGGCAATAGGTATCACAGCAAAGCTCCTAAAATTCAGTAGCAAGATAATAAAACACCCTACCAGAAATCTCAGAGAATAAATCTCCAACCCTAAGAAAACTTGGAATTTTTAAATTTAGTAGTAATAGCAGGAGTAGTAATAGTAATATATATTTAGCCAAGAAAATGGTGAAAATTATTATCTCAGGTAACAGCAAATTAAAAAATTAGTGTGGTTCATTATTTAACTACCTTAATTTAAGGGAATCTACTTATATTTTGTAGTTGTGTTGAGATAACTGTATGTACAATTGACTACTCAGACATAAAAGACATATTTTCAAAAATTGCTAGAACAGTTGTTATGTAGGTAATCAGATATTTGTGCATCAAAGGACAGACAAGGCCACAAATAAAATGTAGTTGTGTAGATCAGAATAGAGACAAGTATAACATGCCCCGCTTATTAAATGCATGTCTGATAGATAAATGCTGCATCCTCAAGTGAGATTTATGAAAAGCCCATAGAAGAATATTTTTATAAACCAGATGAAAGTACTGTAGTCTGCTTGTTTAATGTATAAGCTTTTCTCTTTTTTAGAATGACTAGCACAAAAGCCTTGGTTTTTAATGCTGCACCAGAGTATGTGTAGCTAGCATGGAAAATTCTATGTAAATAATGCTGTAACAAGGATGTGTTCCCACAGTAAAATTGGACTCCCTGCTATATGTTTGTATTTAACTTGGTTCACTCGGGGCAAATGTTTTTAAAAAAGCAGCTATTCCAGGGAATTGACGTTTGACAGGCAAGGCTGTCCCCAGAATTGGCTACCCCTTGGAGTACTGAAATGAGAGAGCTTTGGTTAGTGAATGTCATTGCATTGCCAGTTCATCACCTGTTATTATGTGAGCGACTTATCAAAGCAGGGTTGCATAGCCCCCATAGAGAAAAATAACATCCTGACATGAGAAGAATGGTTTATTTTGTACCCAATCTAAATAAACAAAGTTGAAGAGAACTCAGTGATCAAGTCTCTTTCCTACTACCAACTACAAAATACATAAAACCAGTGATGACTTTTCCCTCTTTATTGCTTTTCTACAGAGCAGAGGCTCGTCTGAAAGACAGTAGGGCAAGGGGACAACATATGTCCTGTTCACCTTGTGATCACAGATGAGGACCAGACAGACCAGTTTGATGGGACATGACAACCTGCTGTTTTTGACAGACTGCCAATGCTAGTCTGTTCTGGAAGCAGGAATGGGCCCTGATCAGCAGAGCTGGCACACACACAATGCTGTTTGCAATGGTGGCATGGCAGCTGTGCCCTCGCAAAATGTTGGAGCATCCTTGCCTGCCACAAACACCAAGGCTGCAGGAGGTCCTGCTACTCTACCACTTCTCTTCCTCCCTCATCTCTCTTCACTTCCCAGTTATGTGGACTATGAGTTAATGCCATAATTGACCCCAGCTAATTAATCCTCTAAACACTTCTCTCTTAAGTGCATTAGTAGCCCATTTTACAAATGGCGAAAATGCAATAGACCAAGTGATTTGTCTGGCCACAGAAGAACTCTCTGGTTGGGCTCAGTCCCAAACAGACATGCAGGACTGTCTCCAAACAAGCAGTACACTGTTCACTCAAACAGTTCTATAAGCCTCAGTTGCAGTGTAACTTGGTTCTGGCACATGTTTTTTGGTGTCTCTTCCTCAGCTAAAATTTTCTTTATAACTGGTAGTGGGGAAGAAACTGTGAAAACTTCATGTAGGAGCATAATACTAGAGAGACCTGTGAAAAGAATTTCAGAGCACCATTACTTGGGAAAGATAGTAGTGACTTCCAATGTCAAAGGCTAGTTCTGGACTGCAAATTGAGCCACAAAGAGCTTTAGCTTCTTACCCCTAGGGAGGCTGTGGCATCATTGGGAACTGATCCCAGAATTTCTGAATTCTTGTAAAGTTCCATAACCACAGGATGACTCCAAGATTAGCTGTAACCTACAACTGCCCCTGCCCAAGAATTCAGCCAGGCGCCTTGTGATCAACGAGAAGTAGTTTATTGCTTTCGATGAAGTAGAGATAAATTTCTAAAGAAGTGTCTGAGTCAGTAGGAACCAAGTAGTTTTCCTTCAATGAGACATAACCTGGCATATAACATATTATTTTGACTTCTCTTCCAGAGCACTTTGCTTCCTCTTCTGGAGCTCTGTTAGTTTTTGAGGTTCCATCCAGTCTTGAAGGCATATGGCAAAACTAGGTCCCCCCAGTCCAAGATAGAGATGAACCTTCTTAAGGGAATGACTTATGTTTTCTTCTCACAGAGTTAGTGTTCCAGGATTTATAATATGTCAAGATATTTTTAGGAAATAGCAGCATATGCCAAACGTTTGCCAGAGTGTTTTATGACCCTTATGGTGAGGCCTTCTTAAGGGGCACAACATTAGCAAAAAATGGTGTAGGATTCCAGTAGAGAAGTATTAAATATATATGTATGGTTAAGTATTGTGTCAGAAGAAGCAAATCAACACATCCTTGATAAAACCGGTATTCATGGGAAAAAAAGAAAAAAAAAAATAAAACAACAAAATAACAGACAAAGAAGCTTAATAATTTTCCAGCAATAGATTTTACAGGAGGGCTGTCTGCAACAGAAGATTTCTTAATCTTTAACTTTGCCTTGTACTGTGCCTGGCTTCCCTACAACAGACTAAGGTTGATCCCAATGGAACCAACTACTTCAGCTGGCCTTGAACTCACAAATGTTCTCACCAGCTAAATATAATGCTAAGTTATTAAATATCATGCTAAATTAGCAAGTAACAATCAGCAGGAAAAAGAGAGCGAGAGCAAGGAAACAGAAAAGAAGATACCTGTTTTTGATATACAGCTTCAAAGTTGGCCATGTTGAATGGAACTTTGAGCAACCTCGTCTAGCAAAAGACATCCCTGCCCACATTGGAGGGGTTGGAACTAGACAATCTTTAAGGTTCTTTCCAATCCAAGATATTGTGTGATTTTTTTTATTCTATGAATTTTCATTAAGAACACTTTTTCTTTGAAACTAAATCAAATTCTTCCATGGTCAAAGCGCAGTACTAATACTACAGGCTTTTTCATCCCTCTGATTATTTTTCTTGTGAAACAGAATTAAAGGATGGTGAATTTAGTGAAACATCAGAGATAAAATCTTACAGAGTCAAATTACTTTCCCCTTCACTTTTATGTGCACTAATTCTTCCACGCATAAAGGATAAAATTTATATAAGACACCTCTTTGAATACACACGGTAAGGTCAAGCTTAACAAAAAGAGGTTAGAAGTGCCAGTTCTACCAGTTAAATGGTGTAGGACAGTATCAGACAAAATCCAGGGCATTAGAGCTTAGTGTTGTGGCTGAAATCTGAATTAAACAATAGGCTCTATTTTCCATAAATTTCGTTCCATGCTTCATATAGTGGAAAAGATTGCATCAATACTGCTACTTCTGATCTTCTTTAAATTACTATGACAAGCTTCTTGGAAAAGTTACTGAAAGAAAGGGAGGAAAGAAAAAGGGAAGGGAGAAAGAATGAACAAAATTATTCTGTTCCCCACTTTAGAAGCACTACTTCAGTGAGAAACTTAAGCACTTGTTTAACTTTCCCTGCATATGTGTTTCTATTAAATTCAATACACTCTGCTGAATAAGACAGCTCATTTCCAAAACTTCAATTTGTGATGCACTGTAAGAAAGAAAAATATTGAAATTCAGGTTTGCCTGGCACACCAGGCTGTCATTAATCTCACATGGCAAGGCCACAGTGTCTTTAATTAATAGAATATCATATTGCTAAAACTAAGAATAAAAATTATAGCTTTTTTTCTTAACTTTCATATGACACCTGACCACTACTACAGGGAATATTTAACTGGAAATGAGTTCATATAATAGTCACATATTCAAGAGATAAAACAAATATTTGTTCAGAAGAGTATGAAATATGATTACCAAAACATATTTACAATATTTTTAATAACACTAAGTTTTCATGAATAATCAATTGACATTAAAGATGACAGCATAGATTCAGTACATAGTCATTCTACAAAATAGTGTACTTGAGTGGCTAGAAGAAATTGAGTTTTCACCAGTGCTTTGCATAAGGAACTGTACTGTCATATATTCAAGGTTACTTAATGACAGTGCTCTTGTATTTCCTCTGTTTAGGGTAGGTTCTCTGTACATCCATATGGGGCCCATCAAAATCTAGCATGGAGTGACTGATCCACATTTTGGCTGAATACAAGAGCAACTGAACTTTTTCTGTGATGCTGTAAAATGAAGTGAGTAATGTTACAGTCAAAAGTAATTTACAGTCTGTAGATTTAAGCCTTGTTTATATACATAGTTGCTGCAGTTTAATTAAACTCGTGCCAGCCTCCATTTGGACATCCTTCTGTTTTAGTTGGTTTAGTTTAAGCCTATTTTAAGTGACTTACAAATAACCCAAAATATGAGGGTCCACACAGAACCTTCTGTACTATCTTAACCAAATTAATTTAAAGTCAGATTTTTAATTGACATCAGTACAGCTCAACAAACAGCCAATTCTCAGATACAGAAGGGATTATATGAAGTGATGCAAGAGATGAAGGTCCACCTGATATCTATTAGTGGTAAGTGCAATGCAATAATTTAGAAGCAAGTGCTAAAGGAATACAGATGGAAGACATTAAGCGAAACTAACAATAATTACAAAGACTAATAACAAGAACAGAAAAACTCAAATGAGGTTGAACCAGACTCATGGCTTCATGTGTGCCTTCTGTGTGCTGGCCACTTTCAGCCAAATCCCAAGTAACTATAGGTGGGTATGTAAGGTTGTCTTCTCGAGATTTATATCACTGTCCTTCATGATGATAAAAGAAAATCTGGAAGATGGAGGAGACTGTGGTAGAAGCAGCAGGCACTGGGATGGGATTTCATTAGGCTCCCTTGTTTGTTATCTCTGCTTAGCACATCAACAGCACCTGCTGGTAAGAGACAGCCTTTTCAGACAGAAAGCTTCAGTTTCTTGCTAACTCACAGTTCCCCTGGGGCAGAATGGAAGACATGTATTTATAGCAGGCAATAAAGAATATGCATAAAGTCTGTTTGGGTCAGCCAAATACATTTTATTGAATCAAATTACTTTGGATTTCCCTGAAAAATCTGTAACTCCGGCCTCCCTAAGTATATTGGCATGAATTCTTCATCCTGACGGCAATAAGGTTGTTCCATGTGCATCTGCACAAGAAGATACTAAAGGGTTCCTAGAGGCTATTACTTCTTGTGAGCTCATTCACTTCCCTCATCCCATCATCACTAACTGTGGAAGCAGGATGCCAGCACATCATGTCAGAATTTTCCAGAAATACAAGGACTGGTACATACTTTAATCCCGTCCAATTCGACAGGGGTGGTTTGCACTCACTGCCAGATGGCAAATGCTCAAATTTCCATTGATGTTAGGGGGAAGTTGTGCAGGCTCATAATGCAGGAGAGAAGGGCTACTGAGGCATGGACTGAGATGTAGTCTAGCAGGGCCTTTCAGAGGCTGATCAAATCAAGAGATGATCTTTTCAAACCATTAGAAAAGAGAATCAAACCAGCTGGACTTTCCTGATAATTTGTGATATTACATTTATCCTATGGACATATACATTTTGGTTTAAGTGGTAGCATTTAAGAAGTTGAAGAGTTGTAATATGGATACTTCAGAATATCATTTATGCACTGTAGGGTCCTCAGCATACCTTGCTTCAAAAAGGCCATACAAAACATAAAAGCATCAGACTGTTATCAGGAAGGCACATACACATCAACTCACAATTATCCACAATGATGTAAAAAATTAAACATTTACATAAATTAAAACATTCACTTAAGAGTGATTCTCAGGTGTTTTCCTAGGAAACAGCCTATAAGCCTGGAATGGAATGCCTATATAATATAAATGTTTCTAAAGACACCAAAACCATCTCACAGGTTATCACAGAATGGTAGCTGAAAGGGCACACTGGCTAATTACATATGAAAGCTGCTGGTTAGACAAGCATTTCTGTGGTAAAGATATGTAAGGAGAGTGGTTGATTAGCTTTACAAATTGAGAGTCATGTTGAGATCTGTATGAAATCAGACCCCGATACTGTCTTCCTTGCCCTAATGTAATTTATGTATTTGATGGCCTTGCCCACTAGAGAATATCTACTTAAAGCCTAACCTACTACAGTAAGGTGCAAAGGAAAAAAATTAACACGGACTTCATAAGAATTTGATTTCTTTTCCTAAGCAACAAAGGAAAGGGGATAAAATCCTATCATTGTATTGACCTTAACAATAAATATGCCAGTGTATTCATGTATTGTTTGAGTGCAATGAATAACAGACTACCCTGCTTTAAATAGATAAACAGGTAATGGTTAGAACTGTCTCCTATGCAAAGTCATATGTTATACAAACACAGTCATAAAACAATATTGCAAGCTTTGTTTTAATCAAGACTAACATTAGGACATATACATTCCTTTGTCAAGACTGCTTCTGTCTGCAGGCAATTGAATTTTTACACTTTGAAGAAAAGGAACAAAAAAGATATTCAGTTATCTAAAGTTTTTTGCCTATATTATTCTTGCAGACATTTTCAGTATGTGCAATTCACTGTGCTGCAAAACTAAAAGTTACCCTATGTTAAGGCAGAACTGAACCAAAACCCAAATAATATATGCCAATAAACAGAAGTCTGGAAAAATCTTAGCTCTAGATGCTCATGCCCATTTCTACAAATTTCTTATGTAATCTAAAATAGGATGTGATTGTGACTGTCCAGGCTTGAGAGAGGTCATTTTATTGCATCGGCAAAGATGATCTGTTTTGTGTCTGGCTCAAATCCTGGTGTGCATGTATCCACTTTTCAAACTAATATGTCAGCTTTTAGGGAGCAGAAGGCAGTGGTGCACATCTTCTTGATCATGTGGATCCTTGCTTGAATCCTAATCAGGATTCTTTAGGATTATACGATTTTTCCTCTTTGGCCACAACAGCAGTGAAACTGCTGATTCCTTCCAAATCTGGCAACCGAGAAGTGTGAGCCCAGAGGCAATAATTCAGGAATGCAAGGTGAATTTTTTTTTACCTTTTTTTCTAGAGAGGAATATTGAAAGGTGGGCGGAAATGATTTTACCGCAGAGGATTTGCATTCATGATTCTGGGCTTGTCCTGAAACAACCAGCAACATCCAGGAAAAATAGGTGGGCATACTGTCAGTCATGCTGACTCACACTGGGCTGTTGTTTTCCACACTTCCCTCTATCAGTCTGTTTTACTCTGTCTTATATTTGGACTACAAGCTTTGGGGGAAGAGGTGAGGTTGGAGAATCTGATCCATGTTTGCACATTGCCTAGGATAAGGACAGTGGGGTACAGTGTTTGGCCCCCTGGGGGGCTACTACAGAGTTATCTCTGCTGACACCAAGGCTGGCAACAGTGACACTTTATGCAGGTAATTAAAACACAAAAAGATCCAAAACAAGTGGCACTGAGTCATTTTCCTTCCTCTTGATTTAAATGAGAATGTTACAACGAACACAGGAAACTCTAAGCCTGCAGGCTTAAAATGCACAAAAAAGAAAGTGGTTTTTTTTCATACAGCAAAAAAATTAAGTTGTGAAACTCATTGTCATGTCAAGTAAAGATAGCTAAAAGTAAAAAGCCAGTTAAGAATGGATTAGATAAATTTATGGATGATAGGACCATTGGCATCTATTAAGCTCAGTGGGATAGAAGCAAGTCCAGGCTCATGAAATTCCTCAGATTATGTCAGCGAGAAGCTGGGCAGGAATACCTTGGGAGGATCCCTTTGTATGAACCCTGTCCTTTTAAATTTCCTATGTATCATCTACTCACTACTGTTATAGAATCATAGAATGTGCTGAGTTGGAAGGGACCTGTGAGGATCATCGAGTCCAACTCCTGAACCTGACCCCAAGAATCACACCGTGTGCCTGAGAGCGTTGTTGAAATCACACAGGCTGGGTGCTGTGACTATTTCCCTGGGGAGTCTGTTTCAGTGCTCACCCACCCTCTGGATGAAAAACCTTTTCCTGATGTCTAAACCAAACCTCCCTTGACTCCACTTCATGTAATTTCCTCGAGTCATGTTACTGGTCATGAGAGTGAAGAGATGTAGACAGAAGACTAGTCCTAACACACTACTCTTCAGACTTCAGCCTGAATCGGTATGTGTTCTTGTAGACTTAACTGCATGTGCTTAAGATTTAGCCAGATATGACCAAAAAAGGGTATTGTGGTTTTAAAACTAGATTATTTGCCTATTTCAGTCATGGTCTTGGTACTTTCTTTCATACCTGTGATTATTGTACCATGAGTGTCACAGAATCACAGTATAACAGAAGAGTTGAGGTTGGAAAGGACCTCTGGAGGTCACCTTGACCAACCCTCCTGCTGAAAGAGGGCCAGCTAGAGTCAGTTGCCCAAGACTACGTCCAGACAGCTTTTCAATATCTCCAAGGATGGAAACTCCACAAATTCTCTGTACAACCTGTGCCAGTGCGTGGTCCCTCTCACTGTGCAAAAAACCAATATCCTGATGTTCAGACAGAAACTCCTGTCTTTCAGTTTACCCACTGTCTCTGGTCTTGTCACTGGAAACCACTGATAAAAGCCTGACTCCATCTTCTTTACTCACTCTTGTCAGATATCTGTACACATAGATAAGATCCCCCCTGAGCCCTCTCTTCTCCAGGCTGATCAATCCCAGCTCTCTCAGTGTTTCCTTATGAGAAATGCTCCAGACCCTTAACAATCTTCATGCCACTTACTGGACTTTCTCCAATAGCTCCATGTCTCTCTTTTACTGGGGATATTTTTCTGCTACTGGGCACTGCAGAACTGGACACAGTCCTCCAGGAGTCTTCTCACCAGTGCTGAGTAGAGGAGAAGGTTACCCCTCTTTGGAAATACCCTGTGTAATGCAGCCCAGGATACCTGTAGCCACCTTTGGGGAGAGGTGACATTGCTGGCTCATGTGTAAAATGATGTAGATAGCATGTAGGAGAGCACACATTGTCATAAGCATTCTAGTGGGCTTTTACTTTCCGCGTATGGCCAACAGTGTTTTTGCAATAATAATGTAAACATGCATATACAGTACTGTGCTATGCTAAGTAGCCAGCTCAGCTACAAGATGCATGTAGAATGGTCAAATATTGCCCAACAACATCATTTTCAAGATAAAGTGAGCTGCTCTATCTTTACATAGGTTTACTCCTTGGTTTCTGTAAGGAGACTGCCAGCAAGGCTGACAGTTAGTGCCCGTTGTGGTGCACTTTTGAAATTGGCCAGCAATTTAATTGCTGGCTAACAGGTGCCACTTGGAAGTCTGGGAACTTTGTGGTCTCATAACTCATAACTTTCGTCCCCATTCTAGCCCTGCCATTTCACCCGGTTGTTTCATCAAGGAAAGCAATTATAAAAGCTGATAGCAGTTTTCTCTAAATTGTTGGCAGGGAGCCAGCATTATGCTGCAGAGGTGCGGTGCGCTGCATCAAGTGGTTGCACTGAGTGACGTTCTGTAATGATGTGATGTGGCTATGTGATTAAATACTGGCTTCCTGCCGAAACATTCTCCCTGGGAAACAATTGTCACTGCACTTAGCATCTCTCCCCATTTGAGTGCAATGTGCCCTGCTTTTACAGGAAGGAAAAGGCTTTTATTGCTAAGGGTAAAAACCTGATGTCTTTGACTGGTGCCTTCTTTAGCTTTGCTCTTCCTCAGGCCAAGGACATGAAGGTTTGGTCTCAGGAAGGTTTTATCTTTCGGTCGGATACCATTAAAAATAGTGAAGGAAACCTACAGGAGTGAAAACTCAATTTATACTGTTGTCTATCTAGTCCTTCCACTTGTTTTCCTTTTCCATCCTCCATATACTTTCCACCATCCTTAATCCAGGGCCTACCCCAAACACTTTCTGAGTAAAAGATAATTTTTTAAGGTCTGCTTCTATATTTGCTAGAACTCAAAGGGACCATTCAAATAGGCTCTAATACCCAGGAAAAATATGGGCAAAGCTCATTTTTTGAGATGCAGTGCTCCCCTTTACACCTCTCCAACAGCAAGTCACTCTCAGACCCTTCCAGTCCTCTGCCAGGATGGCTTTTGAATTATAGAAGATCCCTGTATTTTATGAGAAAGAAGTTTCGTTTCTAGCAGACTTGATAAAGGACCAACCTCCTTCTGGGCAAAAATGAGACAATACCAAAATAAAACTAGTGGTCCTCTACTTATCTTAAGCTCCCTTGAAAATGCTGGCAGAACAACAAATCACTTTTTTGTTCATAAAACACCCACATGCAAGGTAAATCCAAACTTCTGGCAATTCCCTAATTAATCCCTATTGACCTATTAGCTGTTAGGGACAAAGCAGCTACTCTAGATTCTCAGGACTCAGTGGAAATACATCTCTCGCATTGAGTCAAAGCACTCAGGGTCCTTGAGAGAGCAAGGTCTGAATCGGAGAAGGAAAAGAGGGGGACACCTCTTTTATACAGCTAGCACCATCTAGTGACAGCTGCCAAAGGGACCTCCAGTACACGAGAACATGAGAACACGTGTCTATGAAATGAGCAGAAATGCAAAAGTTTATGAAAAGGAGAACATGAGAACACGTGTCTATGAAATGAGCAGAAATGCAAAAGTTTATGAAAAGTTTTACTTGCCTGCACTGTCCTACCTTTATCAAAACAAGTTCCACATGTACAGCTTCATGTACGTCTTCTGCAGACATAAGGTTGTGATCGTGTGCGATCTACGAAGTCTCTCCACAAACACACAGCTGACGCGTGCTTCCGATATTAACAGGCAGCTCAAACTTGCAATGCACACTGCTCACATGTTGAGCAGTGCAATCAGTCCTGGAGGCAATGATAGGTATGTGCAAATGTACAATACAAAGACAAGATCTGAAACAGAGACAGAAGAAAACTTCTGAGACACAGACACCATTGGCAGGCAAATCTGCCGTTCACACATGTACAGAAATGTGAGCAAACCCCTACTCCATCAGTGGGACAAAACTGTGTTCATATAGGATTCTGTACTTTCTTAGATCACTAAAAAAGTACAATTATAGGAACACACATGATTCCTGACTCTCAGTGAAATGTCTCTTTTATCAAGGAGGATTGTGAAACATGATGGCACATAACAATCCACAAAGGGTCATGTTGCTAACTGTTACTTTGAAAATTATGGGTACTAGTTTTCTTGGCAATTCCTTTATTTTCTCCTTGCAGTGTTCTCTTGAATACTGTTTACTAAATCTGCTTTGATATCAATAAAGAGAACGTTTATCATGCAGTGAAATAGGCAACAGTTTCCTAAGACTTCCTTCACAAATAAACCTAACTTCTCTATGCTACAATTTTTCTGCCATTTTGAGAAAAATTTGAAAAATATCCTTACGCCATTTTAGAATTCTGTTCTTTCTCTCATGCTACTTCAGGTGTTAAAAAACACAGTGTCCCTACCCATTAAGAAAGATTGGATCATAGAGTTTCCATCACATTTATGACTAAATAAGTGAAATATATTATATTGTTGCAATCTTCATATTGATATTATCTGAAAGAAAATTCATAAACAACAAATATATTACATAAATTAATTTTCAATTCATCTTACTCTATCACCTTTCAGACAAAGTACTTGTTTATGGCAAAATGAACCTA
Organism: Orthonyx spaldingii; assembly: GCA_013397795.1. Classification (NCBI taxonomy): domain Eukaryota; kingdom Metazoa; phylum Chordata; class Aves; order Passeriformes; family Orthonychidae; genus Orthonyx; species Orthonyx spaldingii. The sequence continues at coordinate 1,702,951 of VZTJ01005836.1, read as the reverse complement.
GTCAGACAAAAGAGATTTCCCACGTATTTAAAATGGATCAGACTCTTAGATAGGCATAATATGCCCCATATGAGAATCTGACTTCTAGTTTTGAGAATAAAACATTCACTATAAAAAGATCATCACTTTCTTCAAGAGATTTTTTTTTATGAAGGTTTTCTAAATAAATGATTCTGTGATTTATTTAAATATTCTCTTTCTAGATTGTTGTACAGATTTTGTATGGAAAAAGTGTGACAAATATATAACATCTGAATGTCTTGACACACTTCAGGGCATATATGTCCAGAACAGCCCAAGGAAATTTAATATTAGCTTTACAGCCCAAAGTAGGTCTACTGAAAAGTTATGATGCATGAGGGATCTAGCCCGAATCTCCCCAGTACACTCCTTGGAGAGGTGTTCACTCATTTCTAATGCAGACTTCTGTACACTTCATCTAAACTTTGATCACTATCTTCTTTTGTGTTGAATGTTCATCGAGAAGAGGAATTTCAAGACAGAAATGAACCAAAAAATAACCGTTTATTCAAAAATAACACATTGTGGATTGCTATATTTTTTTCTGTCTTAAAAAGATCTTTAGAGAATGGAACCACCTTCATTTTTTTCAACTTGACTGCATAATTCCAAAGTAGTGGCCTTGCCAAATTGAGTATTATAACTCAGCTTCTATCAGGACTTTTTAAGTACATGCATGGATGATTAGGAAACAAAAAAAAAAAAAAAAAAAAAGTGAAGATGAGCCTCCAGCTCTAACACTCTCTCATGTCATGGTTGTTGCTTGTCATGCAACTGCATCACTCCCTGCACTGTGTGTGAGCAGGACTGTTGTTCCCTTCATGGCAGAAAAATTACCCCTTGGTGCCCAGCATTTAAACCAGGTGTCAAAGAAAAAAAGAAAAGAAAATTATATCCTACTTGACACTGGACCAGAATAAATTCATTTGCTATTGATTTCCTTATTCAGAAGCTTGATCTTCCTTGCTCATTTCTCATACACAAATGGGAACCAATATGCCTCTTCTGCATAAAAAAAAAGAAATTACAGTATTAATCAAAATCAGATAAATGAGGCAAAAAGCTCAACCCTGCCCTTGTGCCTAACTAATTATTTTGAACAGCTCTGGTCTGTTCACCTCTGTGCTGAGTTGGTAATGTATCCCCTTTTGGTCGATTCAAGATCTCTAGCAACACCTATGGGAGAGTCTTTAATTAATCCTCTGTTACTGTTGTAATTGCATTATCCTGAGGGAAAGCCTGACTAGCCAGGAATATTATTTTAAACGTATACTGTAAACAACATATGTCCTCAGGAGAGTTCAGTTAATACAACCATTTTGACCCTTTCACTGCTGGGTGCTTAACAGTTTATTTTCATAACCACTAAAAAGGACTTTTTTCCTTTTCATGTGGGGCTATTTTGTCTTCATGCTTAAAAACTATATAGTGCAATTACATAGCTACCCACCAAATAAAATAATTGCTTGCAGACTGCTCAAAGTATTTCCTACTAAATGAAGGAGTCACTGACATTTTTCTCTGTTCCAGTTTACTGTCTCATTATGAAACACAGTCCTTTGTGAAAACAGATTTCTCTAACAGTGGCATAACCTCTGCCTCTGTTGTACCTTCCATACATGCTGCAAAGCAGTATGATATAGCCCAGCAGGATCACCTTGCTCTCCTCATTTCACTCACACATTTGATATAAAGGCAGGATTACACATCTTTTGGAGCAAGAGAGCAGGAGCCTGGACTGCTGCACCCAGACTCGCAGTTCTTCCATGAATTTTATCAATTGTAATAAGTTAAAATATTTTGATTTGTAAAAATTTGAGGACTTTTTAAATACTCCAAACTTTGACCAAAATTGTAAAGTAATTACTTTTCTGTGGCATACTCCATACTTCATTTCACAAGCTTTCTGTTGTCAAAAAAGACATGGAACTTCCTTTGCTTTCTCAAGGCAGAGATGGGCAAAGTATTGCCTGCTATTTCACTAGCACACTGGGAGGCTGGGCAGTGCCTGAGATTCTCTCGTCAAAAGTGTTATGCAAGTACTTTTAGCAAGGACATGAATAAGAAGCAAAATAGGACTTTAAGGCTGTTTTTTATTAGATGCCTTGACCATTTTTTACTTCCCTGATCTACAGATACCAGGTATGACAGGTGCAGCATAATGAGATCAACATATTAGATTAAATGTAGAAGATTAAGGAAGGTCAGTCTCTCACACAATTTTTAAAGCTTTCAGTTATTTAAGACAAAAATATTACCTGTAAAATATGGGTGGATTTACCTTGCTTTCTGATTGCAAGTAATTACATGACAGCCACAACTGGTCACTGACTTGTGCCATTTCTCCTCCTAAATATTTTTCTTTCTTGTTTGTCAGACAACCACTCTATAAACAACACCTATCTCGTGAATACTGTCAGTGAACACTCTTCTGCTCTTTGAGATCTCAGCCTGTCCCAGGATCTCAAGACATTCTTAACATGTGTATTCAAATGAATGCTCAAGCAAACCTCTTCCCATCTCTTGCTCATTTTCTTTTTCTGAAGTGTGTTAATAACCTTTCATGAAACTTCTGAATGAAGTTTGCAGGACAGACATGATGAAATAAAACTTCTCAGTGGGTCAGTTTTGGAAATTAGACATTGATTGGATTGCATCCAGAAAACTGTGAGGAAAACATACAACTACAGACAAACAAAACACAAGTGGCACAAACTCATTACCTAGAATGGGTGGATTAAAAGGTTCCTAGGCTGACTAGGACTAAGCTGAGCCATTTCTCATGACTATCACCACACAAGTATTATCTTTCCAAGAAAAACAAGAAAGAAAATAAACTACTTCAATGACTTGTATAATTCCAGAAAGACACTGTATATCGGGGTGGGTAAAAAAAGGGTTTTGTAGTGAAATCATGTTTTCCACAGTGTGAGAAAAAGATCATGACCACAGTTAAATCATACAGGATTAGGCCATAATGTATGAAAAACCTTTTTACAAACAGAAATATTTTCTCTGGATTTAGGAGAAGGTTCAACTGTAATTAATTTATAAAAGAAAAAAGCAAACAGTACATTTCTTAAACTAACAGTCCTGAGAAGACAGTATGTGTATCTCTCTTCTGGAAAATTTATTAAGCATTAGGAAACGGAGGAGAGAGAAAAAGAGAGACCAAATTGAATCTCTCTGTTCTTGCCAGTTTTTGCTGCTGTGGTGAATTATCACAAACTTCATAAATGTAAGTGAGATGGGACCCTTGAAGTCTCCGTCACTTTATTTCAACAGAATGTAACCATATTCCAATTTGCACTTGAATTAATGGGAGACTACATAGCTTTGAAAGTCTTAAAGTGCATGTCACACCTATTATAACACATTTTATTAATCAGTGACTTACATTAAGAAAGACCATCCAGCCCAGCTTTCTGCAACTCTTTCAGGAGAATTAAAAAAAAAAAAAAAAAGAGAAAAATCCCAAAAACAAACAGCCTTATTTGTTCTTTGCCTACAGTAGCTCAACGATATCATAAACTGGCTCTGTTAAGCAGACACATTAGGAATGTGCTATACCGAACATTTCAGCTTTACTTAAATCAACTTCAGTAATAGTTAATGTTAGATATTTTAAGAACACTCAATGTTAGTCTTTTGATATCAAGGGCTTATTTTCTTCCACTCCTTCTTTCTACACATCATCCCTCATGTCCAATCTCCATCAGAGCAAATGCATCCTATCTCCCTTTGATGTTGTCAAATATTAGGATTAGATTTTGACAATGTTGATATAGTGCTGCTAGTCAATATTCATTCACAGGTGTAACATGAAATGTTCAAGAAGCCCCTGATACATGTTGGGAACACTAGTAATACACAGTGTGTTCCAGTGGAAAAAAAAGGAAAAAAAAGTATTTTCTACATACAATTCAGAGCAATTCAGGCATCATCACTTTGGGTGTCCTGCTGCTGGTGTATTTTCATGAAGTAGAGAAACATAAACATTTTTCTCCTATTCTTTCCATCAGAATGCCTGGGAGAGCAGGACCATGCAATTGCTATGCATGTAATAGCAGTAGTATTAATAACTTCTGTGAGCATATATTATCCATATTCATTATAACAAATATAGACTAGAGAAACTATAAATAGAAATTGCTGTTTTGCTGAAATGCAGTGGGAATACTAGATCTACATAAGGAAAAGAGCAATATAAAAGGATTTGAATTGGCAACGAGTCCAAGTCTGGGAATGTTTATACACATGAGCTTTGTCTGATAATATTTATATACAGGAGGCACAGCAGCCCACAGAACTCTTCAGAAACTTTAGTGAGCCATTTGACACTACTTCCAAATGAAAAATAAATAATGTCTTGTAACCTGGATTCTTTTTATAGGTTTCTCTTTTTCTAGGACACACTGGTATCGTTCTTGGCAAAATCATTCAATGGGGATTTTTTACATGTTTGCATACAACTGTCAGGTTAAATTCTACCCTCCCAAACATGAGTGGCAAGGACTCATAAATTATAGCCTATGGCAAGTAGAGCTGGAAAAGATTCAACAGCACAGAATGTCCCAGATCTATCTATACATTGTGCTTTGTCCACTTCAAGTTTAACTTGAATCAAGCAACCAGATTTCTGTCTCCTCCTTTTGGAGCTGAACAGGCTTTTCTATCAAAAAAAAAAAGGTTTCTGATACTAATTCTTAACCTTATCCTTAGGTTCATCTCATCTCCCCACTACCAAGGAGTATCAGTAAACATACTGAAATAACATGCAAAGAACCTGACTTACCCAAACTATAATTTATAGCACTTTCCACAATACACTGTGCCAAACAAACAGGCAGACTATAAAGACAGTCATAGATGCTTTTAATTCTGTTTATTATTCATATTTTTTTTTGTTCTATGAGGCCTCACATAACATCTGTGGCTGATCTCAAATTAAATTACATTCTCACTCTGCTTACATATCCTTGATACACCAAACAAACAGGAGAGCACAGAGCACGGCATTTCAGCATCTTTATCACCTCTACATACAACATCAACTGAAAAATTTCTCTTGCTTCTTGTGGAACATTGACAAGCTGTTGAAATCTCTTACATCAGAGAAATGGGCTTTATTATACAAGAGACCGCTTCATAAGTGCAAACCTTTTGGGATGACAAAAACCCACTGAATTCTCCACTTTCCACCAAAGCTGCCAGCAATTTCCTGGTTTTGGCAGACTTACTAACAAAATTCTGTTAGTGAAGGCAGAAATTCTAAGCCCAGGTCCAGTTGCTGCCAGTCTGCCACACAGAGAAAACAGATCTCAACTTTCCACATCTGATCATTGTTTGAAGGGGTATTTAAAAGCTTACATTTGGGGGAATTTCTTTCTATAGTCGGAACATTTAATCCTACTGATATCCAACCCATTCTGAAAGAGAAATAAGTTTATGGCAAAGTCATTTCAAATTAAAATGTTGCATTATTTCATTTATTAGGTGAAAAATGAGGGCTTGATCCTAAGAGCTGTCAGTCATCTTCAGAATGGAGGGCTCAAAGCACATTGCTGAAAATACTTAGCACCTTCCAGGTTACAGCCCTTAATGCTATTAAAAATGTTTTCACTTGCCACACACAGAGGAATATGTGTGCTTTAACTAGTCTTAGACTTTCCAGGAATATATTCAGTACAGATTTTCAGTGCTTTATAATGAATAAATTATCCTGTTCAGCTTGCATTGCAAAACTGCTGTCAGTGACTGAGGTTGGAGGTTGGAGATTATGGCAAAACAGAACAGATCTCTATACTCAACTTCCCACCCCAAGCCCTCACCTTTGGCATGTAAATGGTGTTGTTTGAGTGGTCAGATAGTTCTGATATGCTCAGAGATATCCATGGATTATTTTTTGAAGTCATGAATATAAGAAGACAGGAGGGGAATATTAATTTCCAAGAAGAAATGTACAAATAATTTAGAAATAAAAGGTCCATATTTTTTTGACCTACAAAGCCACTCAATAAGTCAATTTGAGTTTTTTCTCTGAGGCAAACTACAGTATGTCCACTTCCTTTATGAAAAAAATTATCTTTTGCTTTGCAAGGAAATTATACAAGTCTCTGGGAATGCTCTCTTTGTGTAGAGGTCAGGGAACATGGCTGCTAGTCTAGACCTAACCTACTGGTTTTATAGACAGCCCGAGACTTTTCTCTCTGAAGAAGCCATGCTGAATTTTGTTCTTCATTCGTGGCACTACCAAGGAGGCATGTATCTGCTTTGATTGCACTGTGGAGAGATACAAACTGTGATGTGAATCAGTTGTGCCACTCACTGGGTTTAAAATCATTGTCGTATCATAAACTGCACAGCACCTCAAAAGATTGATAGCTAAAGATGGAAGAGGACAGAAGGAGTTCCAGAATTAAAAATAAATTCGAGGCTTCTGTGGCAACAGGAACTTTGTGTGGAGCAAGCTAAAGAGACATACAGTGTCTGGGGAAGAAGAATGGCCTGGAATAAAAATGCAAGATAAATATTTATAATATCATGGAAAACCTAATTGTAAGGGAATAGAGTTAGTACCTTAACAAATCTGCCAAGGTTATTTTTTTTTCCTGAATTAAAAAATGTGTTGCTGCATTAAAAAATGTGTTGCTACAGAGGGGTAGGTAGCTTTCCAAATGTGTGTAAAAGTGTAAGAAACAAATAGTAGAAGTTTGAATATAAAAGCGAAGTGCATTAACTAAGCGTATCTCAAACTATTCTGTTTTGTGGTTGTTTTCGGTTTTGTTTCTTTTATGGATGAAAGAAAAAGCCATGTTTAGATTGTTTAAGGTTCAGTGGATTGGGTCCTCAAGAAACCTTGTCAACTGTTTGGCTGAAGGATCCCAAATATTTAGTTCATATGGGCTCAGTATTTAAAGAAGGATTTTTATTTTTATTTTTTTTTTTTGCAGGTTTTCTAATACACTGGAATTTGTTCTGGATTCTTTGTATCCAAAACAGTCAGATAAATCCCACCTTTCTTCTTTTTATGCATTTGCAGCACAGACAGAAAAATGAAAATGGAAAATAAAGATCAAGATACATATAAAATCTAAGGGCTTAGACTTTGTAAAATGATTCTATCTAAATGCAGATTTCTGGAAAAACATCCTAGAAAATTTACATCCAGCATGCAAATCCATGCTGTATGGAGAATTTCCAGTCAGAGTTCTTTTAACTAGAGTGAGGCTTGCATTTTGTTTTGATTTGGGTATGTAGAAGATCCGAGAAATGTCCTGTTTTCTAGTTATCCCTGGCCCAAGTTCAATGTAGCCAGTGTTAACATTTTGTGTAATAGCCCTGACTTGTATGTTGGCTTAGACAGAAATTATTCCCATTCTTAACATGGTGATGAATTTGTTTTCATACTTATTACCATATTCAAAACCAGAATTATCAGTCACCAAAAAAAAAAAAAATTTAAGAAATAACCAGCAAAAAATGTACCTAGGCCTCATTTTATTATTTACAGTTAGTGATGCAAGGCTCTATCTCAGAATAAGAAGCTGGAGGAGCAAGGAGGAGCAATAGCAGAACACTTGGAAATTTGTGAAACCACTGGACATCATGATGGGATTATTTGCATAGTAATACCCACTGTGCTTTTTATGCTGGTACCTCTTACAGGTTACTGCAACTAGCAATCACTCCTTGCCATATTTTCAAATGTTATGTTTCCAAACTTTTCTTGCCTTTTTATTCCCCACATCTCATTCAAAGTAATATTTAATGGTCTGGGCACCATCATGGTTCAAGGGTCTCCTGGATTTTATTTGATTTGACAGCTATGATTTATTTTCTAGCTTTAGTTATTTTGTAAAATGACATAAATATCTGCAACAAGTTGTGGGCATCTTGACTTAGTTGTCCATGTTAATGGGATACTACATTTTTTCATATATATATATATATCACCTCTCATCTACATATCAGGACAACAACATTCAAATATTGAGAATCCAGCTGGCCACCTCAAACAGCTACAAGAAAAAAGTGGGAGGCCCTGAATATGGTGAAATAGTTATGCTCGAGGACTGAACCACTTTTAAATCTACATCAAAATCTTCTTGAAATTTGGTATAAATGAAATTAATTGTAAACACTTTATAAGTTTTCTCACTCTGTTAGAAACTGTCTGATGTACACAGGCCAAGCAAGAGCAACATCTAGCAGAAATACTGGTACAGTATACTCTCAGGTTAGGGAAATCAACTCCAAATTCTCGACAAAAGGTTTTGATTTTTCATAAAGTTTGCATAATGATCTGAAAAATCCCTGTGAAGTTGATAAAGGTCAGCTCCCTCAGAGTGCCTGTAATCATTAGAACTTTCTCTGATCATCCTATCAGCTCCTGCTGAAGTGCCCTCAAAAGCCTCAACATCTTCACAAATTATAAGTGTAAGTAAGATACACAGAAGAACTGGCTTGGCCAGTGCTGACTCTGAAACACATTGAATGTTCAGACAGAAGGAAAAGAAAAAAAATGAAGACACTATATGAAAGCAAGTTCAGCTTAAATGGTTGAAACAAGCCCAAAATCAACAAAGCACTTTAGCATGACTTCACTATGGCATAAGCATATGCTTACATAATTTTGATCAGCATAGGTTTAGAGTAGAGTGCAATTTTTCTTCAAACATCTCAAATGAAACGAACAATTTTATTAATATCCTTTTTTTCTCCCCTTTTTCTTTAAATGAAGGGTTCTGTGACTCTGCTACCAGTACAGCTTGTGGTACTGCAGTGATATAATAAGAAATCCATGCCCAATTGGACACGATAACTTGACAATTTTGCTTTGAGTGTGAAAGTGTTCATACAGCTCTACCATCTAACACCACTGACACTCACTTATTCTATCTCACACTGCAGCTGTTTGCATGCTGTGTCTTCTCAGCTTCACTGCTGTTCTCTACTTTCTGACTAGCTAACTGGTGTTGGACCCAACTGCCACTTGAATGCTTTTCCCTTCCCTCTGCCACCAACAAAGACAGCACAACCCAGCAACTAGCTTTTAGTTTCAAATTTATTATATAAGTCTGAAAATTTCCAGTCTGACTCTATCAATCACTAAATGAAAATGATAGAGTGAGCTTCATCCCTGGCACCTTGTGCAACTGCTTTTGAAGTTGAAGGGGAGCAATGTGCTGCAACCGAGGAACCTGTTTGTCCCTCAGTGTTTTTAAAATGTGTCTGATCTGATACAAGCTCCAAGGGACTGGCCCTTTTCATGGCTTTATTGACAGACTAATATCCCAGATGGACAGATAGACAGAATGGTCACCCTGAAAACTAAATATTTTCTTTTCATAGCATTTTTTAGGCTAAATACATGAACTGTTGTATAATTCTATGAGAGAGAGTGTGGTCATCCCTTCACTATTTGCAGTAGAGCATCCACTACCTGTACAGGTCATACCTATTCTGTTTTTAAGAACTGAGAATCAGAAAAATACATTTTGTTTCCCTTTTGGACCTTCTGCAGTGTGTACAATCAGTTATTTTTTAAATGACACTCACCAACTGTTGTCTTAATATTTCCACCTCCACTCCATTTCTGCACAATGCACGCACATGTACACACGTACAAACACTCTGCAGCACTTGGAATTGGAATCCACAGTGAGATTTGATTTTACTTACAGAGGATACTCTGCCATGACTGTCACCAAAGTTATATAATTGGAAGGAAACAATACAATGACAGATTGCTTGTTCTAAATAATTGGATAGACAGGGTAGCAAACAGTGGGTTATGAAAAATATTCCTCAAAGGATGTCAAACTTCAATAACTCACATAACAAAAAGACACTGATATCTGTCCTCCTGTCGCAATGGAATATATTTAAGTTTGAGTTATAATTTTCTACATAAATTTTTTAATCTTTTTTTAAGAAATAGGAAGACAAAAGCTTGAGGATCATTGCTCAACTTCTGTTTTAAAAAATGACACCAAAATGCTCAACTGTGTATCTAGGGTAAAAAGTTTCAAACCTTTAAACAATGTGAAAACATCAAGCTCAATACTATTAATTAGTTTTCAGTCAGCAGAACACACAGAGACCCTGCCTGAAAACACAACTCTGGTGGGAGAGGTGCTATCCACATAGTTTGTCAAAGGTAGTCCTTTCTTACAGGACATTTTATCTTATAGACTGTTATTGGGGTCAAAGAAAAATAAGTGTTTTAGTCCACTCAAGTGTGTTGAAAAAAGAGCTTGGAATAAAATCCAGAGTTCTAGCTGCCTTATCAAGTAAGCTGCTGTCACTGACTGTTTATTTTTGTATATCCTAAATACTAGTGCCTGTACAATACCCACCAGGATACAAACTAGCATGATTGAAAGGAGTAAGGTATTTCCATCACCCAGTTTTGCTCTTTCCATTTTAGAAACAAGCCCCACATGTTTGCATCTTCAGTGACATTCTTCCAGGAACTGTAGAAAAATCTTGAAGCAAATGTCACAATCAGAGTTTGGTCTGCACTGTTGTTTGTGGCAGTAGGACCAACTGGCAAGAAACTGGCAACACTTCCTGGCCCTGGAGACCTCCATCTTCCTCAGCTGGAAGCTTTCTCCTGTTGTGATTGCTCTGTCATAGACCAGCAGTTCCCCCCAGATACACATATATTAAGAAAGAGTCACTTCATTGAAGTCCATAGTCAGAGATAGTAGATGTAAAACCTGAATCAAGATTTGATCTGTGATTTCACTGTGACTTTGCCTGGATTACAAAACTATGGGAATACATGCAAATGTTTTCACTGACATCAGTATTCTCCAGAGTAGTTCTTACTCCACTGCCTGTGTAGCATCAGACTTTTCACCAATAAAAGATTACTTATTCACCAGAAAAAACATTTTAGTGTGTTTGTGGGTTCTAGTGTTTTTTCTAGAATGTCACTCTTCTGTTGAAAACAATACATGCACCAGGCCTTAAAACCCTGTTCAGACTCTTTACTTCTTCATTAATATTTTCTGGAACTGTAGAGAGTTTTACATTACATTCATTTCTGTGATAAATGAGAACTGGAAGTATAGGGTGTCTCTCTGTCATCTCTGTCTCCCACACGCTCACTCCTTGAGTGAATCTAGCTTGAGTTGAAATTCTGATATGGCCAAAGATTACACACAGTGTTTCCTGTAAGCAGATGCTTCATATAAAGACTTTTTTTATATTGTTTTATTTTGTACTGTGCTGTGTGATTATCTCTAAAAACGTGCATGCTGGCTTAGTTTTATTTGTGATACTGAATCTTCTTAATTGAACAGCATCTACTGGAAAATATTGTAAATGATGGGGAAAAAAAATAAAACATTGCTTTTCAATGTGTGTTCTCTATGCACAAATGAATATGCAGTAAAGTTGCACATTGTCTAGAGAACAGGTGGGAGCAGAGTTTTCAAAACTTAATCAGAACACACAGAACTGGCTGCAAGCCTCTGGAAAAAAAATAAGACAAGCTAATAATAATTCACAAATCAATGAGAATAAACTTTTATTATGCCAACTCTCACACAAAACCTAGAACCATACAATATCTCAAGCTGGAAGTGACCCATAGGGATCATGGAGTTCAACTCCCTGCTCCTTGCAGGACTACCTGACACTAAACCATATGACTAAGAGGACCAAAAAACCACATTTGGGTGACAACAAAGCAAGATTGTCATAATTTCCCTCCTGGATTTAAAAGCAATGGATCTCAGAGCCTTAGTCTGTATGTTATTTGCTCTTTGGAGATGCTAATAAAGGATTTCATTAAGGAAAAGAAATAATTGCATTGAACCCTGTTATTTCTAATATAGGATATTATCATTTACTAAGCAACCTCCAGAACAGGACTGGTCTGGGACCAAGAAGAAAAAGAAAAGAAATCAATCAATCAAGCAAGCAAGCAAGAACATGTCTGTAGGCAGAAGATATGGCTTGAACAGTCTGAACATGTTTAAAATGCTGCTGTGTAGTAGCATGAATGATATAAGGTGGTGGTCCGCATGAATTGCTCATCCCTCTACAAATGAAGTGCAGTTGCTGCCAAGATATCATGGTAGTTTGTGTTAACTGCCAACCATAGTTGTCTCCAATAGGTTACAAAAAAACATTCATGTTTAAGATATATTAATGGCACTGCGTTATCTCATAATAAAGTACTTGCAAATATGTGTCATTGCTGAACACCCACATGGCACCCTATTCTAGGGCATATGGTACTGTATGCTTTTACTAGGCAGCGAGTGGACTAATTAGACTGTGCCTTAAATAGGTATTTAGTTTTAAAGGGCTTCATGGTATTTAAGTATACATTTGGTTTAGTGAACAGAAGATGCATTTTCCTAACTGGGTTCCAGACTAGTAATTCATATTTCTGACCGTATATTTTGGTAAGCATCTCAGAAAAATGAGGTGTTAATTTTTAGAAACAATTATCATCCTGACCTTGATGATTAAGTATGATAATTAAAAGACGTTGCGAGTAATATGTTTTATATCATAAACATTCCTTTCTGATTTACTTACTGAAAAAAATGCCATTTTAGAAAAGGAATGAGTATTTTTTTAACATGATTAGCAAGCCATCTGTTGACATTTCAGAACGGTCTCTTATGAAAGTCCCTAGCTTACTGCTTCAGTTTTAACATAGGAAGAACCCAAAATAGTAATGCCTTTTGCAGTTAAATCAGAATAAGGTGATTTAGAAAGGGCAGATTTGAGAGAATAATAAAACACATAGTTCCTCGAGCTCTGCAGAACTTTCATAATAAAGCCTGAAGGGGAATTCACCCCATTTGGGTTTTTTTCTGTTTTTCTTGCTGGAAACTGGTCCAGATCCCACAAAAGATTAGCTGATGCTGGCAGACTTTTCAGCCAACCTCATCAGCGTTTCAAGACATCTTTGCTAAGATTCAGAGTTTCAGCCTGGGTGATACTTGGGTGAAACCCATACCGAGTGTAGGGTTTGCCTCCCCGAAGAAAAACCCTGCATGACTGAGTAGATACACTATATATTTCACACTTTAGTATGCCCCGCACTGAAAGACAAAGGTGCTTGAGCAAAAGTGCTTTATGCTTCTCTTTGAAAGTAGAACAAGCTATCCCACATTCAATCGTGCTGAAAGTTTCCTCATAAACACAAGATAGCAAGGTAGTAACTCTCAGCCTCACTTAGCACACACAGACTTCTCCTCAAACACATGCTGAAGGTGAATGGAAAAGCACACCCTTACTCATCTCATAATTACACACCAGTGCCCTCACAGTGATTAACAGCAAATTCATCAAGCCCAATTCACCAGTATGGTAGTACAATTATGGAAGTGTAGGCTCTCCCTATCAAATCCCTGTCAGAGAAAGAGGACTTAGCTGAGGTGCATATTACATCCCACATGCTGCCCATGCCTGCACAACCCCGACACGTGCAGTTTTGTAAGTCAAGCATTTAGCATTAGGGAATAAACTTCAGAAGATGTGTCAGAATTGACCGATCTTTTGAAATAATCCAAATCTGCCGCACCCCACCACACAGCAGCAGATATCCAGTGACGCAGCTCTTTGTTCTGGGGAGGGGAAAATACATCCATAAAGCTCAGAGATCACTGCAGAGCTTGGATCAGGAAAATCTGACCTGTTTCACACTTGCAGAAACAAAGATTTTCTAAGAACCCACAAGACAAAAGCAAATAAGAGAGCAAAATCCACTTTCATGGATTACAAGCCCATCTCTGAAACTGCCCTGATTCTCATTTAACTTTAAATAAACACCTTTTTTATTTTAGACAGTGCACTGAGAAAACCTACTTCCATTTCTGAAGTATTCAGTAGGCTAAATATGCTTCTCAGCACCCATTCTCATTTCCTGATATAGTTCATATACAATTTCTCTTCTCCCACCTGCTCTCAGTCTCCCCTCCCTTCTCCTATTTCCTATTTATAGGAAGTCATGCAGGAAGGGAAAGGGAAAGGCAGTAACCAGCTACCTCACAACTGGGAAAGAAAAACAGAGAGGAACTGGCAGTATTTTTTCTATTCATTTACTTGTCCTAATTTTTCTGATAAACATCAGTTAAGCAGAGCTTTAGAAAGACAATGTTGACTTCCCTATTGTCTGTGAGACTTTTACAGATAGAGAATAGCTCCAGGGCTACTCTAATCTCCCCAAGCCACCCAATTAGCATTCGACCCATTGTGAGAAGCCTGTGCATTGAATTTTCAGTCACCTGGGCCTGGCGGACATCTGTGGATGATGAATGTTTGCTTGTTCTCACGATACAGGGGTCCTGAACAAGTGGACAGCATATGTACCATAATTTCAGGCTAAACACTGCAGCTCTTTGCTAATTATTAAAGATGCAGAAGCCTCTCTCTCTCTCCACAACCCTCTCTCCCTCTGTCTCTCTCTTTCTTTATGTCTTTGTTCTGAGCAGCAGCCTCAGCAATGGAAGAACGGCAGTTTAGACGCCACAATGTCTTGCTTGATTGAAGTGGGTTGAGTACAATATCCTTTCGTTCTGTTATATTTACAAACCAGAACAGCTGAACTCTACATCAAAGAGCAGCCAAAACATTTCTTCTGTCACTTCACAGGCACTGTATCTCACCAATGTCTGCTTGTATAAAGTAAGCAATTAAGATTGCATTGAACTCCTCTAAAATACTCGTACACCTACTTTGGGCTTCAGCCTGTCTTAGATCCAATCATCTTAATCCAAACAATTCTGTGGTTTATGTTAGTGTTTTTCTTTACATATACGTACATATATATATATATATATATATAAAAAACATGTATATCCTGTGTGTGATTTGAAAACTAGTNTCACTTTTGTAATTGAATGTACCGGGGTAGAATGGGATTTAAGAAAATGTTATACAGACTAGGGCAAAAGGATGAAAGGACTTTGACCCAATGCATCATTTCAGTCATATCCCACTTTTAATCTTTTCTTCTGTGCTCTTACAAGAAAGAAATACATCCTAAAATATAAAATGAGGTAGACATTAAGGGCTCATTTACAATCCCCAGTGCACAGCCAACAAAAAGGCAAACTTGCCCTTCTTCCCATGTGTGGTTTACTTGCACCGTGACAGCTTGCAGGATGACAGTGGGGAGTGAAATCAGTCGCTGTCTTAGAGGAATGGGGAAAGTGCAGGCAGTGGAAGAGCTCTGAGTGCCTCCCCCCCCGCCCCCCCCAGCCACTGCTCTGGTCCTAAACCAAGAGACAGGCAATGGAGCGTTAATCTGGTTGCCACACTTTAGCTCCCTGCTGTGATCAGATTGCTGTGTTCACTCTGATCTGAGAGCTGTGCAAGCTCTGCCCAGTCTCAATCTGATGGGACGGCAGCACCCACATTGTCACCTGGGGACAGGCATAGCAGTGGCATCAAACCTCCCTGGAGCATGACAGGGATTCACCCGTGAGTGCAGCTGAACTTGCTCAATTTTTAATTCATTGCTTAAACCTTTGCAACCACTAGGCCCATCTTAGCATATTCCACATGTGCACTAAAGTTTCAAACCCAGAAGATTGTAAAGAATGAATTCCACGGAACTCCTTTTAATGTGGTTTTTTGGCTGCGGTCAGAAGTAATGCACTCCATTTAGAAAATGTTTCAAATGCTTTCCATGTTCATTATGAAATAACAATGTCCTCTGATTAAAAAGCCATATCAAAGCTGAAGGGGTGTGTACCACAGCTTTCTCCAAAGAATGTTTCAATTAGATTTGAAATGGTGTCAATAAGAGAAAAGAAGTGACCCATGCACAGAGATTTTCCTCTTTGCTTGTTCCCTCACTGGACCTATGCAGACACACTCTTCAGAGAAACTTTTTTCTTTCAGAGGGGTCTGTGTTTGTGTGTGAGGGTGCATGGGGCTGCCGGGGGAGCAGGGAGAGGTTAAACTGCACAGCAGCTTAGCCAGACACTGAGCTCCTTTGAGGTATTTAGATGACCGATCTTCTCTATTTAACTGAGTTTTTTAAATCTTTTGAGCACCGCACAGCGTGCTTTATTGTTAAAACAATAACTTTCTAAAGGAAGTGTTACAGAGCCCTTCTTTGTATCAGTGAAAAATGGTAGTAGCTGGCTCTGAACCAGCAGGGTCAGTGCAGGCGACTGCGGGCACAATTACCACTGCTCCTGCAAAAACACGGCGACCATCCCTTACCTTGCACTGACCTGCACAAACAATGCATCAATCAGAGAGCAGATCCGGCTATGCACTTACTTGTCTGGCTCTCATTGCTGTGTGGCTCTGATCATCGCAGTGGTATGAAACCTTTCCTAATCCACCTACTGTCCCTCCTCTTTTCTTATTCATTTTGACAGTGATAACTGCTTGAGCCTTCCCTGTCATCATTTGCCCTTGACTCTTTGGAAGAGTTTGGAGATCTTTCAAAGGCTTGGCCTGTTGTCAGTGTCAGACTGAGGCAAGAAAATGGAAGGTAACAACATACAGAGTGGTCTGTGCTGTGGAACATGCTCCACAATTAATTCATCTACTCTGCCTGAAAATTAACAATCCTGAAGCTTTCTAGGAGCACAAGTGTTCCTAAAAACACACATAATATTGAATGGACTTTAAAAATGTTTTTAGTACCTAATCATCAAGCAACAAATCTTGTTTGCCTGGAAATTGTTACAGCTTATTAAAATATTTTCCTTTGTGGTGTATCATACAATCCCGTAAGTCCACCTTTGTTTAGAGTCTTTGCCTCTTTTTTTTTTTTTTAAGATGACATTGCAGGTTATTGCTGTTTGATGCAGTTGGAGTTGGCATTTTAAAATATTCATTTCAGATCAGAAGTGATGTATTTGCTTGAGACGTGAGTGGTTTATAACTGCCAGCATTGACTTTAAATTTAATGACACAAAGAATGTCACGTACATGTGACACAGTCATCATTCCCTTCATTGTAATGCAACTTTGTGGCACAGACGACATCATTTGTATGCAAGTTTCCATGCAAATAATGTCATTTGAATCCTTTTAACAGGAGATAATGACACAAAATTCCAGGAGAACAGGGGACAGGCCATGAAATAAGGACTTTCAAGTGACAAATGGCAAGTTACCTTCCTTATTTACATTTCTCTAATTTTTCTCCTTTTTCTTCTTGCTCGAGGCCAGTTGCACCCAAAGGAATGGTCAGGCAGGGAATTAGAGCTACAAACACCTTCATGTCCCCACTAATACATAGTCTGGATAGAGGGGCACTCCCTCTGGGCTGCACTCAAAAGTTGCTCTGATAGTTTTATTCCATTCAAAGATAAAAAATATATTAAAAAAAAGAAACAAAAAAAAAAGAAGGAACAAACCCCAAAACTTTTCACCTTTCACAAAAGAAATGTCACTACCTTTTACCAATACATCCCCATGACCTCAGCCCTCCTGGTAGAGGCAGTAAGTACCTCCATATGGGTCTAGTCCTCGCCTCTTTGTCCTGTCTTTATCTCATCCTTCACAGCATAGCCAGATTTTTGGAACTCCTGTAACATCTTGTCCCCCATATTATGCCATGATGTTCCCCAGAAAGCGAGGGCCTGATGCCCACCCTGGCACCGTTCTGTCCTGAATGGTGGGGACCTGAAGGCTTGGCTGCTGCTGCTCACCTTGCAAAGCCACCTGCAGCCCCATTGATCCGAGGAGGTCGGGTATCAATAAATAACAGCAATGTCCTGGACTCCCCAGCCCAGCATTGAGAAGTAGAGCTCTCTGTGCCATCGTGCTTAGGATTGATGCGCAGACAGTGCCTTTTGGATAGACTGTGTTCAGTTAGTTCTTGTTTATTGATTCAAGCGTGTCTATTTCTGAGTGAACTGAAGTGCATCATTAACTGAATGAAAAAATAACACATAAAAGCACAGCTTTTTTTCTTTTCTTTGCTGTGTAATTTTACCAGTTTTAAGCACAGTGGTTTGTAGCTAATACTAGTGAACAGAAGCACTATTTTGGAAATTTTCTCCACTTCCCTCATTCTTTAATTTATGCACACATATCATTCTATCCTTAGCGATCTTTTGAGCAGAAGGCTGGCTATGTTGCCTCTGTTAACTTTGCATCCTGAGATGAAATTTGACACAAGGAATCAAACCTCTGATCTATCATGCTCCTCACAATGTTTTCAGGGGTGCTTGATGTGTCAGTGCCAGCAACAGAAGATGAGTCTGTTCCTTTTGTCCAGCAGCTGCATGTTTAAATACCCCAGTCCTCTATGGATACGTATATTGTCCATAAGGAGCCACATTAGGGGCTTGACACGGCAAGTCTCAGCATCCAATTTGCATAGCTTTCTGACACAAAAAGTAGCTCTCCCTACGGAAAGTGAAGGGGTCAGAGGATTGCATGGGAAAGGCCGTTATTCATGAAAACGTGTTTGTCTGTTATGTTGTCTTTCACAGCTTTAGGATCCAAAACTTCAAATATAGTGATAAACAGCCCTCTTGAGGTAAAAAGACAAGGGTCAGCACTGTCTCTTCACAGCATGAGAGAATAAATCACTTTTTTCAAAGTGGTGCAAACACATTTCCAAACTTGAAGCTATTTTGAGTGTTTACCTTTTCTTATTTTTGCCGAACTTTTCACATCCCTGCACGAATCCTCTCATGTTGTCTGTGCTGTTTGGATGGTTATCTTCACAGCACTCACCATATCTGTGGTTCTCCTTCCTGCTCACAAGGCACTGCCTGCACATGGGAAGAGGCAGCCCATGGACTGCCACTGCTTAGGTATCTGTAACTTCCAAGGCATCAAGCAGCCCTTGGAAAAACCATGTCAAGCATGACAGACCACTGCTTGATTCCTTTTGACTAGTCCCATCTCAGGATGCGGAGTGTAGGACAGGCAGCATCATCCTGTTGGGAAAAGCTACAGCATACCGTGATTGAGGTGTTGGAGTCTTCCATTTTTTTCACCAGAAGTGCTCAGTGATGGGGAGAAGAGGAAGGAGAAACAACCTGACAGTACCTGATCTTGCTGCACTAAACCGCTGTCTGCTTCTAAGCTGTGTTACCTTGCAACATGCGCCAGACCCCAAATATCCAGTGTGGAAACATGGCAAAATTGCCATGGATCCCTTTGGTCTATCAGTTTGGGTTTTCTTCAGGGTGAGGCCATGGGTAGTTATAACGAAGAACTAGGGTTGCAACTTTAAAATATCTCAGGCACACTAAGGCCCCATAAGCACAATGGGCTTTAAAATGGAAGCATATGAAACGCACAGATTTCAAGGCAAAGCAGTGTAATTCCAATTTTAGCTTGTAGCACTGGGGCAAGTGCTGTAAAGTTTGAAATCTGTGTAACCTGTGAAACACATCCATTTTTGCTGTGGAGATAACAGCACAGAGAAGCTCATATGCACTGAACTATGGTAGCATGAGGCAAGCTGATCCTTAGCCTACAAGCCCAGGGTCTTCCCCAGCTGCTGCCTGAGCCAGGCGGTATGCGTAGGTTTCTCACCAAAATGTAATTAAAAGTGCCCTTTTTGAGGTCCATATGAAAGAGAGATATATGCTGCCTCTCAATTTTTTTCCAGACTTCAGGGTCAGACGGTGACCAGACACGCAAATAACAGTCAAATTATACAGGAAGTTGTCAAAAGGGTCCTAGCATAGGCAGAAAGGACTTTTGACCTTCCTGGGTGTCAAAGGTCTGGTTCGAGTCTCTTTATAGTAATCTGTAGCTATGGCAATGAAAACAGACCCTTTGAGTGAATCAGTTTGTAGATTTTGCTTTGAAAGTTTCTTTGACTTTCATATTTGAATTGAATTTTAATTAAAAAAATTGCTTAAAGCTATAACCCAAGAAAGACTTTATTTACAATAGAAAAAGAACTGAGGCTGACAGCTGTAAGGGTGGGCTCAGGAAAAAAAAAAAAAGGGAAAAAGGACAAAGGAAAAGCACAATGATGCCTCCCCATACCAGAATTAGACTGAGGTTTCTTTTTTCTCTCTCTCTTCTTCCCTATCTCCCTCTCCCCAACCACTTAGAGAAGAGGTTACCTGCCTTACACTTTCATAGACCCTAAAAATATTTTCAGAGATGTAAGTAGCCTGTGAGAAAATCAGTAGGATGTGCTGACAATGCCTTCAAAGTCAGACAGAAAAAGAGAAGGCTAAAGGCAAATTAAAATAGTTTGCAAAGAGCAAAAAAAGGGCTGGATTTTTTTCACCTCCATGGTCACTTATCATAATCAGAACCATCCTTATTTTTTGTTGTTGTTGTAGTAGTAGTTGTTGGCTTGCAGATTCATTAATGCAAGCATAGGAGAAGATTAAAAGAGTTTAGATTATGACACAACTATCGATATTGGTGCCTGACAGCAATATTATCACCTCATTGATATAAATGCTGAGCATAGGTGATTTTAAAAATGTGACTGATTAAAGCAACATAAATAGTGGTCTTGGTACTAATGCTGTCAAGAATAAATCTTGGACCTTGACAGTATTGTGTGAACCCAGCCTCTGACTGGCCTGAAAACCTCCTTTTATGCCTCATCGGGAACATGCCTGTCACCTCTCTTTTTTCCACTGTTTTTAACTGAGGACAGCAAAAATTACTTTATTTTTCTGTCTTTTAATTGGATAGTATCAGAAGATTGTCCCTTGGTATTTACCATATCTTACTTGGTGATTTTTTAATTATTGAAAAAGAGGAAAACTGATCAGGCAAGACCATGCTGGAGAAAGCCTATGAGAGGAAATGTGATACTGCCATATTTTGTAACCAAGGAAAAGTTCATCATTAGGCTATGTAATGTCCTTTTTTTGCTAGATGACTTTCTTTTTCCTCCTGGAAAACTCCCTGCTGATGGCTGCCTGAACATCAGCATAGTGCAGATAGTCTGTGTTCAATGCACCATGTCTTTGACCCATTGAACATACTGGGTACATGTGTTAGGAACTGCCCCTGAAGGTGAAGATAACCCAGATTCTTGTTAAAATATCCCCTGGGGTGGATTAGAGTGAAAGGACACTGATGCCCCATCAGAAGGGATGAATACCCTCAGGCCTATGTGTGAATGTGACCTTCTAGGGGATGAGGAATGGGTGTAAAGGAGGACAAGTGTCATGATAAAAAGCACTGTTCCACCTGCAAGATTTGCCTCTTATCTAGCTCAAAGCCCAGCTTGTAGCCTTTGGTGGTAGGTGTTCACCCCCTCTGTCTTATGCAGACCAGGGCTTCACCACCACACACCCAAAAACTCACCTCTTCTCCTTCAGGAGGTGCAGACCTGGCTTCAGCAAAGCACCCTGCCAACTCCACAAAAGGGAGATTGTTTTGCATGATTAATCATTACAATTTCAGTCTCTCACAGCATGTGAACCTTCTCTGCAGAATTTGTAATAGTTGGTCTCAAGTGTATATCAGGATCATTGTGCATAAAGTCCAAGAAAGAAATTTAGGAACATGCAGTACAGCATACACCCAGCTTTCCCTGCACTGTGTTCCTCACCTTCAGCAGCCAAGAGCAGGTCAGGTGCACAGAGGGAGCATCAGTGAGTGCCTGGTGGGGATGGTGGGGAAGCTCTCCTTCTTCATAACTCGGACTCAGCCATTGCTTGCTGAATGTTGGGTGAAATCTGTGCTCAAGGCCAGAGGTATCCACAAGACTTATCACATACTGACAGGGAAGGGAAGCACTCAGCATGGAAGGGAAGCATCCAGATGGCAATAACATTTCATCCATGAGGATCCATAGGAGACCTGGCCAGACATGAGTTTCTTGTCAGTAGGGATGAGATGCTTTGAGTCAGAGGTAGAGTTGGGCTGCAGACTGTCATGGGAGAGGATGAGATGGGTTAGTGTTTCTACATTGGCTCTTGTGCTTTTTTACACCTCAGTAAATACAGACACCCCCAGTGTCACCCACAGCACATCTGCACTGATAGAGGAGGAGTGGAGGTTAGGAAGACAGTTTTCTATGAAATAGTCATCCAAAGCTGTCCAAAAATGTTTTATAACAGGGCCTGTTCTTTATTTCCCATTGCTTTTAAGATTGGGTTATGGTCCCACTCTTTATCACATTCGCCCTCCAAAGATAACCAAACAATTGAATCAGACACCCAGATTACAACAAATACTAGAAATTGCAATATCTGTGCACCATGTGGCACAGAGGAAATAGTGTTCTTGAGATCACTGGCCCTAATAAGAGAGGAAATGTTGCTGTAAAGTAACATATACACACACTAGGTCCTTTACAGTGAAAACATGTCATCAGGTATCTAAACATGTTCTGTTCAGTTCCATGTAAAAATTTTGTGTATTTTCCACTTACACATTATAACATATGTCAATTGAGGAGCTTCTGATAACCTTACAATTGCAAATGAAATTGTATTCCCCACACACCCTGGAATAGTCAACGTTATTCCTTTTTTTGCGTATAGAGAACTGGCCTCTGACCTCCTTTATGCCACAATTATTTTAGTTGAATGTTTATTATTTTAGTGGACCTGTTAGCACTTGGGATTCTTGGGCTCTGATGAAGCAAAGGTCTTTTTTTTTTTCTTTTACACTTTTCCAGATAAAATGAAGTGTGTCTGTGCCAAATATAAATAATCTTATAAGACACCACCCAAACTGCCAAGGGAAGGTAGGGAAGGGTAGAAAGAAGTTTAATTATGAAAAATTATCTGTGAAAAACATCTGCATCAGATTGAGCCAAAATTTCTAGATATTGTTCATCAAAAGAAAGGAAGGATAAGAGCACACTGTGACTACCACACTCCTTTATATGATCCCCACAGTCCAGCATATTCTTCCATTACAGAACTCAAGTGGGATACTGAAGATTCCCATTCAGATCTTCTTAGTGCCTGATATGGTGTGCTGATTTTAATCTAAGTCTCTTCCACTTCAGTGAATGACCACCGAGTTACAGATTACTTAGGGCAAATCTCTGAAATCTTCCTCCAAAAAATTCTGTCCCAGAGGAGATAAATCTTTTTTCAACCAGTCAGTATTTTGGAAGATAGCAGAGAGGAGAATATTGAAGAAATCCTAACCAGCTCCACTTTCAAAGGCTGAAAAGATTAAAACACCCCTCCAAACACAGCACCATTCTCACTCAACAGTCAAAGGATAATCACTGCAAATCATGCAAAGTCACTGAAAAAAAAATGTTCAGTGGTTGAACCTGGAGATGACTGATTTTAAAGCCCAGATCTTGAGTGTTTTAAAATACTTCTGGCCACTTTGTTTTTTTGTTAAAAGTCACTGAACAGGAAAAAGTGAAAATTTAAAATATAGGACATAGTCAGTGTTTGACTATGTGATTCTCACTGTACTTTGACTCAATTAATAAATTTGTGCTTTTATTTAAACATTTTCCTGTTTCCAATGCAAGCAAGATATGGCCTGATGCTTTTCAGACTGTTTTTATGGCCTTATTTTCCAGATTGCAGTAAATGGAAGATTAGTAGTAGCTAGCTTTGGTCAAGGCACATGAGTTCCATGATGATAGCTCTAGACTAAGAGGATACCCAGAGCTCTTATATTTCTTTCCTTCTAATTTTCTCATGTTTTCAAATTTTAGGAGCAAGTTAAATGTTACATGCTGTGATTTTAATGACTGATACTAGCAATGTGATAATAGCTATTTGGATGGAAATTCACTATAAGTGTCTTTTTTTTTCCTTCCCAGTTCCTCTGAGTCTTGCAGTCACAACCTTTTTGCCATTGCAGGAAGTTGTCTGCAGTTGATGACTGGGAAGGATAGTACCTGATTTATAGGAAGAAAGTTACTGAAAGAAAGGAAAAAAAAAAAAAGCCTCGGTTTTTTCCTTTTTTTTTTCTATGTACAATGGCTAATTATGGTTTTGGCAGGCAGCATGTAATGGGACAGACCTTATTTAAAGTGCCCCAAACAGCCTTCCACTAAGCAAACAGTAATCAGGTTTAAACGAATATTTTTGCTCTTTGTGCCAAAACAGAGAATTGTTCTTATTCAACTAATAAGGGATGCTAAACAGTGCTTGGCCTTGTGGATTTGTCTGCTGCTGTTTTGCAGAAGGAGAGCTGTCAAGTACAACCTAGGCTGCTATAACTGCAAGAATCATCCTTTGAAAGGATGGTTAAACCCAAACACTCACTGATTAATGTCAGACAGAGAGCCCAATTCCCTGAAGTACTAATTTTGCAGCTTGAGGAGTAGAGGTGGTGCTGTGTGTAGTTCCTGCAAAGTGGAGGAGAATGGGAAGTCTTTTAATTTCAAACTTAAATGAGAACTTAGAATCAGAAATGCCTGCCTCTCTGTTAACCTTTATGATAAAAATGTACAATTTGCATTAAGCAAGAGTGTGTATAGCTTGCAAGTTCCCAACCATCTGATTTCAGCAAAATAAGCAAGTAGGGCACTATTTAAAATAAAATCTCAAGTCAGTGTTTTAATTTGAATCCTGAGAAAAGCGTGTCAGGCACCTTGCAGTCTTCTTGGTCTGTTTGATGATCTAAGTGTACAGAAGGATTCATTTATAGCGAGGTGTCATGTGAAAACCAGTCTGGTAGACAGACATTAGAACTGAGGGGACTAAGGGTTTTCTGCCACTGCTGCAATTCTTTCCACAGTTGATTTTACCCTTTCATTTTTTTTTATAAATAACTGTTAATAGGAGGCTGAAAACTGAAGTCAGAAGAAAACTTTGACATTGCTGGGTTAAAGATCAGTTAATTTGATTAACTTTCCCACAGTACATGTTTATCTGTACAGGTCTCTAAGGTCAGTGCCTCTCTGTGTATCTACCAGTTTATAGCACATTCATTATGTAGAACCTTAGCATATTTTCACTATCTTCTTCCAGCACAGCTCAGATTTCCTTTATTTTTCATATATTTCTCCATCTCCATGATTTTTTTTCCTCCCAGTTCTTAATAACTGTGAGACCTCTACTATCCAAGACTTGTATAGGAGGCTGTTGGTAATATCTCAGTGCAGTAACTTAGTAAGAGTGACTTAAATGTCCACTGAATGATCAGAGAGGTCTGCCCTTCCCCACTTAATAGGAATGTACTTTTGATCAGTCCACTTTGTTTCAGTCAGAAATTTAAAACTGTGATGATGAAAGTGAGTATCTTTTTGGGGAAAGGCAGTAAAGGAGTTATTGAAACTGAACCTGCCAGTGAGAGGAAAAGAATTATATTTAACAATCAGCTGATTAAATTTAATTTTTTTTCTGTAGCTAGAACTGGAGAAGTACACTTCAGTTCTTCTCCATGTTGGTGTAGATTCTACTCTCTTCTTGTTAAGAGGTTGCCAAGAAAGTTAAAGTAAATCTCTAAAAGGCTTAAGTAAGAGCACATAAGTTTAATGTGTCAGACTCCTGTGTGGATGCTTTTATTCAGAAGCAGTCTGTGTTTGCCTCAATTTCATCCTGAAGCTATGTTACCTTACCCAAAGATCCTTGCAGCAAAGCACCAGCTGTCTAGATATTCTTGAAGAAACAGAAAATATCAGAGAACTAGGAGAATTTCAAAGTTCTGTACAGGTCTTGATTAAACCATATTACAATAATTTGACAGTGTAAAATCTGAAGAATTAGATCACTCTGGAATTATTCATCTTCCCAGAGTGACTTTGCTCATGCTGAAACTGATCTCTCACTTGTGACAATGGTGGTGCAAACTACAAAAAAAAGAGACATTTTTCTATGCTGATATTTATTTTTTTGTGTTGAAGAAAAGCTTTCTCTACAGGAACAACCTTTTTAGTTGCTCAAATTTTCTTTTCTGTGAAGGAGATATGCGACACCAAACATTTTCTGCTGGCTACCTGCCTGTTCTGCCTTCTACTCCTGCCAGTTCTCCTTTGCTCCTCTTCTCTACTGTTTGTTTTTCTCCTGCATGCATTTCCTGGTCAAGCTGCATTTACATGAACACTGTAACAAAATGATAAGAAGTGGGTTCCTGCTTCGGTCTGATTTTTTTTTTTTAATACTTCCAGGATGTATTACTGAAAACTGCAATTACTTTTGCTTACTGGCAGCGATGTTTACTCATTGCAGCTCACAGACAATGGGATCAATGAGGTTTGGGAGCCACACTCTAAATGCAGACACAAGTTTTTTGCTTGATGTAGGCAAAACTAATACGAGACAGAAGTGAGAGGTGTGATTTTAGTTATCCCATGCCTAAATGACCTCCATTTAGGTCACATTCCTATTTTTCACTCAGCTGTGAAGTGTCTGTGAGTAGAGAATCTTTGTTCAATGTCTGGCCCAAATGGCCAGAAACTGATTTTCCAAATCATTCTCCTCTAGCTCCTTTGCTCATACCTATTTGAAAGAAATACTATGAAACAGAAGGAGCAGAAAGGTGAGGAGGAACTTTCTAGTCGCCTCTCTAATCCAGACTCATATGATATTTCTGTCACTGGCAATCTCTGGTTTTTGGTAAGGTTCTGTCAGTGAAACCATTGCACAGCATCCTTTTATCTCGTCATATTCTAGTCTTGATTTTTCTGTGTTTGTTTCCCAGATCAGACATCCTCCTGAATGCTCCCACACCCTTATGCCAACCTGGCTTGGTTTCAGTGGACATCAGGTTACCTGACCATACTGGACCTACCATGCATGAGGTCCTCTCAGAAGCAGCACAGAGAGGACGGAAAGAGCTGGAAATTATTCCATCTTCTTCTGATGCCATGTCATTGTAAATGGAGTAGGATGGACAGTGGGCGAATGTCCTGCCAGACAGGTGAGCAGAGGACATGTATAGTGTCAGGCAGTGTGAACACATATCGTAACAGCTGGAGGGCCAGGGAGCCTGTTAGCTTCACAGAATCATAGACTCTTCAGGTTGGGAAGGACACCTGAGGTCATGGAGTCCAACCTTCAACTGATTATCACCTTGTCAGCTAGACCATGGCACTGAGTGCCAAACCTACTCATCACTTGAACAGCTGCAGGGATGGTAACTCTATCACCTCACTGGGCAGTACATTCCAACGTTTAACAACCCTTTATATCAAGAAACTCATCCCAATGTCCAACTTGAACCTTCCCCGGTCCAGCTTGCAGCTCTGTCCTCTCATCCTGTCACTGATTGACCTGGAGAAGAGTCCAATCCCCACCTTTCTACACCCTTATTTCAGGTTGTTGTAGAGAGTGATAATTTCCACCCGAGCCTCCTTTTCTCCAGGCTAAACACTCACAACTCCCTCAGATGCTGCTTACATGACACTCTGCAGACCCTTCACCAGTTCCACTGTCCTTGCCTAGACATGCTTCAGCACCTCAATGTCTTTCTTCAAGCAATGGGCCCAGAAATCAACACAATACCCAAGGTGCAGCCTCACCAGTGCCAAGCACAGAGCCACAAACCTTTCCCTGATCCTGCTGGCCACATATCTCCTGATACATTTTCTAACCTGCCCCCAACCTTCCTCCATGATAGCCCAGAGGCTGCATATTACTGCAGCTGCACAGCTTGTGGCGAAGTTACCAGCACTCACAAGATGACCTTTGTCCAGTAGGAATTACCTACAGTAGCATGGAGCAAGACCACCAGCATAACTCTCCTTATGCACAGAGGGACTCCAAGTTTGAAAAGCATCACAGAATTTGGATTTCTACCCTGAGTGAGGTGTCAGTAAGAGAATGTTATCAGGTTAACCCTTTTACCTTGAACCTTCAATGAATAATTCAGACCCTTCACATTTAATATTCATCCACATAACCTCAGTTGTCACTCAAGGGTCATTACTTCCTATCCATGTCCAATTTTATTTGTTCCTGAATCTTTCCCTCCTATCTTTATTAAGTGGTCACCAAATGTGGCAGGGATGCACATGGTCTCTTGCCAGCTCCATCCCTGATGTGGAGATTACTGTGTCAGGCCACTGGGAGTGTGATTTGTGTGTTCATTCATTCTGCAGTGGTAGACTATGAAATCTATTCTCAAAAAAAGTACATCTTAGAACTGGCCATGGTATTCAAGTTACTTAAGACTGAGTAATAGCAAAGTCAAAGCAAAATAGCAAGTCAGGAAGGATGGAGCTCTGATCTTATACCCTGAAGGCCTTATAAGGCCTTAAGACCTTATACCCCTTAAAACCTTAAGATGGAGTGGCCTTGTGTGATATCCTGGGAAGTTCTTTCTTAGCAGCCTTTCTGTCAGGCTCCTATCATTGCATTGATCTAGATGCTTAAAACTAACACTGAGATATTTTCAGCTATAATGGCCTTTGCTGTATGTTAAGAAAGAAGCACATCTTGAACACCTCCTTAACAATATCCATGAAAGATCCCAATGTGTCTCTTCAGTAACTATTTACAATTGACCCACACAAGTGGCCTCACTGAGTTGCTCATACAGAGATGAATGTGAATAAGAGGTAGTGAAAAGAGAGATATAACCTTGTTGAACCAGACAACAGCTGGTTCAAGTGACAAATATAAACAAAGAAAATACAGCTTTAACAGTTACATTAATTTTTCTCCCATACTCTATCCCAGACAGGCTGTGAATGCTCACTGACAGTTCATTGTGGCATTTAAAAGAGAGGAAACAAAATTGATGAGTAGTAAAGTGTACCCAGAACTAGTTTACAGCTGCAATATATCATAACAATGCAGAGAGTTGAAAGCAGGACAAGATTTGCCTCCCTTGCCTGCAGAAAAAAATCTCCTCTGAAGATATCACAAGAGCCGGTGATTTTGTAGCCTTACAGTTCTTCCACTTCCGCTTCCAGACAGAAATAGCAAGCGCAGAAGTTTACAAAAAGGCAGTGATGTTGGAGAAAAAAGTCTGATCGACCTCCACCAAAAGTGATTTGATTTGACCCAATCCACTTTCAAAATATGAGCAAAATTTTGCACTGAGTCAGACTTTGCATTGTCTGGAGTGTCCTTAATTTAATTGAGATGTGTGTTAGTCGTATATAGTGAGAAGGGAGATCTTACTGCACTGCAGCGTGTTCTCAGAAACAGCTAGCTGTGTCAAGGGATCCCTGTAGTAAAGGTTAAGTGTACACTGTATATTATCTCTCTTTCCTTTTTTTTTTAACAAAAAAGAAGAAAGAGAAAAAGGAAAAAAAAATGTTGTGAAAGTTTAAAAGTATGACCTCCAGAACCAGACATGCTGAGACTGGGCAATATTGAAGCCAGAAACAGAAGGGGTTGGATAAAAGGCTTTGTGATATGAATCTCTGTCTCTCCTGCCCTCAGCAGAAAGGCTTAAATATCTCCTTCTTGGACAAACAGATCAATACAAGCTTTTTAACATCTTCAATGAGAGCTCATTAATGCTCTCATTGTGTCCTCTTTTGTGCCCTGGTGACCTGGTGGGAGCCAGGGAAACTGAACTGCAGCTTGGTAATTATCACAGGAATAACACTTCATATCATCTCCTAGCGAAATGTGAATTGTTTTCCTAATTATTCAGGACAGCAGCGAGCAAAAGTGCAAACTAATTGAAAAGACATTATGATTTATTTGAGTATGTGAGATTGGACCTATTAGTTTGGGTTAAATGTTAACCAATAGAATATTTGCTATCTCTTTGAAGAGCTGAATGCTAGGAAAGCACAAGAACAGAAAACTCAATTTCCTACAATTACTTCTTCATTATATGTAGTTTATGGGTTTTCTTTTGCCACTGGATGCATCTGGACATTTCCCCCTATAATGCTGGTATCCAGGCTGGGTTCAGGATTTTGAAATCTTTTAAGGATCTGAGTGGGATGTAGAGTGACAACTTTTGCTAAGATAAATTGTGAAAGAAGTGGGAGATTTATATGACTGATATATCAAATAATTGAATAAATAACGTATTATTGGATTCAGTACCAGATGGGATTTTTTAAGGAAGGTCTCTTACTTGTTTCATACAGATCAGTTGCATGTCCATATATTTTTACATCAGTTTTAGTCTATAATTAATTTCCACATAAGTGTTTGAAAATCTTCCATAAAGTAGGAGCAAAGAGAAATTTTCAGTTTAAAATATTTCCCTTAAACTAAAAAAAGTACAAGACATGCACAAGAAGAGGAGATTAACAGAGTAAAAAATGTCTAATGTAAAATAGTCTGTGAGGCTGCTCACAGCATAGGTGTGACCTAGCATCCAAACTGACCTATTTGATCAAACTCCTGAGTGACAGGGGAAGAAAAGAGGCACTCAGACATTTTAATGAAGTTGGATCTTCCATAAACACTGAAAATTAGAAAATCAGACCCTCTGCATATGTCTGATTCTGAGCCCTGGAAAACGAGAATACCCAGAATCACTCACCGCCTTTGAAAATTGAGCCACGTAGTTGAAAATAGGTATTTAATTTATGTAAGAAGTTTGCTCTTTCAAGCACCTGTCTCAAGCAGCTTCTCATTATCGACAATGTAGGTTGCCACAGTGCCAAGCTATTACTACTGTATATTAGCCTGAAAATAACACTGTACTCATAGAACTGGGAAAATTCTTTTCATTTTCACAAATAGTGTGTAATTTTTGGGGTGACCCATCTCTTAGCCAGGCATGTAATAGCTAATCAAGATACAGTACAAAGATACCAGAATCCACTTTTTAAAAATTAAAATAAAAATATAAGGGGAAAAAATAAAAGGCACATACACAGAAAAATGCCGTGATCTATTTTAGTCACATATTCTAGTCCTGTTTTTAGTGCAAGAATTTAATTATACATATTTTCATCATTTCTCATATTCTGACATATTAATTAAGGATGCTCTAATTCAATTCCAGTGGCACTATTGGCCTATCCTGTAAAAATATTTTCCTGTTTTGGTAAAAATACAAAAACAAAGAGGAAGGTAAAAGCAGCACCTCAGTTTGCTGCCTACACGCTGCAGTTTTTTCTTGTCATGAAAATAGCAGACTAATTATTTTGTAAAGTGATAGATTCCCCCATCTGTACAATGTTTGGTGGCACTAACACTTAATAAAATATAGATGGGAAAACAGCAGTGTCCTGAAGGCTCCTGTATTGAAATGTGACCGTCTCTGACGGCAGAGCCACAAGAGCAAGGTGAAGTGCCTCGTACTTTTACTGTGACCACACATGGTCTCTGTCCCCATTACACTGTCTTTGAAAACTTTGTAAGTAGTAGGTGAGGTTAATGGACTCACATGTCTTCTCAGCTGCTCCTTAAGACCCTTAGGAGCTAGAAGGCATCACCTTGGGGCTAAAGTAAATGTCTAAGCTTGGTTTCTATTGTTTTTGTCATAATATATTTAGATTTTTAGCTACGAGTCCAAAGTATTGCAGCTTCAATATGTACAGGGGGATGTCAGCAGTAGCGAATGCAATGATATGGCAGTAAACAGTACACAACCTGCAGTCAGACAACTACTAAATCAAAGTTGCCATTCATGATTCAAACACATCAATATCTGCAGCTTGTCAGCCTTTAGATGCAACTACCCAGCACCAACTCCAGCCACTTGCGACTAGAGCTGAATGGATGAGGTTGCCGTAGAAAATGTGACAGCAGGACTTGCCTCACACCACAAGCCAAGAGCAGGGCTCAAACTCATGCCATCAAGCTGGGATTGTGCTTTTGCACCATGAGCACAACCTGAGGATGATGCTTAGTCTGGGTGCATGCTGCTTGTCTGTTTCAGCTTGGTTTGCATTGAGGAGGCAGGGAAGGGAGAGGTGTGCAGTTTTCCTAGTCTGACAATTACCCACCACCATTACTGCTGTGGTACATGTCAAATTATGTTCATGCTGGGTTCAAATCAAGCGACCTCAAAATGCACAAGGGGATAATGGGAGCATCAGTGACTAATGAGGGCTTTAGGACAGTCTTGAAACTGAACCCAAAAATACACTGAGAAGCACTGAAGGGGACAACAAGGCTCACATAAACACTGATGCATGCACACACGGGAGAGAACAGAATAGCCTTGGACTCGTCAGTACTGGCAGGTGAATTAATGTCTGTAGAAGTTGCTCAGACTATCATTAACATATACCTGATAAGTATGGCAGTGGGATCTCAAGGTCTCCACTGTAATCCTGCCTTCTTTTAATTCAAAGGAAAGTGTTGTACCTTAAAGCAATGCAGACATGCAACAATCATTTAGCTGTCCCCAGTTACTGTCACAGGGACATGAGCTGGTTGTGAATCATTCCCTCAAGAAATCTTGGTAATCTTGACTATTTTTGCATTTCTTAATATATTTTGATTTAAAGCCTAAATTAGACTTAAGCCAGTGATAGTGTGTCTTGAACCACTTTTGAAAATAAATGAGATATGCTGATGCCGAAATGTTGGTAAAAGGGGATTAGGAAGACTAGGCTGCTTTCCACCCCAGTGGCTTTGCGTTACTATTAAGAGGGATGGATTAATATCAGATTTCTGGTATCTGGTTCCTCAGTGATACTGCTTAATTATCCAGATAAGTGATCAGAGTCAAAGCATGAGTGACAGCATAAATATAAAGAACATGATCTTATAATTTTTTTTTTCCCTTAAAAAACATGTATATTAGTTTTAGTATCATAAAGATACATTTTTCAAGTGCTCATTAAAGTTAAAATTTTAAATAGTTTTTAAATACTCGGTTTTGGTTAGTCATCCTTTAAAAAGTTGCAGTTTATTTATTCATTGACAGGCATAGACAAGTGGCTCACACTGAAAGACTTCCAAAAACACTGGCCTGCTTGTCCCTTCATTAAGCAGCTTCTCCCACTCATTCCCTCACAGTCAACTATTCCATTTTCTTTCTTTTCACTCTCACTGCTCTGTTGCAGAGACCTCACCCTTGCTGAAGGGCGTGGCCCACCGAGGCTGAAAACATCTCGTCTTCCTGCTCAGTCTGTAGAGGGGAGGTCCATGAATTCCCAGGTTGCTTCTCAGCTCAGATCTTCTTTATAGCTCTGGTCTCTGCTGGCTGGTAATTTTATCCAGTAACACATTTGATATGTGTAAGTGTGTGAATGCACTTGTGTACTTTCAATGTAGACAAGTACTTGGACTGATCAGGATCTTAGTATGGGAGAAAAAGCTTTGGCACCTATAATTCATTCAAACAGAATTGCTTTGGCTGTGGTTCTTTGTCCCTTGCTAAGTCCTTTTTCAAGAATCTGAGATTGGTGTCAGACATGAGGCAAGGAGTTAAACATGATTTTAGTAAAACTGCCTACTGGAAAGTTTTATGTGATCTATGCTTGCGCTTCCAAAGTTGTCAGCAGGGCAGGATTTCCAGATAACTTGAAACTGAAAGGTGGAGTGAAAATTTCTGTGTAGGGGGAGGACGATTTGCTCAGTACTTTAAGGACATGAAAGATAAAGATTTTTGCTGGGGCAGCTCCTCCATTCTGTAAGTAAGCAGGAAAAAGAACTAACTGCCCATATTCACTAAGCGTTAACAAACAAACAAAAAGCCACAGAAGAATATCTGGGGGGAAAAAATTAAAGGAAAAAACTGCACATAATAGGCAGACAAATCTGAATACAATCTAAATCAAGAACTAGAGTACAGTTTGCTTCCCCAAATGCCCAAAGTTCTTCAGCCATATATATTTTAGACTTCATTTCCATATATATTTTAGACTTCATTTGTTTCTAATAAGATTTGCATGCTTGTATTATGCACTGTAGCACACAGCAGCTAGATTTCATACTACAGAGCAAATATTTTTCATTTTATTTTCTGGTGTTCTGCATTTCAGACATTGCAACTACTGCAGCTTCTTCACAGCCTTTTCCTCCAGTTCAGCTGGACAAATCCAGATGAGGCTCGAGCTCACACTTGCCCTCCACCATTGCAAGTGAGTAGCTGTGCAAATGGGTGATAACAGAAACTACTCATACAGAAAACTGCCTCCCTCTTTTTTACCTTTTCTGCCTCCTCCAGGAAGGGTGCTAAAACCTGATGTGGATTGCAGATAGAAAAGAGAATTGAAAGCATATTGATAGCAGTCTAGACTTCATACAGTTCATTCCTGTACTTCATTCTGTAGGTCTCATTTGACAATGACTCAGAAATAGGGAAGACTAGTCATCATACTTGTTCAAATTTGAGTCTGCAATGGGAGGAGGATTTTTGCTAAGGGTCTAGCACCTTCATTTCTGCAACTGAAGTAAACTAGAGACTCAAGAAAACATCTTCCAGGGTTTTGTTTCTTGGTGGTGGTGGTTTGTGGCTTTTTAGGGGTTTTTGCATGGTTTTGATGATAGCAGGAAAAAGACTGTAAAATGATCCTTTTGTGTTGGACGCCCCGGCATGCTGGTAACTAAACATAAGACAAAATGCAAAGTGAAAATAGAATAGAGTTTCTGACAATGGTCTACATGGGGTATTTTGTATTCTTTTCTGTGACATACCTTTCTCCAAGGTTCATCTTACCAAGGCCCATCTCTTGCCAGAGGTTCCTTAATTGAATACATCTGGTCAGCTGGTGTATTAGAGAAAGCCAAGGAAAAGCCCTCTAAACTGCTGTTATTCACTGACACTCACCTGAGTTAATAACATCATAGCATGGTGTTAAAGACTTTAATGTGGGAGGTCACACCTTTTGAAGAAGATGTGATTAGTCCTTGGCCATCCTCTGCCATTCATCCCACAGTGTTCTCTGGAGTGAGTGTTCATATGTCATAATTTAATTAGAGCCAACTGTTACTCTCAGTGCACATCTATACATGCTTTTCATTTCATATTAATCTACACTGTACTTTTTTTCCTGTGGATAAAACAATATAATGGTATAACAAAATATGTGAATTTCAGAGTTAGGAAAATAGTATGGAAAGTGAAAAAGTCTCTGTTCAGTCCTTTCTGTGGGTCAGGCCTGTTCTCTTCCTGGAACTTTTATGATTTAACCTTGTCAGGAAAGTATAGAAATTTTCCTAGATTTTCACAGATGCTGCAAGGGCTGATGTAGCTGACCAGGACACTTAAGTGCTCACAGCGCACATTCTTCATTCTCAGTAGTAGAAGAGCAGGGGATCCCTTGAGTACCTGTCCTCAAACACAAACACAAGACCATATGGCTTTAGCACACTCCTGAGTCATCTGCTAATGCCACCCCCGAACAAAATGCAATAATAAATAATCAGAAAATTAAAGCAGCAAAATGTTGTCTATAGCAAGATTTCATGTACTTTCATGGCAATAAACTGGTACTGCCCATCATGCAAGAGAGATGGTGACCTTGATAAATTTTCCCAACTGCAAAAAAGCCCCTCATATAGCTTAACTTGGAAATGTTGTCATATGGACTGCTGGTGATCTCTCATTGGGCCATCCAACCTTTCTCAGGCTATTTTAAATTGATAAGTTTTTCACCTGAAAAATATGTCAGACTCATTCTGCAATCATCATTACCTGTCCTTTTTCCTAAGCCCTTGGAAGCACAGGCTGACCAGAAGGAATCATCAAGACCTCCAGTGTGTGTCCAGTGTGGACGAAGCTCGCACATTCCTTGAAATGTAACTTTCTCCATCCTAGAGCTCTTACCTTTAGTTGATCATCGTAAACTCATGAGAAAGTGCCATCTTAAACTCATGAGAAAGTGCCCTCTTCCTAGTCTTTCTGAAACCACCCCACCACTGGGCCTGGGAAAATAGGCCCAGCTTACAATGTTTGCGTCTCTTTACATAAATTAAATAGTGCCAGAACACAGGTCTGAGTATTGCCCTGTTTCATCTGAGCTGCATACTTGTTAACAAGCTCCTTGGAAAAGGGTCTCTAAAATGTCTAGGCACTGAAATATTACATAGTACAGGATACAGAGGGAATATTGAGGCATGTGATTAGCAGAAACTGCATTTCTGTGTCACCCGTTTATTCTACTTTGCATCTAATTTACTATATTACCATAGCAAGCCAGGTTCTGGACTTGATCAATTTTATCTCCATTTTAGAAGTACCCAGAATCAGAAAAGAACATTTCCTGTCTGACAGATAAGTAAGTCTTAAACCTCACTTCACATAAATAAAAACATGCAAAAAATGCATGAAGTTATTAACTGCAGTATTTTTCAATCATTAGTGTGAATAGATATAAAGAACAAACAAAATTTGTGTCAAGTTTATTGCCTTGACCAATAATATGAAACACAAGTGTTGAAACATTACCCAGTGAGTGTATTACATATGCAAGCACCTTGTGCCTGAGTTTATTAACACCATCTACATTGACTTCGCTGTGCATATACTCTGATATATTCAATACACAGATACAAAAACGACACTAATAATACCACAAGTATAAAATACAAACTGGGGGACACACTCTTAAAGGCAATCTCATCACAGAAATATTGTCCCAGTATTAGCCACCTGTGAAGCTAGAGATTAAATACATTATTTTTTCCTGAGCTCACTAGCTACAAAAGAAGACAATTTCCCCCATAATTTATGCAGTTGTTTGTGCCAATGATAATTTAACTAAGACCAGGAAATAGAAGGAACGTTTTCAAGAATTATTACACAATACTTTTCTCCGTTTATTTTCAGCTGTGTCTGACTCATCACAGTCCTATTTTATGAATAGTTTGAAGGGCTGTTAAAGTTTCATCCAAGTAACAAGATTTACTTCTCCAGTTCAAAGTCTGCTTGTATGTTGTTTTCTTTTGGTTTTGTTGGAATATTTATGTATTCTTTTATTTCACATTCAACACCAAAATATCATGGCTGAAATTTTAAGCAGTCACATCTTCTAGAGCAAAGACATTGTAAGAAGAAGAACCTATTGGAATGCCTATGTCTGTGATGTATCACTATAAAGAAAGAAAGAAATACAAGGTCAGCTGCTCAGTGTGAATATCTGATTTTAGTGGAGATGTGCCAAACTATATCACCTCAAAACCTAGACTGTCCATAATGCTTTTGTCAACAGAAGTAGCAAGGAGATTTGGGTAGAGCCTGTGCTTCTACAATAATCTGAGGATTTGACAAGATCTTGGTGATGAAGCAAGGCATTGATGTGTCTAGCAGGAAAATTGAAGAATCAATCTCTATTTCCCTTATAATAATTTACAGTCCAGATTTTATGCTGTGTTCACCCCTTATTTCGTGGATGTTGTTTTCAGAACTCACACCCTATGTAGTTACTGTTCTCTGATACAGCAAAACATTTCATTCTCAAGAATTATTTGCCTAGCAACTTTCACAAACCCTCAAAGAACTTTAAACAAAAATGAAGACAGACCCATGAAAGTCTGATGAGAAAAGAGTACTTTTTTTTTCTTTCTCCTGAAGAATTTAGGGTGTCAGGAATTGTCAGAAATATTTTAGTAAAGGCAGAATCCCATCACACAGCAGTACTCAGCCTCTGTAAAACAGGCATTAAAAATGTTACAAATTCTGATATCTCAATAAATGTTTCCTTTTTTTTTTTTTTTTAACAGATTCACACATTAAAGTTAGATCTAGGGCTGATGTAAAATCCATTTACCTTCATTGAGGTTAATGAACCGAAGATGATATACACCCATTGAGAATCTGCCTGTGTGTGTGATCAGTTACAATGCTATTTGTTTTTATTGGCTTAGCCATTGATGTACTACTAGGTGACTCTGAGTTTTTTTAATCAATAAGGGTTAACATACTTGAAAACTATGCTTCTGTGAAACTAATGACTGAAAAAGGCTCTCTTGAAACTAGATTTCCTTTGAGAGAGAGGTATGGTTATATACTGCAGAAATCAGAAGATTTTAAACTGAATTTTCTGCTAAATAAGTGAGTCAGCACACGTTTATCCGCCATGAGAAACAGTAGAAAATTTGAAAAATGAGTGCATCTTTCACCCCTCATAAGGGGTTATCTTGCAGTAGAGGGATATTAAGAGGAAAGAAATATCTCATGCACACAAGATTAAAAAAAAGCATAAATTCCACTTTATAAATAAATGCAAAATAGTACAAAAAAAGCAACACATTATGAATAGACACCTTTGGAAATAAATTTCAGAAGCCTCCAGAGAGCTTGAGAAAATAACTAGCTTGCACAGCATTAAGTGGAAGGAGTTCCCCTAAGGGAATCAAGGGATCAGAGATATCCTGTCTTGGTTAGTCTTTGATAAGTTTGCATCTGTGTCTTTTACACACTGCTGGTAATAAGCTGAGAGATGCAGTGTTACATGGAGGCAAATGGCAAAATTGTTTCTTAGGCTGAGAATACTAAAAATGATTGATTTTATTGGAATTATATTAGCACAATTTCACACCTTATTCAAAATGCACAAGGGGAAATGGATTCAGGGTTTGCTTTCTCCCCTTCTCATGACCTCATTGTGTAGCCTTGAACAGAAGTGCTCAAAACTGCTTCAAGCACAAAATGAATCTGTGCCGATGAAACTAAACATAAACCACCCCTCTTTGCTGATGTCTATTAATAGTTTCTGACAGACCTAGAGAAACATCACTCAGTTTCTTAAATATGCTTAAAATAGAGAAGGATACGTCAGCACATTTTTGTAAGTCAAAAAGTTCCTAACTCTTGTGGGTAGATGAAGAGTGCAGGATTCATCTCATCCAGCATCAGGTATGAACAGAATAGATATTTATCTCTAAGCTAGCCAGTCTAGAGTCCATTTCGTCAGTAGAGATTTATAAGAACTTTTAAGGTGTGAGTCACTGGACTTATTTCAGAAGTCTACCTTTTAATGGGATACACTGATCAGAAAAGTACCTGTTTCATTCTGTTGACTATAAAGGAAGCTTATATTGATTTACTCACAAACACATTTTAGACATTCAAATTTGGTTAGATGAATGTCACTTGATAAAACTGGAAAATAAAACTGCAAGTGACCGTAGTTTGTGAGATATTTATAATTGTCAATCACCCTTTTTCCTGAAGTCTGAGAGTTTTTTTTTTCACTTTATTATTTTTAAGAAGAGGAGGGTAGCCATTTGATCAAGTCTCCTTCTGACTTCCTTTCTTACCAGAAATTAGTGACAGAGGTCTGTTTCAAGAAGCAAATCAGACTCAACACCCTGCCTACACCTGCATAAAGCCTAAGACTAATATAAGATTTAAATCTAGTCAGGCAAATCTATGTACCTGCAAGCTCTAATTCTGAGGAACTGCAATACATGAAGCCAGAGATTGAAGACACTTGGTATACTAATAAATACAAAACCCATAACATTTATATCAGCTAATAATCTCTAAAATTTGCCCTTCTGAAAACTGAGCTGCAAAACTCTAAAATGGAACAAAATCCACTGAAAACTAAAAAAAAAAAAAAAATTGCAAATATAATTTGCACACTGCTGGACTCTTCTTTTGAATATTTCCACACAGTGCTTCATATAAGGAATTAGTATTACTTGAATTGTCTCCCCTTTTCATTGGTATAAATCAATAGTGACACAATATTTTGTGGAAAGATAAACCATTGTTAGAGCTCTTGTAAATTACTTGATGTTACATATTTCTTGTAGGAAATGAAAATTCATGGGAGACAAATTCTTGGAAACATGTCTAATGTGAGGAAGTGTCACCTAAAAAATACAATGATACATTACAATAAAATTGGAAAATTCCATTTTGACCACTGCTGTTAGCTGTCATCTAGAACTACTATTGCCTTGTGATTAAAAATAAGTTAAAATAGGATGACAAGCAATTTGATTTAATCAAAACATAGGAATTAAACAAGAACATTTTATAATGCATAAAATTTGAAAGCATTTGAAAGCTTTGATTTTGTTTATTTTGTGTAAGAGAAAAAAAACCACAATTTTTACTCTTTAAACAAAAAATACCACTCTTCTTTCCACCTTGCTAATCAGACAAATCTATAGTGAATGAGAGAAAAATCACACATCTAAGAAACCAGGAAGTCATTTAAACCCATGCCCCCAAAGACCTAATTTTTATGGCTCTGATTCCCATAAAACATTTCAATGTGACATAATTTATTTAGATGCTAGGAACTTCATAAGGACAGAGAAACGAGAAGTATGTAGAAAAGACATGAAAAATGAAACCTC
The DNA here is from genome assembly GCA_013397795.1 of Orthonyx spaldingii. Lineage (NCBI taxonomy): Eukaryota > Metazoa > Chordata > Aves > Passeriformes > Orthonychidae > Orthonyx > Orthonyx spaldingii. Next base: position 1,662,980 of record VZTJ01005836.1, on the reverse strand, counting down.
TATAGAAGCCTAAGCATGTTAATAACATATTCCTGTAATAACTGGAGAAAAACACAATATGCACAGTATGTTTGGCATGAATTATTTATTTTACCTATATACATACACTAGTGTACAAAAAATTTCTTCCCAAATAATTGTGTGTTGTTAATGGGGAAATAGTACAGCATCTATTTTGGCAATACCTTGCAAAGTCATAGATGCCACTTCATTCACCTGAAGAATTCAAAATAACTGAAAATGGTGGTACACCAAAGAATGGAAATATTTACATGTGACAAGCTTATAATGTGACCCAGCACTATCTAACTGAAGTCAAGAATTACCAGGCACACAGTGAACACACAAGCACAGGAATCTGCCTTGCACTCCCCTCCCTGTGACTTGTTATCACAGGAAGATCTTAGCGACACAGAAACAGTTTTGTCATTGACTTATTAGGGACTGATTTTCCGTCCCGAAATTTCAAAGAAATCCAAGACAAGTGTTAATAATATATCAGAATATAAATAGGCTTAACAGACGGTACCTCCACCTTCCTGCTTTCCATTACCTACCACCATATTTTGCCCTAATTCAAATACTTGCCTTTTATAAAGACAGAGCTTCCAGTGAAAAACAGCAAAGCGATCACAATAGTATCAGTAAATTTTTTAATGAGACCAGATGGGAAAAAAAATTTGAAGGTGGACAAGTTGGGGTATCACTCTCCTGGGCTTGTGGCAGGAGCTAGAGGGGCACTGACAAAAGCCTTTACTATTTTTGACAGCCACCCAATCAAGCTTAATCAGCCTTGGATGTATTCCCCTCTGATTTTGCCCTTTATTAGCCTCCTTAAAACTCATCACTGACATCGAACTTACAGAAGCTGTTCATCTGCTGGAGCTGCAGGTTCTACACATGTATCGCATATTCTGCTTGCACCTATCTTTTCTGTAAGAAAATTATTATAATGATGAAAAAGGCAGGTAAACTTGTTATAAACTCACTGCAGACATATTTATTTCCATTTCAAATGTGAATAGTATGTCTGAGATGTATCGTCCCAGTTTCAAGTACGTTCTATTACTGCAACGTGGCAACCAATTTAAAAATAGCATATACAAAGAGAAATGCACTAATACCTGTGCATTTCATGCACTGTCTATAATTATTATTCCATTGTGTAATAATAAATGTTATTTGAGACTCTTGAACCAATACTGAAGAATGCTTCTGTGTTTTTAATGACAATTTTTAAATGCTTAAATATCTATTTACCAATGTATTTATACAACCCTAGTAAATGCAGTCAATGATAATAAAATAACAGTTCTGGAGGAAATCCTTTCCTAATATTTTATCTCATAGGCCATTCTTGCCAAACAAAAGGAGTTGAAATGACCTAGTTATGTGAGTCCTTTCCTTTCTGCATCCTGACAAGGATCTACAGGCCCTAAAGGAACCTGGATCGAGCATTTTCTTCCCCGGAGAAAAATTATTAACACTAATCCTTGTCTTTGAACACAGCAACCTTTTGATTGGTGTAATTGAGCTACATTACCTCACTTTTCTACTTCTGTCACAGCATCCTATAGATGTAGCACCACTGAATTCATAAGCCTCATACAGAAAGGGTCAGAGTATTAATATGTTAATAGTGTGCTGGCTTGCAAATTATGTTTTTTTCATAAAGTCTCAGTTAATTACATTGCAAGGTTTTGAAGTCAGACTGAATTTTACTCCTGTAAATTTGCAATGCTAAGTGTCTTTAAGTAGACAAACCCAGAGAATTTCATAAAAATTTGGATAAAATACTTGGACCTGATTGTTACTAGAGACATCTGGTTTTATAGATGCCAAATCTCACGTGCATGACTAGCTGTTACATGCCTGAACATGTAAAAGGAAACATATTTGCTTCTTTTCTTTTCATATCATATGTTGAAAATACAAAACCAAAAAGAGTAAAGATAGGAAGGACTTAAATCCTCTGTCATTTTCCAGCCTGGTCCAGTGTGCTATAAGTCAATCCATGTGAAACTACTCATCAGTTCTTTTAAGTCGTTTTAGACAGTGATAAAAAAGAGTAATAAACACTGGGATGCATGTCCACTGCACTGATGGGATATGGCAAAAAGTTGGTACACCAGTTTCTAGATAACTCATCAAAACTGAGAAAAGAAATATAAAAATATACAATCCAAAGTCCTCTTAATCTAATAATGTCCCAAAGGCAATTGAGGACTTTTCCATTTCCATTTATCTGGAGCCTACTGATTGCCATGTTAGCCAGCTTTGGGGAGAATTTTGTGCCATGGAAATTAAAAGGGAATCTCAGTGGAAGATGAGGAAAAAATTCAGGCTGGACAGGGTTTTGAGCAATCTGATCCCAGTGCAAAACGTCTGTTCCCAGAGCTGGAGGGTGGAACTGGATGATTTTTAGAGGTCCTTTCCATTCTGTGACTCCGTGAAAGAAATATGCTTGGGGGAAATGACCAATGCTGAGAATTAAGAAAAGAAAAAAAATAATGTAGGAAATCTGGAGTAGGGGATTTCCCACCAATCTATTCTGAAAGTGACAAAAACACTTCTAATGTAAGATGGCTTCACTCTGAGTCATACATTTAAGGAATGTGAAACCTCTTTGATTAGAATCTATCCCCACATACTCGATATAGAAAATCTCTTTGTGACTGTGGTGTCAAAAGCACTTTTAAAAGCATTTACCTTTCTCCAGGTCAATCGTCTCCTTTCATCACTGTTTTTCAAATTAGCACTGAAGGAAACATCCAGAAAAGGGGAAAGGAGAAAGCTGGAGATGCTTCTGGACTTATCTCATGAAAGGGAAGTCAGGATCCATATGGTTAAAGACAAGCAAATAAAAGCTCAGTTTAGCTCTTTCTCCAGGTGATGCAGATAATATAAAATTATGTTCCTGAAAGCAGGGATGGACAATCTCATGGTTCCTGGTGAGAAGCTGAACTACAGATCTGTCTCTGTTCTTATCCTACCAGAGAGCTCTGCTGTGACCTGAGACAGGTCTCATGGGGTTGATCTCATCTAACTTTAAAGATCTGCAGTGTAGACACCTGAGCCAGTTACCCATGTACCTTTTTGTGTCAATTGAGAGAAACACACATCTTTAGAGAATATTTTTTTCATCTATCTGAGTGTCTTCTTTAGGAAAAACTCTGCTGTATAAGTTACAGAGGTATGCACTTTATCAGACTGCTTCCATCACTGGATTTTCTATGTATTTGGGCCTTTTCCTACGCTTTTACCTAACTTTACTATTTGGATTCTCTTCACAGAAGATGAGTGCTACCAAGACACAGCTTTGCACAAGGTCAGATTAGATGTTTTCTCTGTTCAACTGGAGAGAAGGTGACAAATGTACTACCTGCAAGTCAGCAAAAATTTTAATTTGTGTTCATTTTCAAATAGATTGGTAGAATGGAAAAGAAATATTTTGTGATTTTGGCTTGTGTAGGAGTAAGAATATGTTTACATCCAACATATAGCACAGCAGGGACTCAACTGTAGTTCAGTTCCTTGGGTTATGGAATAAAAATAATATTACTGTAAGATATGTAGGTCTGCTGCCACTACTATATATTTCTGTATCAAGGGAATTTGAAACATGAAATCAATCTTTCCATTCAGCGTTTCAAATAGTGAAAGCCTTACTTTTGCTATATCCTTTGCTTCTGGAGTGTCTTCATAATGATAATGTTCCAACTATTCTAAACAGTTTAGAGAAAACTTTTGTTATCTACAGGGTTATATTTCAGCATTAATGATAAGGCAACAACCAAATATAAGATGCATAAAATTTAGAGGTGATCATCAGAGATGCCTTTTAGTTACTAGTTCTGAGACTCAAAAGAGTTTGCATCCCTTCTCAGTCTGAAAAGAAATCTAGTCTTCTTTGCCTTGGTCTCATTCCTATCTTTGTTTCCTTTCATCTAGCTAATGTGTAAAAACTGGAACTCAGCTAAAACTAAGTGTTTATACAGCACCTGGCTAAGGAGGCCAGAACACTCATTTGTGGCCTCTTCTGTAGTAGTAACTGTTTCTGAACATCAAACAACCTGCCACTGAATGGAGATGAAGTACCAGTGAACGTACACCATGATGTGGTGTATATTCTTACAAGTCACTCAACTATTGAAATTAGGTTGCTGGAATACAAAATGCAGCCCTATCAAGCACTAGCTGCAAAGGTTTCCTCTCACCGCTATGATATTGAGCAATCATGGGAGACGGTCAAAGAGTTTTTCACTCACACCTGGGCACCCTCGCCTTCTCAGAAGATCCCGCTGCCATGCAGTGACATGCCAGCTGATCTCACAGCAGCCACTAATTCCATACAGTGGAGGCCAGGAGAAGGACACATCCTAAAAAAACATCATCTGTGAGGAATCTTTCAGTGAATACTAGGTCTGAAAGAAAGAGAAGTCACAGACAAATGTAGGAACATCTGCAGCCCGTAGAAAGCTATTTCCCCTTGTGAATATCAGCTCATGTTGTGAAAAAAGACTTTCCTCACTGGTAGTATATATTTTAATGGATGATTTTCTGCTCATCTCAGCCTTTAAAAAGCATATCAAATCCAATAGCCAATGACTTTTTATCAGGTGCTGATCTAGGTTGGTGGTTTTAGTGGTCTTACTGATTTGCAGTGTCAGCTAACTGCTAGGTAAAAGCTGTACGTGGCAAGTGCCTGTTTTCTCACCACAGCTAATCTGATGGAAGACATGCTGAAACTTTGTTGAGGGGCAGTAGATGGAGGAATATCAGGCTGTCCCACTGTTCCAACCTCACTGCGGTGGTGACAGGTCTGGGTGCACCCCATTTGCCCATATAATTATTACACCCTACCACCACAACACCCTGACCAGTAGTGTAGTAATGAACAGATTGCCACTCATTTTAGAACAGATATAAAAACCTGAGCCTTGCTATCTGTTAGGATAAAATGCCTGGAAGAAGCAGGGATTTGTGTATTTCATGAAGAATTTCTATATTTGACTACACAGGCAGATTAATGCATAGATCTACAGTGAAGGTTCAGATCTGGAGTTGGATATAAAGATACTACAAGTTTTTTTAGTGATACAGTGTCAGGGTGCTCTCTGGTGCATAGGATGTGCTGTTTCCATCCTCACATACCCATCAAAAGGTAATGTAATATAGGGGTGCAGAATCAAGCACAATGCACTCTGAAAGGATTGCAAGTCTCAGATAAGCCAGTATGTTTCATGTGAACCATTCAGTTTGTATATGTGAGTCCCATTCTGCACACTCGGTATCAGCAGTTCTTATGCACTGGAATAGCTATAATGCCACCAGGTCTACTTCTGTGGACAGCTTTCATATGGGCAAAAGAAAGCCTTTTGTCTGTGAACATTTTGATAGCATTACCCCATCGTGTGGGGCCTGAGCATCTACGGCTTCAAACTACTGTTTAGTCTCAATATATCATATGCCAGCACTTGTTTGTCTAAACACATCATTCAAGAAAACACATTAGTGTTTTTAGTCAGCTATCTATTGCATTTGTTTTCTTGTCTGCATGTGCTTTTGAATGGTTATCTTAGCTTGCTACTGTGGTACTGTGAGGTGTGTTACAAACATAGAACAATATTTCTCTTGCTCACTGAAGCAGAGAAAAAAGAGCTAAAATCAGCAGCAATGAATACATGCAGTTCTGCTGCATTCAGCATGCATGTTTGGATCTGAGTCCTCTATCCTTTCATAATCAAAATTCCCAGGAAATCAGAGAGAGTCTGCTGAATCTACAAGCCCTGTAGGATCAGGGATCACTAAGGATCAGGCCCATAATGAATACTTTAGTGGCTGTGCAGGCATACTGAAAATAACTTGGTGCTTAGGGATTTCCAACTAGTACTGGTATGACGGATGATTGGTATGTAATTTTGTGAAAAAACAGAGCTTTGTCTGGGAGTAGAGCTTCTTCAATCTTGAAGTCAATGGCAGATTTTCTCAAGTTCATAGAAAAAAGGGCTGAAAGGACTTCTTCCGCCATCTAGTCTATCAGCTTGCAATACTGCTGATTTATTTCCCCTCGATGTTAGCGAGAGTAGAACTACAGGCAGATAGAGGTCAGCCCTAAGATTTAAGTTTCCGCAGGACTCTCTTATCGTTCTTGCAGAAATTGGCTCTGAAGTGCCACAAAAACACAGGAGTTCTTGTTCTTTCCACTGTTCAACAGGCTCCAAGGAGTGAAAACCACATCCTCTTCATTCAAGATCTCAGGATGGATTTGAACTGAAGCTGCTGAGGTGAAAGAGCTTGACAAGGCACACTGCTGCCTTCCTCTAAACAGCTGGAATAGCGTCAAAAATCTTTCATTCTATGCATCTCTCCCACACTTTATTCTGGAGGAAAATAATGCACTGTCTAGTGAGCTGTATTTTTTAAGATAATAGCAAAGTATGTCTAATTCAAACCAACTGAACTAATTGGACAAAAAAGGATGCAAACAGCCCAGCCTACCAGACTGTATTTAAAACAATTGTTAGCAATCAATAAATCCTGCTGGATTGTTTGATTTCATTAAAGATGTATTTGTTACTAAGCAGCTGGCACCCAAACAGCTGCTTTAAATAGAGAGATATTTTTCCTGCTCTATTTTATCATGGTCTTCATTATTTTATTTGCACATTTTCAGAGACAATGACTACTGAATAGAATCAAAATGCAGATAAGCCTATCTCATCCTTGTCTGAGCATGTGGTGGGTCAGGGGAATGCATAGGAGAAATGACAGCCTGCTTCCCTTTCTACTATCCCTGAACATTATCTTTCAGGCTTTCAACAGTCAGTCATGAGTATAAAACCAAGCCTGAGACTGGCTCACTGATTAAATAATAAACTAAAGATATCACAGCTTCTTTTCAAAGCCCTGAATTTGGCTTTCTGTGAATACTGACCTGAACATTCACATCCATCGAGCAGAGTGGTCACAAAATGAGGGCTCCCTGGTGTTATAATAGTGCTACACAGTGGAGTTAGTTCCTTTTAAAGACCACTTTAAAGTATATTTAAACTGAACCCTACCCAGATGAAACCTCTACCCCATTATATAACACATATAATGAAGGTAACAGTTTTTGTGTTACATTTTGATAGCAAACCAGGTAGCCTTCTCTTGTGGCTGTGTTGTCACCAAGCAAGAGCATTAGCAGCTAAAGCATGGATACATTTTAGAGGGGAAAGCAAAATCAGATAATAAAACAGCCACAAATTTGAAATCAGTCCCAGAATCACATAGGTGCATTTGTCTAAGCCAAATTCCAGAGAGTAATGTAGAATCAAGATAAATTTAGATTTTCTTGAATTCCAGTCAGATTTAGCCTCATTGTGGCCATTGTGATGCTCTCAGTTCTGCACTCACATGCTCAAGTAAGAGGACAGTCAGCAGAAAGACTAAGGTGGAATTCCCTGCCAGCAGTCTGCCGGCATGCTTTGGGCAGAGAAATGGTTTTCTGTACCCCTTCTTCGTGTTCCAGAAGAGCTGGGCTTTGGGGATACAGATATGTTTGCAGCACTCTTGGCATGACAAGAGAGAAAGGTATCCTTTGCTGTCATTATTCCTAACGTTTGCACAGGATTTTATTTCCAACTTGAAACCTTTACCTCAGACCTTCACTAATCTCACATCTTCCTCTGTTTTCATGGTGTTCATATTTGTCTGCAATGCACATTCATCATCCTCAGTTAAGATGCTCATGGTCTAGAGTTTATCTTCTCTTCAAGTGGCTGAGAGTGGCTGTATATAGGATTCTTCCAGGGAAGCCCCAGCAGTTTTCCTAATTGGTGTTCCCAAAGAGTCCAGCAGCTGGGAGAACAAGTTAGGTTCTTAGCCAGTATGAAGTCATAGTCATGTTGTTGAGAGTATAGCATAAGATGAAGGAATGTATTTCTTTTTAAATTAATTAATTTTTTGGATTGCAGAAATTTTGTAAAGCAAAACCTGGAACGGTTAGCTAGAAACAAAAACTGAAAAACCAGTCCCAATGAACCTTTGCACAGTCATGTGATATGGATAAATCCATGGTGGCCAATGGCCAATGTGACCAATGTGGCTCAGGTAACGTAGATTAGCACTTTGCTGAAGTTGTGAGGTACTCGGATCAAGGGGTTTAATTTCATGCTTCTTGTATGATCAGCACGAGTAGCTGAAATCTCAAACTAAACCCAAATTAGAGTGATCGCTCCTTGAAGACAAAAAAGGACTGAACCACATTGATGCTGACTTATTTTAACTTCCCTTTGAATTTTATGAGGCAGATCCTGAGCTGACGTCATTAGAGCTATGCTGATGTGCACGACCCCAATCCAAACAAAACTGAAAAGCCTAATTACAGAAACATCACACAGCACTTTATTCTTGCAACATTTCAGACTCTTTGACAATCGGGTGGTGGCAAGAACCTCCTAAGAATAAAGCTTGTCTGTCAACCCTGTTTCTAGACCAAAGAAGTTTGCATAAACATGCAAACTTTTTAGACTCACATTGCAAACATTTTGAAGTTTGCCCAACACTAATTATTTGTCACATCTCAACCTACGGCCATGCAGGTTCTTTGCAGAGAGCGACAAGAAAAAGGAAGCAGTAGGTATTTTTTTAATATCCATCTATTCCTCTGTAGTTTGAAAAAATAAAAATCCTATTTTAGACAGGCGAAATGTTTCAATGGAACTTTAGATTCATCCTAACATCTTAGGCCCTGCTGTGTTGACCCTCCCCTCTCCCTCTGCTCTGTGCAGAATTTGTATGCAAAATCCACGAAAAGATTTTGGAACAGGCCATACATCCAAAAGCTTTTGACAAGGAACAGGGACTACTTGAAAGAAAAGGTCTTCTGAAGCAGCTTTTCTTTTCTTCTCTCCCCTTTTTCCCCCTGAATTCATGCACCTCTTAACGACTTCACTGGTACTTTAGCCTGTGTGGGCTTCGTCCAGCACAATAAATGAAAGACTGCAAACTCTCTGTGTTTAAGACACTGACAGAAAGGAGAGGCTGTGTATGCCAAAAAAGAACCTGTCTTGCATAGAAAGCATGTGCTATATCTGATGCTTATTAGTTCCTGTTATAAACCAGAGGACAACATATTTTCATGATAAAACACACCTCTAACATAAAACTTTGGGCCAGATGTTTGCACGCAAAGTCTTCAACAATAATTTCTCTCAGTAAAACCTGAACAAGAGTGACTTTCAGCAAGAGTGACTTTCAGCAAGAATTGGAAGAATAGCTTTTCACATATTCACACAGATTAAGTAGGGCATGTAGAATTAAGACAGGGCATCTGCCCACATCAGTTTCAGGCAGCTGAATGTTACATCTTAATCCTTCAATATCTCACCCATTACTTGCAATGTGCATCAAAAAGTTTAGTAGATGTGTCTAAAGGGATCATAATACCTATGTATAAATGTTAAGTCCATTGCCCAAGCTCAGTAAATCAGTAGAGGATGATGCTAAAACAGAAGGAACTTTCACGCATTATGTTTTATTCCTGGCTGATTTGGAAAATGGCTGAGCCTTTTCTACAGTCTCCTAAATCCTCTGTGCTTTGCCTGCCCCGTAACATCCCAGTAGCTAAAATAAATCATACTCTAAGAGTCTAGTACAACAGAGAGCAGCAAGGAGCAACATAAAGCAACAAGGTGCTCAAGCAAACATAAAAGTAAGGTAATTTTTGTACATACATTACGGACCAAGTGTGACTCCAGGTTACACTTTGAACCATATGATCTTTTCTAAGAGTCCAAGAGCTGACAGACCTGACTTGTTCAAATGTGACCACCTGAAATTCTCATTGATATGATCTACTACATTACTCTCTAGTAAACCCTATTGGTGCAACTTATCTGGCTTAAATATTATATAAATTGAGTCTTCATACATGAAAATACATCTTTTGAAACCTCAGACATATGGTTAAGTAATCATAGCTTAACATGTTAATGTGTGTCAGCTCAGCTAAGCCATGTACATGGCGTTGGCTCTTAAATATGGATATGGACTTAGACACAATGACATCTTGAGCAAATGTCTCATTCACTTGCTTTTAGTGTGGTCTAGCTGTGTTCTAGGGTAGTTGTGGCAATTCAGTTTATGCAGTAATTTATTACATAATAGAAATATATTAGAGTATAAGTCCCAACTTAAATGGTGTTACTTTAACTGATTATATTCAGCCAAAGATCCCTGTTATCTCAGTTTAAAGGTCACATTTGTCAATTTAAATTAACCCTGTTAAATTAAGATTTAATCTCTGTCAACAATAATCAGACTTCAATCAAGTGGAAAAGTGTCCATCCTTCTTTTGTTCCTGCTTAGTTACATCATTTCCGACTTGGACTTTTCTTGAGAGAGATGTCATCTTTTGATTAACATTACCCTGACTTGCTTTCCTCCTTGTCTACATAAGCTACAACAGTCAGGTAGAGTTCTAGGCAAGGGTATGTGTCTGGAGCAGTGCCAAAATAATACAGGGACTCATGAATGTTATCCAGCCCCAGTCTCAGAGGTGGCAGAATAACAAAATATTTTACTGACCACAAACACAATTTCTACAACGTGGTCAGGCTTAGAAAAAAATCAAGTCTCCTACCAGAAATACTTAAATTAACTCAGGTCTTTGTTACAGGCCTATTTTAGGTTGCAACTAAGCATGTCTTTTAAATGAGACAAAAGGAGCAAAGTTTTGGTCACACAGATGAATTTAACCAAGATAACAGAACAAAAGTACAGGCTCAGTTTTCCTGTGCTCACAGCTGTGCAAAAGCTGAGCAACTATTTTGCAGTATGGAACAAAACAGAGGCCAGGCTACAATACACTATATTTGGGCAGCTTAAAACTAGGACAGTGGGAGATCACATCTGTCCACAGTACCTTAGGACAGCCTATCTTTCATGAAATGGCAAGAGAAAAGAGATGAAGTATGACCAAATTGTAGGAGAATATACAACTCACCTGTGTGTGTCAGGCCAGCCACAAACAAAACTGTGTGAAAGCACAGTTTCATAGAATTCTAATCTCCACCCTGACTAACATGCTCATAGTTTTATCCACTTCCCAGACACTCAGACTTAAATAAAACTATAGTGTTTCCTGTGCATGATTCACAAAAGGCTCACGAGTCCTACAGAATTTAGCAGGCAAAGAGAGAACAATTAGGAGGAATCTTTAAAAGCATTCTTTTCATTATACTTTGGGGAAACATTTTTTTTTTTTCTAATTTCCTCGATGATGTGTTGTATTGTGCTGTCAGTTTGGGCTTTGTCAGTCACGTCTGCTAGTGTAATACAGTATGACTGACACAACATGTGACATGTCACCATGAAATGCATCACTTGGAAACTTTGGCAAACACATTGAGGGGAAGAGATTGCAGCAAAAAGGCTGACTGCTTTCTTTCTTTCTTTCTTTCTTTTTCTTTCTTTCTTTCTTTCTTTCTTTCTTTCTTTCTTTCTTTCTTTCTTTCTTTCTT
>VZTJ01005836.1:1487916-1651246 GCA_013397795.1 Orthonyx spaldingii | reverse complement strand
TTTCTTTCTTTCTTTCTTCCTTTCTTCCTTTCTTCCTTTCTTCCTTTCTTCCTTTCTTTCTCTTTCTTTCTCTTTCTTTCCTTTTTTACTCTACCCCCTTTTTCTCTTTAAAATAAATGAGGAAACATTTATTTTAAAGGCATAACCAGCAATAGCACATACAATTATTCTCTGAATGAAAGGACTTGTTAGCCCTTTATTAACCATGGGAGAAACTGTGACAGCAAATCAGCAGGCTAAGAAGTTAATTTCCACAAGTGGCCTGAAAAAAAACTTATGCTTTTTAATCTGCCTTTAAGAGGTTTCATTAAAATGTTTTTAGTTGTCATAAGAGGTAGTGAAGCTTCTACAAAAGCAAATTCCAGCTCTAGTGAAACTGCTAATACAGACATAGAGAGAACTTCACATTTTAACAATCTCATCCTGAGGACGGGGTGGAAGTGTAATAGCCAGAGAAGCACCCAACTGTGAGACTGACATCGGCTTCTTTAGGCTGATGGAAATCAAGACAGTTTTCATTTGTTTCTTTGACAATCCTGGAAATGCCCTGATTGCAGGATCTGGTGGAGACTTTCCAGGAATTTTCCACGTTTCACTCTCTGGGTTGTAAACTGTTGTAACACACAGCAATGTACATTTGTAAAAAAAAAAAATGTCTAAATGCTTCTGAAGATATCACTCAGGCAGACCTGCATAGTTTAATTAACTGGAAGAAGTTAATAAGCTTCTTTCTTGAATAGCAGGAAAGACTGGATGTATTGTGCTTGAATGACAGGAGTGTCTTAGAACTGCCCAGCATTACCCAAATAATCCCTCCTGACCCATTCGTCTCTAGTTTTGAACTCAGATCTTGGATGCAATGCAGTGATGCTTATTACATTCCTTTATATGCCTCTGCTCTTGGAGGTCAAAGCAAATTCTTGATTAATAGACAGTACTACCCTGTACCCCACAGTGAGCATAAATAAGGCAAAAAAAAACCCAGTGCAATGAGTGCACAACATCCATGATGAATGCCTGACAATTTGTTGCTTTTATTAAAATCATTGCAAATTTTACACACTCTGTATGTGTTTAACCTTACGCCTCGATATTTTTTCTTCCTTAACTTTTGATCTTGCTCTCTAAATTTCAAGAAATATGCTGGATAGATAGCTATATATATGCTATATATTTTTGTTGATGGGAGTTTAAATATAGCATTTCTTTTATTTCTTCTTGTTTTTCTCTTTCTTTTTCTCTTTTTTTTTATAGCTACATTAGACCTTTCACCAAAACTCTATCACAAATATGTGTGTCAAGTATTTGTGCACTGTTAACTATGTAGTCCTAAAAAAAAGTTCTTGAACAGTCTTGTTTTACTTGCTTTGGGGAAATGTTACCATTTTATTTCAGAGTCCAAGGTCTGATGGTAAAATATTAAATAGTTTTATTTTTTTGGTCTATGATGCAAATCTTGGATGGTGGTACCTGAAAATAGCTCTTCTGTGAAGAGAAACTTTTCCTGCAATTAATCTCTCTTTTTTCTGCTGCACTTTAATTGGTGATTATGTGTCATGTGCTAATAAAAAAAAAAAAAAAAAAAGATTTTTCTTTGTAAGAAACTGCAAAAATAAGAGAAACCCTGAAGTTTAACTGACTTTATTCATTACCGTGTGAACATCTTGCAGGTTTGCAAACTCTGCTCAAGAGGTTCGTGGGAAAGGTATGAGGAGGGTTGCACATAGTCTGGTAAAGGAAGGATATTCAGTGCTGCTGTTCTTACATACTTGTACTTTTATCACTTCCTATCATCTCACTGGTCGTTAACCTCAAAAGTAGGACAAACTGCTAGCAGCACTATTATGAGGCACTTCTAGGGTATCACAAAATGGTTAGAAAAAGAAAACATTGCAGCAGTTAACATCTGTATTGCCAGGCAGTGATACTTAGGAATCATAAAGTCCACTATTCCTTACTGCCCAGTGTGTTTTAACCTGTTTTCATGAAGAATAAGAAGGTCTTGGCAAGTGCCTGGCAACATTTAGGCTCTTAATCTGCAGTTTACTGAGCAGCTGTATGTTGCTGCTGTTAAGAGTCCTTCTGGGGTTTGCATTAGCAGAAGGCCAGAGTGCTTGAAGCTTTTTCTAAATGCAGAGGAGTGCAAAAGTCACCCAACACCTGTGAGAAAGGCACTGCCTCTTTTAGCACTGCCTTGAAATGCAGTCAGTGGGAGAGAGGGCAGATATTAGGGTTTAAAGAAAGAGTGTGTGTGGAGGGGCTGGTCTCAGTGGATTAAAAGAAAAAGAAAAAAAAAGAAGGAAGAAAATTGTCTGATAGAGGCAATATCATTTGGGTGTTGCAGCTTCACCCAGCCTGAGGGATGAAGACATGAAGGAGTAGTGATCCTGAGAGGAGGGCCATTGTACATGGAGGAGTCAGTGATCCACAGCACAGCTGGCCTAAGTGTGCCCAGGCACAGGCAGCGTGGTCCTCAGGCCTGGTTCTGCTGCCCAAATCCCTGGCTGCAACACAGCCTCTGCCAGAGCGCCGTGCCACAGGAACCCGTGGGCAGCTCTGTTGAGTACTGGCCCCCTCACCACCTGCCTGGCCTTGCCTTTATCTTACAGTGCAGCAAGAAGTTCTCATGGGAAAATCCTTTCTCTTTGACTGCAAAAAGTGACAAGTAGAGTCATTTCCTTCTAAGAAAATCCTATAGTAACTTGAAAGACCAAAAACTGAGAAACTCTGCAATCATAGAATCATAGAGTGATTTGGATTGGAAGGGAACTTAAAGATCAGCTCATTCCAATCTCTCTGCCACAGACAGGGACACCTTCCACTAGATCAGGTTGCTCAGAGCTCCATACAACCTGGTTTTAAACACTTCCAGGCATGGGTCATCCATACTTCTCTGGATCTGCAGGGCATGCTGTGCATGGAACAGAATGTTGTTCAGGGCTCCCAAGAATCTGGAAGGCTGTGTGGTTATCTGTGCTATTTCATAATATTAGCTCTAATAAATAGCATTTAAAATAATTTCTCATATAATCCACATTCTGCCTTTCATAACAGACCTGCATCTCCTGATGCATTACACAAAGCAGGATGGAGACATGGATCGGGGGGCTGGGGACCAGCTAAAAGGGGCCAGTGCAAGCCCCTCATTCAGGTGATGATGTGATGAGAATGGGCAAAGAGATTCTGAATACTCTCCACTGAATTCAAAAACTAATGGCTGCCATTCAACCATATGCCCTAAAAAATCCTCTCACTCTACTGAGAGGAAAGATGTCAAGCTCTGTCCTTGCATGCAAAGTGCCACTCTAGACCAACCAGACAATAATTCCTGTTCCCCATCAGACCCCTCACCGGGCTATATAGGCTCTATAGACCCCACTATAAGAGTCACATGATGCAAGCTGTCAGAAAATGTAATGCTTTGGATTTACCCTGAAACAACACCTGAGTTTCCTGTTTCTAATCTCACAAAGGGGAATAAAATCAGGGAGAAGGAAATCAGTGTTGCTTGACTGTTATTTCAACACTCAGCAAACCACGTGTGTATGAAAACAATTACCTTTAGATGAAAGAATGATGAGTGCATTAAGTGAACATAGGTAGTAGAAGATGATCATAAAATATTCCATTGTCATTAATGCACAGAGTGGTTAACTAGAGAAATAAAGAATTAAAAGGTTAGACCTCTCATTAATACTAATCTAGTCCTCATGTTTCTATATTTTACTACTATCTGGTGTACCTGCATATATTTCATTTACAGTGTGGGCTAAGTAATGCCCACTATAGCTAATGTTTTTGGCATAGCCATATATCCTTGAAAGCTTATTTTGGGACTAATACTTTTCAATATTGTCCTTTGATCTGCAGTTAATTTATGTTTCAAGGAGACAGGCTAAAATCTGTGAAACTAACTGATTTTTCAGTTCTTTGGCTGCTACACAAAAATTCATCACAGCTCACATGTACATGCTCTGTTGTTTGGGAGCATTCTGAAATTGTCATTTTCAGGGTTCCACTTGGTTTGCATAACAGTATTTCTGGTTGAAACAAAAGGTTTCTTCAGCCTGGAACAAAATGGTTCAGTTAAATTTTGTGTCTTTTTAAATAAATAAATAAAAAAACTTAGAAAATGCAAGGCTACTCTCATAATGAGATTCAAGTAGGGCTTGAATCCAGATCCAGAAGAGGCTTTATGAGGCCCGTTCAGAGGGGCTATTCTGTACTATGGGAGAGCCAGGCTTCAAACCTTTATTTGCATGATTCAGCACAGAGTTTTCAGTTCTTGAGTACTCTGGGTGTTTCCTCTGGGATTAAAATATTCCTTAAACCACTTTTGGCAGGCATTTTTCATGCTCATCTCTTAGGGACACTTGTATTACTAAATTTTGCAATTCAGGTGCGCTGTAAAAGTAAGTATTTTACACAGTGAAGCCAAGCCCAGTGACAGCTTATATTTGGGCAGGTACAATCCTAAATTCAGAGATGCTTTCTCAGGGTCTGAAAGCTGCATGGTCAGCATGCAGCTTCAGGATGTATCTGAGGTACTAAGTTCTGCCTCTTAGATGGGATGGCAGGTTGCTACCTCTGAAACTTGTCTGGTCCCAAAACTACTTCAGTCCGGCAGAGTTCTGGCACTTCTGTACCCTGCTGGGTGCAGGAGTTGAGTATTAGGCCTGTCAGCCCTTTTCTCCAGGTACATGAACATGAACATGTACAATCTCCCCACTGCAATTAGGTCTGTCCCAGGTCACATGCTCTATCCCCTCATGAATTTAGCCTTAAAAAGACTCAAATTCTGAAATACTTAAGGACACTGCTTTCAGTGTTTCTCATTCTTTAAACTTTCATCTTTGTTACCAAATGAAATTTATATGCAAACACCAGCTCCAGAAGAATATTGGAATAAACTACTCTATGAGGACAGCCAGGCAGCGGAACAGGCTGTCTGAACAGGTTGTACAGTTGCCAACCTGGGAGGTTTTCAAGACAAAAATGGACAAAGCACTGAACAACCTGGTCTCATGGATGACTCTACTCTGAGCAGCAGGTTGAACTAGAGACTTCCTGGATTATCCTGTGACCCCAGGGTCCTATCCAGATGTTCCCTTCCCTCAACTCCCACCAATTCAATTGGGAACTTCATTTTCTCAGCACTAATATAAAGAGGGACTAGAAACAGATCCATGAGAACAGGTCTTGCACTAGTGGCAAAGTTACTGAAGAGGCAGCATTGCCCAGTGACCCAGACTCTGTGCCAAGCCTCAGAAAATTTAGGCACTCCCTGAGAAAGGCTCTTCTGTCTTCTATGCCTGTCTGTTCATATCCTTTTTTCCTCATATATTTCAACAGGGACATTCTTCAGAGAGCAACGGCCTCGCTGCACTTACAGTCTATAATAAAGCTAGGTTTTAATTTCACTTGAGAATTGTGGCTCAGCTATTAGGTAAACAACAACAAGTCAAGGCTTTCAGTGGGTCTATGCCAGTTTGCACCCTCTTCAGGGGCAGTGAAGGCCAGAAGGATCATATACTCTCTAATTGTATACCCTGACCTCCAAACAAAAACTTCACTCAGTCCTTCAGGCAGTACAAATAATTACTACGGGTTTGGGGCCCTGAAATAATATACTCTTTGTTGTTCCCAAATAAGTATTTACAAATTTAAATTTGTTACCTTAAGATGTCTAAGCACAGGTTACAAAAGTCAACCGAAAATTAAAGGTTAAAAAATGGCTGATCCATCAGCCGCAAATAGTTGGCATCTTAGAGTACACTCAGATAAAATAGATTTAGATTTAACAAAGATAGGCATCTTTAAAAGTTGTCTGGTGACTGGGATGGACAGCATATTTCAAATATTTACCTGAGAGAAACACATGCAAGTGCATGGACTGTCCATCAGCATCCATAGGACAAATTGCTCCCCTCCATCAAAACTAATGGCTCCACATGCAAAGAAGAGTGATATGGGGCAAAATGGGACTGCTGCAGGAATCTGTCCCTACAGAGTTCAAGTCTGAAAAATGGTGCTGCCTAGCAGCCTGCCTCAGAAGAGAAGGATGGATCACACTGCAACACTGCAGAAAGGTGAGGCTTAAAGTTATGAAATGGGTTAGCTTATCACTCACCCAGGCAGACTGCAAATACTATAAAATCCTCTCTGGCTGCAGTTTGCAATGAAGTAAGTAACGTAGTTCTATATTTGCTCAGTGTCAAAAGAGGAAAACTCCTCCTGCATATTTGCCCTTAGAAAGCAACCCAGCCATTAGACCGCCTGCTCAGTAAGACGCTTTGTGGTTCAAACAATCTGCAGATTGTGCACACAAAATTTGCAAACTCTGTCCTGTCATACCTTGCTCATATGAAAAATCTATTCAGCCAGTGAGTTAGCTTCAAGGCATTCAAAATCAAAGACTGATTATTGAAAGAGCCCACCCTTCTTAAAATCATACCTTATAAACTTGTGTGTCTATCTTGCACATATGTATAGACAGATGTCTATGCTCAAACCACCTCAGTATCTATATTTGGTTTATGGGAAGGCAGAGGGCTTACAGAAGCTGACAATCAAGTCCTCCATCCTGGATTTGGGCTGTTTGGGTTTGAATTTTACTTGGAGTAGTGTCATATACCAGGCATAAGTCATGCTCCTTTTATGTAGTTCAATTAAAATCTTGCTTTCAGAAGCATTATATTAATTGATGGTTCAAAATTACTGAAGAGTGGTAAAAAATATTGCCAGGTAGCTTTGTGGTCACTTATATCTTTCATTCAGCCTAAAATACTTTCCAATAAAGCTTTAAAATGCCATACAGAAACTTTCTTATAGTACTTTTACTTGCTATTTCACTAGTTTAATTGCAGCAGTCTGAGATGTCAGTGCCCATGGAAATCCTGAGTAAGAGTGAGGGGAAGAGAGAGAGAGAGAGAGACAGAGCTCTCTCTAAAAAGAAAAAGTGGGGGAGGTGGAAAGAAAAGTTAAGATTCATCCAAGGAATTAGTCTCAATTTCAAAGTAATATTCATAGACCATTTAGAATGTCATCATGCTTCTTAAAAACTGTGATTGATGGCATTGGTTGGCAGGATAATGTAACATGAAAAAGAATATCGGACTGTATTAGATTACTTTTTCCATTCCTCTTTTTTTCCTCTTTCCAAATTTGTGGGTGAATTCTAATGTGTATGGGAATCAGGAAACTGCTAGTGGCCAAGGGTACTGCAGTCAGGAACTGAAAATCCATCTCCATAAGCTCTGCCACCATGTCCTATTTGGCCCTTCACAGACCTACACACACTGCTTCCCACTACCACTCCACCTTGTGAAGGAGGTTGGTTTTGCTGAGTGATCCCAACTCAAGTCAGGGTTTTATGATATGATTGGGAGTGAACTAGAACTCATGAGGTGACTTTACTGGAGCAACATTATTGAATTTCATTCTAAGAGTTGTGGATGGAAAAAAATCCCAAATATTTAATTTTGCAAACATCTAAATTAGCATTTTATTTCTGCCTACTGTAATCTATATTATATTATTAACAGACTAAAAGAGATTTAGAGGTTTTTCTCAATTTTGAAGTAACCCTACCTTGTCAGTCTATGGAGACAGGCAGCCACTAGGAGAAAAAGGAATCTAGCAACATGTAGAAATGAAGGGCTCTGCTGCCCACACTGTTCATGACCTTCCTTTACCTTTTCCCTTATGATCTATGAAATCCTATTTATTCCTTATTGGTGACTTTTTTCCTTTACTGTCTTTCTTCTCAACCTGTTCCCCCTTCTCCCTAACTTCTCAAGACTTTGCTGGAAAGGATGCTACATAACAAGACTCATGTCAGCCACTGCCACAATCTCTGTCTTGCTCTGTGACCCCTGTACTTGAAGCCATTTGTTGGTCTACAGGTGTTCATGTGAGACAAAGGTGGACGTTTTTCAGTCACAGACCAAACTACCCAGACAGGACAGCCTTGTGAGCCCCAGACTCACTCTGGACACTTGCTGGGAGTTTCCTCTGTGTTCTGTTTCCCCTCTGAAGAAATTATTGTGGTTTGAACGGTGTATCGAATATGAAGGCTGCCAAGTTCCATGGCACTGCCTGAACGGGTCATGAAAGGATGCTGCACACTGGCAGAATCAGGCGACAGTGATGCAATGCCCCTAATGGCTGGGATATACAAGAGCCCTCCACTGCCTTCTGTATTTGCTATAGTAAACTGGGAAGCAGCTGTCACCTGCAGGCAGGTGCTTCAGCAGAAGAACATGAATGAATATGTCAGTTCCTCACAAGGGTTATCTCTGCAAAATCGTTTTTCTTCCTGAAGGCGGTGAAGACATTGTGGTGGAGTAGATGGGAATATTGCGGGTAGGACCATAAAGGTGTTACTAACCAGGAGCTGCCTTGGAACTTGTTAGGAGCCATCTCTGCACCAGACTTAACAGGCAGACACAAAGCCAGAAGGATTGGCTTGAGCCCTCACAGGTACAATATTTCATAGGAAGAACGCTGTCAAGAGGCTTAAAGCAATATTGTTTATCAGGACTGGTTTCATGCATAAGTGATACTGGCAGCTATGCTGTGAATGCTACAGTGGGGTTAAGATGAGCACTCTCACCATCTCCAGGCTCTGGCAAGGGGATTCAAGGTTTCCAACCAGAAACACAAAGCAAAATGCAGACGTTGCAAACTCATGCAAATTGAGACTGAAACAAAGGTCAGTATGAACCCTTGTGAACTACTGTTAATCTCTGAGATTCTCAGGGCTTTGATTGTGCATTTTAATATATTGGAAAGGTTTTTGCTTTAGTAGAACTCATCAGGACACTGACTGGATCCTACACCTAGAGAATCAAAAACCTTTTATCTCCCTTGACACTGCAGGCAGAACCTCAGGATAGTTAAATCCAGTCCTGCAGGGTTTTAGTGATTGAAATTCTGTGTTTGCATGCCAATTTTCCAGCTGATAACTCTTAGAGTTGTCAGGACATAACGACCTGAAAATGAGCACATTTCTAGATGACCATCAGTGTATAATTAGTCCATTAAAATTGTCAAGATGCTACTTTTGGTTAGTTAAAAGATGCATCAAAATCATTCTATTGTTTAAAAATAGAAGACTTTTTTCCTCTAAGGAGTAAGAAAGCTTATTCCTTCATCTGTGATTTATGATCAGGGGTGTGTTGCTGTTATAACACTCTGTTGACACCACAAACGGGCTTGCTGGTAATATTGAGTATAACTGCAGGTAAGACAAGTTTAAGTCAATGAGAACTGTGCTGGGAATGTGTAAAGTAGTGAAAAATTTTAAGCCTTCAGAAAAAAAATCAGACTCTAGATTTTTCGTTGTGAACATTCAAAGACATCTTTTGACTGCACCTCAATCCCCATATGTAAAATGGAGATGATAACAGCGCCTTGGCTCACAAGGTTTCTGTAATGATCAGCTCGTTCAGTTTGTACAGAACAGAGGATCAGAACCGCCAGTGCCCCGAAGCTCCAATCTTTTACATCAGACAGTGACCTGGCCTCGGGCAGAACATCATTCATGCCAAGAATCCTTCTTAATTGGTGGCCGTGTAACAGTGACATGTTGAGCTAGTTGTGCTGTAATGCAATGTATCGTGAGACATGTACATTCTCAGATAAGAAAATGTGTTGCAATGAAGCAGATTCTTGTTTTTATATCAATAATTACATTTTGATTGTGATTTTCATTCTGTGAACATAGTTTTGAATGAGCAATTCCTGTGTTCGCAAAGCTCGGAAAAAGCATGTACAGTGTTATAAGAAGCCAGAGGAGCTACCTGATTTGAATTCATAAGTTCCTTTTATTCCCTTTTTTCCATAGTTTTTAATAGGTAAACACTGAGAATGGATGATTTGCAATCATCAGCTGTGTGAGGGTTGCTCTATATGCATGGCATAGTGTTCCCATGAAAAGCTTTGCCTGGAATGCAAAAATTTATTTGTGAAAAATTATACATATAACATTTCCAGCATATATCCAAAGAAGGATAGCAAGACTGCCTCTGCCAGGTTGGCCCCAGAAGTCCCAAATCTGCAATGCTTGTTTGGATGAATTTGTTTTATTTTTGTCAAACTTTTTTTCCCCCCCTATCCAACTTGTACAAACTCTTGCATATTTTTTTAATACACATGAATAAAAGATATTCCTGCGGACTGAAATAGTACACAGGCTTTCCAGATCAAATGTTTTCCTTCTCCAGGTGAAATGTGGAAATGAGAGATAGCGTTGTCATTATACTGTATTATTTGTTTGTTTGAACAAATATGGCCACAGCAATCATTTTCATCGATTTTCTAAGAATAACAGCTTGCTTTTTTTTTTTTAACAGAAATCAATAAATGCAAAATTTTCTGTAAAGCCTTCAGTTAAAAATATTCCTCCCTCAAACTCATGTATATTAAAGTGCACAGAATATGCTGACTAGCATAATGAAATAAAAGTGATTACTGGGAGGCAGTGGAGGTGATTAAATATCATACAGCAGTCAGAGTTACCTGGAAATATTATGCATCCAACACTCAAGAGAGGGGAAAAGAACCCCACATCACAACAAACAAGTTCCTTAGAAGTTTGCAACTCCTAGCCAGCCACCATGGCTCTATGGATGGGGTTTTAATGGATGCATGACAGCAGGCGTTGTCTTACACAATGTGAAAAACTTCATCATTAGGAGGGAGGCAGATGAATGTCCATTGTAACACATATTTTGATAAGGAAGGTTTAGATTCTCCTGAGAAAACAACATAGGCAAAGAATCTGCCTGTTTACAATTGACATGGTTAAATATTGAGGAGCTTGTTCAACTGGTTGCTGAGCAAACTGGAGAATTTACTGTTGGCGCTAGGGAGACTAATTCCTCACTTGACGACTGGCTGACTTAGCCATACATTTCTAAGTCCGAAATGCAGTAATGATTTAAAGCCGGGAAAAACCATCAATTAGTCATTTTCAAACTCCCTCGAGGTATTGAAAGTATGGAAACTATTATTTGCAGTGGGGAGAAGTAACTTAAGTCTTAGAGCAGAATATGTTGATGATGGCATGAAACTTTAACAAATACAAGATTCTTTGGTCTTCCTACTAAATTTATTGCCAATATGGGTGAAATCTGAGGAGGGAATATGAGTAATGAACCACAGATCAGAAAAATCCCTATAGATATTCTTCTATTCATTAGAACACAAATTCTCTGTTGAAAATGTACATATTGGAGCTGATTCTTTTTACTGGACCTCTTCTTCATATCTTCCATCTCCCTGTAGTGCTAGACTGCAGCTCTTTGTCTCATTGCAGACTCCCAATTTTAATGCAGTACCAGCTTGCCAATCTAGTTTTTTTCAAAGCTCTCTGAACCTTAATTTATTCCAGATCTCCCTTTAAATGAGAAGCATGAGGAGAGTAACTTAAACAATGGGTCTGGTCCCAGGAGTTCTTGAACACCTCCAAATCCATGATAGCTTCAATGAAAATTATAAGATCTCAGCTCACCTTTTCCAAGACCTGAATTCTGATTGTTCCTAAAAATATATTGACTCTAGACCAGTCTTAGGTCTTCTCAACTTCTTTGCCATAAATACACTGCACTTTATTTTATTGAAGCTTTCTGCATTTTAACTGTCACATCCATATGAGTTGACTAATTTGATCAAGAGTTTCATAAGTAACATTTCTCT
Organism: Orthonyx spaldingii; assembly: GCA_013397795.1. Classification (NCBI taxonomy): domain Eukaryota; kingdom Metazoa; phylum Chordata; class Aves; order Passeriformes; family Orthonychidae; genus Orthonyx; species Orthonyx spaldingii. The sequence goes on along the minus strand of VZTJ01005836.1, from coordinate 1,639,546 downwards.
ACATAGACTGCTTCTTCCTGGAGTCCAAACAAATTTATAGATCAGAGCTGATCCCCTAAAAATGTAGGTTCCTAGCTCTTCATGCACAAAAGCATATGCTTAAAATAAGCCATACTGCCAAAATTGGAAGAGCTCTGCCCCACTGCTCAGCCCTGCAGACCTATGTCCATTCAGGCACAGCTGAGTAACCCCTTGCCTCCTCATATTCAGCTTTCTTTTAGATCCAGAAACCCATACTTAAATCTCCTGGAAGCAGGAGCACAGCTATAGCCCAGTATTCTAGGCATTTCTCTGTTGAAGAAAAGTTGTGTGGTACTCGAACCACTTTTTATGCGTTCTACTGGGTACTTTTTAAATCTGTAGTTCTAAAGCTTCCCTAAAAGCAAAATTCCCAAATCAGTGGTTTGCTTGCAGTATCTAGTGGGAACAAATGCTGGAGAAAGATTGAATGAAACCATATTTTGCTTGAAAGATTAGGACAAATCGCAAAATCATCCAAGATTAGTAAAAGTCGGTCTATTGGTGTCTGCTCACTGAATTACATAGATTTGGGGTTTCAATGGGGGAAAAGAATCATATCTGATTTGTCTTAAAAACAATTTAACATGTTAAACAAAAACATCATTCCAAAGCACCTGCTCTCACAAGAGGCTTCCAAGTGCTTTATGAACTAAAGGTCAAATAATACTCTTAAACTCTAGTCTATAATGGGACAAATTTCAGAAAGGAATACCATAGCACAGCTGCTCCTTACATATTCGAACTCAAAGGTTTTTAGAAAATATTTCATAGTTCCTTGGGGTTTTTAATCTCTACAACAAAGATGTAGTTTCTAAGCATTATTATTATTAGTAGTATTATTAGTATTATTATTATTTTAGGCTACAGAGGGAACCTTATGACTAGAAGGAAATCTGAGACAACGAAGTTTAGGAGTATATTTTTCTTGCAATTTTTGTTAATATTCACTATAGCATTCTCTTTCATATGAAAAGAAAAATCACCTGAAACTTCTTTATAAATGTAAGTCTGGCCTTCACTGTTAAAACAATGCCATGCTGAGGCCACGTTCAAAGATAGTGAGACAATGGCAGCAGCAAAGCTTTGATTGTGTTTCTCATTTGTCTTAATAGGATGATAGGTTTAAAGAGCAGAGCCTACCTCTTTTTACATTGAACTCAATGGTAAATCTTTCAATGGGACATGCCCTAAGCCCAGTGAACTGAAGCTTCCTATTGTGTTCAAATAATTGTTATGAAATGGTAAAATAATTTGTATTGTTCCCTTGTCTTTTTCTACTGGATTCAAAGGTTTTGCTTTTATTTGTTGTAGCTGTGATCTATCAGAAACATAGTGTGAGAAGAATGCTTCTTTCTGTAGAGCTGGGCCACTTTGAAGGGAAGGAAAGAAGCTGAGCTGAGAAGGTGAAATGATGAGCCTGAGGCATTTCACCAGGACGAACAGGCTGCATTACAGCCATCTGCTCAATCTGATAAAACCAGAGCACAGCCATGTTCTGCCTTAGCTGACCAAAGCAGTTCTGCTGGGCTCCTTTTCAGGTCTGAGGGCAGCAGTTCGGTAAGTCTGGGTCATGGGTGACACTAGTGATCCTTGGGATTCTCTGAGCTTCACTTGAAAATAATAATGTCAGAACTAATTTAACTTCAATCCTGAATGCCAGATGGAAAAAAAAACCACCGGGTGCAGACAGGACATTTTTCTGAGGTGAATATGGATATGTGCAGCTAAATAAAAACATCTTTTGATTGTTTTTAAACTTTAGCCATTGTTTTTTTGAGTGAGACAGCACAAACAGAAAATGCAAATCGCTAAATTATTGGGAGAAATCAGACCATGAAGACAGAACTCCAGATGTCTTACTCTAAAAGATGAAGAACATAATGCTGATAATTTCCATATCAGAAGGATACAGCCACACTTTACTTTTACCCTTCTCTTGAAATACTTTTTTTTCACTTTCCAAGGCTCAGTTGAGATGAGGTGTTTACTCTTTAAATAATTACTTCAGAACACTATATCTTTTCATTATAATAGCAAACAAACCCCTAAAGTTTATACTCACTTAGCTACAAATCATTGCATGGCCAACAGAGTTTGTAACTTTTCTCCTCCTTCTATTCCAAATCCCAATTTCCTTGCATGACACTTCTAGTAGTCCAAGAAACAAGACCAGATGTGGAAACTCTGAATATTTATCTTCATTTAGCCACATTCAGAATTGCTGGACATGGACTGTTCTTGACCCAGAAGCTCAATAGTTATGTTAATCTTGCACTGTGCTAACCCTTCCTGAAATTCAAGAGAGGAGTATTAAAAGGAGGGGAAGGAAGGGCTTAGGAAGAGCAGGAGAAAGACAAATATTATTTGAGCATGTGAGTAAAAAGTCATGTTGGAATGCTGATGTAATGCAAGGCTGCTTATATTGAAATGTAGAGATAAGAAACACAGCTTCAACCCAGAGTTGTTATGAATGTGATGAGAGGGTGAGCAACAAGGTTAAATGGACACAAAGATCAAAAATTACCCCAAATCCCTCACACTGCCAAAAGGTCTATGCTGCTTGGTAAGACATCTATATGTTGTGTGTCCCAGCCAGCCATAATGTCAAGAGAGTAGTCTTAGATTCATGTATGCAGAATTTCTCTCCGAGGGGTGATCTTAGCACTGACCTTTGGAATAGGTCTGGAGTCATACCATAATCTAAAGGAAAAAAGATATTGCTGAGTGGATAGAACTGAAACCTGCAATCTAGGCATCTCTCATCAGAAGTTCAGACAGGTCTGGAAAAGTGGCAGAAGGCTGTGAAGTCTATCCAAATATCTTCTGAATTACTCACAAAATGTATATACCAAATCTTTCCTACAAAAAAAAACCAAAACAAACCACCCACCTGGCAGACAAGTAATTTCCTAATTTGGGCTGTTTTGAAAGCTTTATAATGTCTATTTTAAAAAAAAATATCATCAGTTATTCCTTTTCACGTCAGTCCTTTGGGTTTTATTCAAGAACACAGAAGATCAAATGCTTCACATTTGTCTAAATGAAGTAATGGTGTACCAGATAGCCACAGAAATAGGGCAACTGTTGTCTTTCTGTGCCGTGATGTGGCTGACCCAGAATACAGGACGAAGAGTGCTGTTAAATGACCGGTCACAATCTCTTCAAACAAATTGCTTGGAAGCAGCTTGTCTACTAACATAAGAACAGCAAAAGAAATGTTAAAAATTATCTCATGGATTTAGTGTGATCGGAAATCTTCAAAAGAAAAGATTCCTGTGAGTCTGAATGGATTTTGAATGCAGTTTAAATCAATTACTCATTAATATAGGCGAGAATGTCAGAAAGTAAAGCACCTCGTGTGAATAGGCACACACTGAAATGAATTAAAATTAGAGCAGGATATATGATGAAGCATGATTGATACTGAACTTAAAAAATTTACTTTTGATATAGAGTGGGATTTTGAGAAAAGTTCAAACAGAATAATTGTATATGTTCAATGGAGGAAGAGAATGATATCTTATTGCATACAATATAAGTTGTGGAAAAAAAGCCACACATAATTTTCAAAGAAAATTATTATTAAGAAAACTGTCAAAATGACTTTATGGTAACACCTCCTAAGGGGTAGCTACCACTGCCAGACCAGCAGTAACCCACTTCCTTTGTTAATGCCACTGTAATAATACAATGGTTTCTACAGAAATGCACTTGCCACAGGAATTAATATCTAGTCACTTACTATAGAATTTCCCTGTTAAGTTAAAGAGCAGTGACATAACATTTTTGTGATACTTATTCCCACATTGCTTGAAAAGTACCTCAGAAAACTTTTGCATACCTGTTTAGAGATTGCCTTTCATGAGTTTTTGTGTCAAACTGGGCATTGCACGAGGTGATCAACATACCATCAGTTAATATTTATTAAAGGTTTAGCGGTTTTGGTTTGTTTTTCTAACATACATTTCACATAATTTTATGTGTGAGATTTTGGTATAAAAAGGAAATCTGAAAGCATGCAATCCATTCCAACTTTCATAATAATTCCAGCACAGTGTCTTGACTCTGTGATGTCTTGCCCAGTCTTCACATTTATGGCTTGTTGGACTAACAAACACATGCCCCATACTTGTGTACAGCAAGACTCATTTACCTTGTTAGTGGCCAGAGGTGTGCATAGTATATTACTTAAAATGTCACTTGCTGTTGTGAACTATTGTTTATTTCATATAACTAGACAGGTAGAAGTGCTTTTGGTGAAAAAATTTTTTACAATTCCTCCCTTGTACATGTGTTTCCTCAATATGATCCTGTTGCTTTCCAAAGGACCACCTTTATTTGCAGTAGTGTGAACTCCAAGATACACATTTCTATCCATGCTAGTAAGCTACAAATTCAGGCCTATTGCCTGAACACAAAAAACTTCCATTCAAACTTCATGCAATCTCTAACACACTGAAAATCAGATTAGCTCTTGACATGATGACTCCTGAGAAGAATGCCAAAGACTTGTAGCTTCTCACTGAAGGGTATTTAATTAACACCCTAAAGGGTTCAATGTATCAAAAGCCTATTGGGCAGAGTGCAAATAAATAAACGTAAATTAACTCCCTGAGTCACTTGACTCATGAACCACTTTCTCTGTAGTGAAGATTATTTGTAATAATGGTATACAACAGATTGGTTTGCTGTTATCACATATAATTTTTATTATTAAAGATGAAAAGTCTATGTGTGCTATATAGATGCAGAAACATTACAACTGGTGACTGTTGCATATACCTTGGAAGGTTTTAAGTTGAAAGAAGGAAAAGCTGAATGAGTTCAGCAAGTCACTGTCAAATCCCACATCTTTAGTTTCAGCAGCATAAATACAAGAGATCACTCTTTACAGAGGCAGGACACTGGGAAAACAATGGTGTTACCTCTCTAAATACCTCATTATGTGGTCAGTAGTAAATAAACATTCATAACCTCCTGGTATGCAGGGCACAAAAATGATGTGAGGATTACAATAGTCTCCATTTGAACATGTTTATTTCTATTTGGGTTTATTCAAAAAACTTATCATGAATTATGTGGCACTTAAGAACTATTTGTTAGAGTGTCAGTCCTACTCAGGGTATCAGATGAGAATGAAGCTCAGCTCTTTTCTGGATGTGGTTACCTTGTATGTTTTTATAATTGCCTACTTTACTGCATACAGGTTATTGACTATTTGTCATCTGGTTTCTACTCTTTAACACCTCCAATTTAGACAGCCCAGTTCCTAGGGAGCATTAGTAAGGAAACTATGCAGGACTTGAATTACTTAAAAGCTGATGACTTACAGAAACTGTTGACATATTTTATGAATAAATGAAAAGTGTATATAAGTACGTGTTAGGGTTTTAGTTTAATCATGGTAGCAACATTTGATTAAGTTTCAAGATTGTGAAACCTTCTGCAATCTACAAATAGTTTTTCAAAGTAGTTGTATTATTGAATTAAATTAAATTTACCTACACATAGACCTCCGCTCCAAGCAAAAGAAACCTAACTGCAGCTGGTAAACTAAATGCTTGTCAAAGCAAAATCTCTGTGCTAAGTACAAAGAAGAGGAAGGAAAGAGATTTCTGAAAGAAAGCCCAAGTTCAGCCTGGGCAGTCTTACGTCACTGGGCATCCCACAGAGAGAAACTGTCACATACATGGGACAACAAATTTACATGTCTGGTTTAGAAACAACCCTAGGAAGCTGTTTTGGATAGTAGTAGTTAACACACAAATGCAAATACAACAAATTAGAGGAACCAAGTTACTGATAGCAGAATGTGAAAGGAAGATTATCCTTAAATACAAAATAAGCTAAAGGTGAAATATAGATGGCATTGCTAATGAACAAGAGAAAAATGAGGATGTCAGAGAATTGTTGTCCCTTGGTCATGAAAATCTTGACTTTGGAGTAAAACTCTAAGATTCCCTGTAACTTCACAAACTGTTAATTTCATTTACAGAGAAGTTTTCCCAAAATTATGGTGGGTGAGTACAAGGAAATTCTAAACCCAGATAATCATGTGAAGGAGAAAAAGAGCTGTAACAGTGACTTTCAGCACTCATTTCGAAAAAGGCCAACAAAGTCACAGATCTGCAGGACTTTCTGCATAAAATGCAAGGCTTTAAGCTAGCCTTGTGAGCAAACACCTTGTGTTGTCTGTGCCCCCAACAAAAGCCAAAATATGAGTTGTAAAAACTGTTCTTAGAAGCCAACACAAATGCCACTCAAAGGATATCCAGCACAGCCTTTGCTTTATGAACCCAAAGTTAATAGATGAAAAAGGAGCATAGGATCAGAAGAACACACTATGATTTTCATACATACTGCTTGCATTGCAGTTCATGAAAATATGAATATAGAATCATAGTATATGAATCCCTGACTCAGCTTTTTGCTACCTTTGGCCAGTGGCACCAGAGCAGTGCATGGAGTCAGACTGGTATGGGAAAACACAGCAAGGGCATGTGTATGTTATCACAGCCTCCTCAACAAACTGCGGCTATTAAGCAGTTCTCCTCCAGTTAAATTAGTCTTTTCTGAAGACTTATGTCTGGTTTTCAAATATAGATGTAATTAAAAAAAAAAAAAACAGTAGACAGATTTCCAGTTGGCCTGCTAAGGGCCTGGTCTGGAAGAAAAAAAATGGGAAACACACTGAGACCTGTAGTGTGCAGGGAAAGAATGGAATCAGGCAAGAGTATGATGCCATATGTCATCGATTATCACATTGATTAAAAGCGAGTTTCTTGCCTCACCCCCCTCAACAAGCCACTAACCACAGCTATTTCATAGGCTCTGTCTTTGCCTTGGCTATTTCATCCACATAAAGACAACTGCTGTGGTTCAGACAGTTTACATTTGGCGTGTTTGAAGAGTAAGCGAGAAAATGTCCCACTGTTCCCTACGAGATGCTGCTGGTGCACAGATAGCGCTCCTGATTTTAACTATCAGGATGCAAAAGCTTTGTTGCCTCACTTGGCGACTGTCTCTGCTCCGTGCTGCTGGAATGCTGCGGGATGGGAGGGCTTTCACCGCTGGGGCACAATGAGTGCCTGAAGGGTGAGAGCCCCGCACATGCCACAGGCGTGCAGCTAAGCACGTTAGCTCTCTGCAAGAGAGATCACAGCCGTGCTGCCCTGTAAGCTTCGGAGGACTTACTGTAGACATAAAGCAAAGCTTGAAGCAAAAGATCCAAAAGCAAGCAGAATAACATAAACAATTGCTTTTAAATCCTGTGGTAGGCATCATTTTGGCATATTTTCAATGTTTATTACACACTTAAAAAATATGTTACTGCCACAGAACTGTGTTATCATGAAGTTACGTATCAACAGAAATTGTGAATAATAGCTGTGCATTTGTGGGGGCTTTTTGAATTTGAAACTGACTCTCACTATTTGTTTATATGCCTTCTGAGGCTTTTTAATGCCTTTGAAAGTCTGGTCTTGGTCTTAAAATCCATTTAGTGTCTAGTCATGGGCATAGATTCTAAAACTGAAAATTAGTGATCGCAATGAGTTTCTGCTTTTGTCACAGACTACAGTTCAGTGATCCAGGCAGAGTGCTGAGGTGTTTGAAAGGCACTGTGTGTAAGCAAGGAACCCAGAGTATTCCCTCCCAGCATTTCAGGAAGTTGAAAGTATAGGATTTCTGTAACCACACCATGTAGCAAATGACAGTGGGGAAAAGAAAGTGGACAGGTCTCAGATACCAAACATGACACCGTACCCCCAGCGCACAGCAGAGCAAGCCAGCTCCTGCTCAGCTTTCTAGAAGACATAACTACATAGATCCTGAGAGGAAGAAAGTCATGTCTGGTTTCTCATGTACCCCTTATTCAGTATGTCCATGCCTGATTTAAGGATCAGTCATATCATACAAGAGGTAATCAATGCCAGTGAATGTTAAATCAGTCTCAGATTATATGTCAAGTGATTGAAAATGAATATTTGTATTCCATGTTACAAGTAAAAAATATTTGCTTCTGGAGCAGTGGGCAAGATATGCCTTAATATAAAACTCAAAATTCAGTTTGGGATATTAACTGTAAAAGAATATTAAAATTGTGGAAGTCCAGAAAATAGAGGTAGGAATACAGAAGGATTTGCATATGAAGGTTGCAAGAGCTAGGATGATTTAGTGGTGAAAAAGAAACACTAGAAGGCATTTAATTAAAGCATTTAGGATTATGAAGGGTAGAGTCAAAAACTAGCCAGTCCATCTTTTTAACAGTGTCTTGGAACACCAGAACAACAGCAGGGTCACTTGAAGTTAATGACAGGTAAATGTAAAACAAAAGAGAGAGAATAATACTTCACACAGCATGTAATCAGCCTGTGGGATTTCTGTCATGGAGGGTCACTGAGTCAAATACTTCAGCTGAATTTTAAAAAGGGGTAGGTAATTTTATGACCAAGATGATAATTTTATGAACAATGGTATTTATGTTTGCTAAAATAGGGAACATTAAAATTCACATGGTCAGGCATAAGACCATTACCAGGAAGGAATTCATTGTACCTCCCTCACTATCCACTCTAGACTTGTCTCTCATGGCACAGCTGTTAAAGGATATTTTCTGATGCACTCACTATTGTTTGAGACTTAAGTTAAATGTCACCCCTAGAGAGGGAGATTATCCACCCTAGTGCAGAGACACCAGAACTGGCCTTCTGAGTGCATCATAAACCGGGTATTACACTGTTACAACTCTCTGTAGCTTTGAGGATATTATGGACCAGATGTAGCTCAGGTTCACATCAGTTGAGAAGGTCTACCACTGAAATCTGTGTGGTGTAAAGAAAATTCCATGTAGAGTCACTGTAGGAGATAGACTACTTCGAAAAGTCAATACTTCAGTTGAGCCAGAGGTGATTGCACATTGTGTTGCTTACTTAGAGTGCAAGAAAGAGTAATTTCCTCTGGTACAAGAAATGAAGAATGAATGTTATGAATTATGTGATGACAGTGGTCTGAATACACCATCATAATACATACTTCTATGAACAATAATTTGCATTTGATCTTTCTGTCTGTTGTCTTATGATCACATCAGACTTCTTAAAATGTGCTTTTCACTGCTCAGTGCCACAAAATTATTTGATAGTTGAGATGATTGATAAAGAAGTAGGGATAGTTCATTTTAGTCACCTAAACTTGATTTATCAAAGTAATTTTAAAAATAAACTTTCTTCACTATATCTTCCATCCATGAAAGGTCTCATATTTGTGTATTTTTGAAGGGTCCTGTGAATAATTTCGAAAGAGAGTTTTCAGTGTGAACTCTTTATTGTTGGAAAGCTATTCCTCAGAAATCCAAAGGGCATCCTAATGGTTCATTTATATAAGTTTATAGGTGAACTACTTAGACTGAAGACTGCTAATGTTTAGATGTAGTTCTGAGGAAACTTGCACAAAATCTAATGACAGTTATGTTCAGGAACATAACTGCAAGCTGGTCTGTAATGTTACTTACAGATATGATAGGAAATAATTGGTTCCACAGTACGAACCTTCCAATATGTTTCATTAGCAGCTTTATTATAGAAACAAAATTAATTCCCATAAATAAACGTCCATTAATTTTGAATTAATATTGCAAATATATAGCAATTATGTAAAGGAAGGTGAAGGGGAAACCTTATTAAAATAACATGAAGCATAAATAATAAAAAAATATTAATATCTTTAAATTCTCAGCTTCACAACATGGATCTTGATCCCAAGATAATACCATTATTAATTTAATGTTTAATTGATAATAAATAAAATAATGGTGATTATTAACATGCATCTAAAAATCTGTTTCCCTATACAAAGAGTTTAAATTTTGCCTATAATCCTCCTAATAAAAAAAGTTATAAAAATAAAATATAGTAATTAATCCAGAATATAATCAATAACTATGGATTGCAGAGCTTTGCTTGTTCTTTCATCCCACAGAATATATTTATGAACAAGGTTGCAAATTCTGGGTTACCACTGAGCAATGTGATTACAAGCCAGGGCTGCTGCAGTCAATGGCTTTTCAGTGTGATTTGAATCACAGAGCAGCTTGTCCCCAGCTGAATTTCAAATCCTAATCATAGTACTGACACTGGAAACCTGTGTCTAACACTTACACCACTCCCCCAATCAGGAAAAAGAAATGTAGTATGTAATTATATTTCCAACAAACAGAGCTCAAAAATGAGCTACAGATTTAGACTTCTTCGTAATGTATTGTCAGTAAAGCAATAAGAGCAAATGCATTTGAGAAAATCACAGTTTAATCCCAAACAGTTCACAGAGACAAAACTCATTCAGTGAGCAATTTGTTAAGATACATTCAATTCTGGTTTATGCTTACATGAAGCTTTTAATATATATGAAAAACCTATCATTTTTCTGTTCTTTTTTCTTTTTTCTTTTTTAAGTAAGTTAATTTTCTTTATTTCCACTAGAACTGTTGTTACAGCTTCAGCCATATTCTGCATTTTCCATGTACAGATTCTACCTGTGGGGAAAAAAAAGTTTCCATTTTAAGGTAAACATCATTGCCCACCTACAGATTGTGATGTTTGCTTAGGAAAGTTCCTTTTTTAAATGGAATGACCTTGCAATGATGACTGAAAATGTATAAAATAAGTTTTTCATCTCTGAGGGCCTGATTCTATTAAAGTAAGTGCAAGTGATTCCATTGACCTCTGTGAACTTTGGAAATTGTCCTAAATTGAGAAGGGTTTAATGTGTGTGAGTGTGAATAGATGAAACATAAGCTGTGATACAGTTGGGGTGGAGAAAGTACCTTTTGATGATCAGAGAAGTTCACTGTTCAGCAGTAAAAGTTCTAGAATGAGTTAGACAAACATCTCCCAAGAATGACATAGGTGTGACTTACTCTGCTTTGAGAGTGATGTTAATGCCCCAGCATGATCTAGGAACAACCAAAAGACTTCAAAGGACCATTAAAGTACAAGCTGAAGTATTTCAAAGAATTACTTTTAAAACACTGAAACTATTAATCAAACAATGTAGTGAATTAATTTTAAAGAGTCTAGTGTAAACATTTTATTAACAGGTATAAATCGAACACAATTTTATAAATATAAATACATTTTAAAACAAACTAGTGTCATTTACAAACTTGGCAGCATTTCTTAACCTGCTAGGAAAGATTATTTGGAGGCACTATGTTAGAGCTCAGTTTTGCCCAGGTCTCAATTGTTGCATTTAAAGACAGCACAGGTCTCCTCACCCCTGCAGGCAAGAATCTAAAATGAATACAGGTTCAAAGCAAGGCAAATGTCAATCTGAAGCAAAGCCTTCTTATCGTTATCTAATTATAGCAAGTGGATGCACTTCATTTGTCATCCTGTCTTTGGGCAGATTAGGTCTAACCTTTAGCCTGAGTTTTACGTCCTGTGGTTACCTAAACCAGTCTGTTCTTGGTCTGCGGTCAGTCCTAGCTGTGGAGGTGAAAAGTTAATTCTTTCTGTAGTCTCTTGTCCTTGACCATTTCCTTTAATTCATCTTGTTTTGACATTTCTTTTTGGCCTTAGCATAAAAGTTGAAGTTATACAGCATCTTAAGACCTACTGAAGATCTACAGCAGTCTCTTCCCACATTCCCTCAATAATTCTCTACATACCTTTCCTGATTTTAGGGTTAAGAGCAGACTTCTCCTGACTTACAAACACCTGAGGTAACAGCATTTTGGTGTGTGACTGGAGTCCCAGAATGATGTTGAACGATGTCTCGCATCCCATCCAGTTCTATTTCTATGACTGAATAAATCATATTACAGACAAAATTAATCTGATACATGAAATTAAAATGCAGGAAATTGTGAAATCCAAACTTCTGTTCTATTCATTAGATCTGCCTTCTGGTGACACTTCTGAAAATCAGAGAGCAGGCACTGAGAATACATGAAGATTTGAAGTCAGTAGGAATCAGGCCCCGATCATGTTAGCTGCTGGAAAAATGCCAGGCTGCAGCCTGCTTTTGAATGTGTGTTAGTCTAGAATCATTCCATTTGAAAGATTTTGACCATCACAAAGGAATTTAGGACCAAGTCCTGCCAACACTCATTCTGGTGTTCAGTGGCAGGTAATCCCACAGACTCAGTGTGATTGTCATTCTGCCATTCATCCAAGCATAAATGTTTCAAGGATCAGACCATTAGGTAATAGAATAAATAGGTGCTGTGGATTTTCTGAACCATTCTGATAAATCTGTCCTTGACTTGCCTAGCTAGCACCGGTAGAGACATCATCAGCTATGTACCTTTCTTGTGTTTAGCACAAGAATTAAAAAAAAAAAAAAAATTTCTTGCCGAAAGCAAGGCAAATGAAGTAAATATAAATATCATCCAGTTTCTTTCAACACCTTTGTCCTTATCTGAACATTTATCATAAAACTTTAAGATGCCTCTGTAGGGACTCAGCAACTGTTTCCCTTCACAGTTCATATACTAGTAATGCTTTACTTAGCTGCCTTTAAATGAAAAACTTCTGTCTAAGGTAGGATGAGGATGTTTCATATTTTTCTTGACTCTGCATTTCTATATTGCATTTTTAAATAAAAGTGCTAAGTATCATTCTCTCGAATAGCCACCTTCCAGAAAGTGTGTAGAATGTTAACACCTCTTAAATTCAAACCAGACCTTGAAATTTCAGTTCTTCTATTCTCTCCCATAAATTATTTTAACTCGTGTTCTATTGAGTACTATTGCTCTCTTGAAGAAAGCAATGCTTTCTTTTCAAGCAATAGTTCTTCAAAAATTGCCAATATCTATCTGGTAAGAAGTTCACCAGAAACAAGCCAAATAATTTGGATGTGACATGCTAGAGCTGTGTACAGAGAACATGTTGCTGCTCACACTTCTCTCTATTATCCTGTGGCAGTGGAGTTCCCTCCACTCTCTCTTAATCCTTGTTAAGACCTTTCACGTAATGCTTGGTATAATGTAAAATAAAATTTTTTTAGAAAGAAATCAGTTAAATATTAAGCTAGTCCTGTGTTAGACTGTTTTGTGACATATATATATATATACATATATATATATCTCATAAAAAATCATAAAAAATCTTAAAAAATCAAGAAGAGTCTTCCCATAAAAAATCCAGGAACCTAAGGAAAACTGTCAATCTTGCTGATTATTCAGCACAGCCCCAAAGCAGCTAATCACAGTATCAAGCCACACTGATGCATGATGTTCACTCACTGAGGTGAATATGATGGCTATATAGAATAGTAGGTTCCTCTGTTGGATCTGCATTCCTGTGGGGATATTAACATTTGGAATTGCATTGAAAGTCATTCTGTAGCTCTCAAGGGCATATGTCTGAACTTGTATGGAAGATCTCATTCTTGCATTTTACCAATGATAAATGAGCACAGAGTAATGAAAATCACAATATTTTTTTATTGGCAGCCACTATACTGGCAAAATTTTATACAGCAAGCTCTTCCCATGAGGTGGCATGCATTCCACCCTCATTTGAATGTGGTCACATTGCTATGAGAGGTTAAAACTTTCTCTTTTAATGGAAATGTTTTTTACTGTGTTTACTTTAATTAAGAGCCAAAGCTGAATGGTTCCTTGACAATGCCTTGAACTCTCATTTTTGGGTTTTTTTTTGTACTGAAGATGATAGTTAAAGTTATCTGCTCTGCACTTTAGATGAATAGATGAGAGAAAATGATGATGTGCTAACTGCTGACATCACTTACTACTTCAGTTCCAGGTTTTGTTAACCTTCGTATGCCAGCAGTCCAGAGAACACACCGGTAGGAAATTGAATCCTAAAAGCTTTTCTTTTCTTTCCTTTTCTTTTTCTTTTGTTCTAAATAACAAAATTAATACTTCACATTATTGCTAATGCAGTCAATGGCAACACATTTTGATTTTACGCAAAAAAAAGTTATGGCTAAGAACTGTACTGGTGTTCATTCGTTACCAGTAAGAGTATTAAACCTAATGCTTGACTGGATTTTACCATTTTTTTCAAGAGAAATGGCATGTTATAGCTCATTCCCCAAAGAGTTCTACTGAGTCAATGCAGTCACTCATAAATATTACACGTCACCAAGAAGAGAAAAAATTAACCAATAAAATAAAGGTACCAATCAAGGTGCAAAAAAAGAAAGACAAGAGAGATCCTTAGAAGGGTGTCTGTGAAATATTTGCCTTTCTTCTTCACCAAAATTCTATATAGGAACATGCTGACCTTTGCACCCAACCCCACAAAGGACCAGATTTTCATAAACTTAAAGAATCATCTGAGTACGAATTCCAAGTACCTTGAACGAGTGATCAAAACAATTGAAAATCAAGACATCTGTAAATAAACAAGGAACACACATTAAGGCAGTACTACATCCAAGTGCTATATCATTGTCACTATTCATGTACTGCTAAATGCAATGTATTCAGCTGTCCTCAGAAAAATATTAATTACTAGGATGCTCAGTGTTGGAAAGATATTTGACTTTTCATCTTGCCTCTTTATCATGAATATTTTCAGTTGGACATTACAGCAACATCTCTGAAACCAAAATGCTACAAGATGTTGAAGATGTACAGGAGAATCTGTGAATCTCGTAATAAGAATTGGGCAGAGCAGATAGAATCTACCTAACCATATCTATCTATAATTCTTGTGGTAAGTCTCATGTAAAATGTTTTAAGCATTGACGGAAAATATACGGACATCCAAGAAAGTTACTCCTGTCAGTAAGAAGTAGACCTATTATGCCTAGGTTGTACCTGGACATTTAAGTACTGGACTTTTATTTAATAGTACTTGACTGAACTTCCAATTTTTGATCCTGAGATCAGACCTGAAACAACTTGAGAGCCCCTGAGTGCCACTACAGCAGGCCAGATCACAAGGAATGCAATGGGCCAACATGCATGTCTCAGGAAAGCTGTTGTAAATAAAGCTGGTTTCTTGTTTGTGTGCTCCTCAGAATAAGAACCAACTGCAATGGAAATCTCCTGTTTGTCATAGGAGACCCTTACACCAGGAAGACTGGTAGAACAGGGTAAAGATACCAGCTGAGAGGTTTTTTTGGTTTTTAATTGGTGAACAGAGGACACCAGTTTCCAATTCAGTGTCTTTCACAGGCACTAATCACATTAAAATAATGTGGAGCAATGCTTTCTATTGGAATTGTATCATTCAATATATCAGAGGAATACATTCTCTTTTCAGGAGTTTAGTTTATATCCTGGCAGCAGAGCAAATGTGATTTCTTTGACTGATGGCTTGTTGCATATGTGTGCATATTTAGTCAACAATAGACTCAACATATAAACAGTCTATATCTCTATGGAGTCACAGTCAGCCATACTCTGCTGTCAACTAAGCCAAGGTAACTCAAGAGTAAATGCCACTGAAATCAGTGGAGTTTCTCTAGATTTACAGTAGGGTAGCAAGGAGCAAAATCTGTTCCCCTTTCTTTAGCTGCTGAAATACAACCACAGTGTACACCAATAATGACCCCAAATTAAAATCCCTGATCTTTAAGTACATTTGAATTTCCTACATCTGCATTTTGACTTTAAATAATTTAAAAAGAGGAAAGAACTGAATTATAGTCTAAGTTAAAGCTTCAGATTGATTCTAATAACCTAATTAATTGGAGGGCAGAGGGAGATTATGATTTGAACTTCTGTGATACAGACAGCATGAGCCCCAGTGGCTCTAGCTTCTCTTTTGGGGGAAGCAGATCCTAATGACTCCCTACTTCCCCTCAAGGACAAACAATGTCCAGGAGTTTAAAAGTCCACTCCCTTCATCCTTGCAAGGAGGACTGCCAGAGTGAGGATGGCAACTAAAAGTCACAAACAGGATGTAGCTGTGACTTCACTTCCCCTCCACCTAGGAGGTACTATTTTTCTCCACAAAAAGCTTTAAGGCTGGCCCTGAAATGGAACAACTTGGGACCTTCATTTATTTATTTTAAAAGTAAACTTGAGCTGGGTTTTGTAGCATTTTCCTATGAAACTCAAAGTGCACTGAGCATTTCATAGTTCTGCAGCTGTACATGCTTTCTTAGCTCCAATGAGGGCTGATTCAATAAATGACTTTTATTCATTCCCAAGATTCACACTTAGCTATTCAATAAGGGCTTTAATGAAATGTTTTCATTGTAACAAATAAAAAAAAAATGTAATGGGCACTGAGATATAAAATCCCATTTTCCATAATAAGGTCATTCAAATAAATCTAGCATGAAAGAAAGCAAGTATTCTGTGAAGTCCCAACAGGAACTTAAGTGGAGAGTTTGAATTTACAGAACTGGTCTACATTTCAGACTGAAGTGCAAGGTCTTTTCTCACCTCACCCAAGCAGAGAATATTAGGAACTGTTTACTGCAGTGCCTACAGATTTGCCAGATCTTATTTCTGGGTCTGGGTATGGCAAGTGTTGCAGCTATTAATGTATCATCTGAACACAAAAATGTACTTTAATTGATAGACTGAGCAACTTAAGAAGTTGAAAAATTAACCCGCTACAGGGAAGTCTGAACATCTTTGAAATACTAGCTCAGCCATGACACAATTTTGTCTCTGGTAACCAGCCCTTATTGACCCAATAACACCCTCTCCTTAAGAGCAGAAACTTATAGGTTCATGTAAATGTGTGATAAAGTCTTGTGGCAATGCTTAGTTTCAGGACAGCAACTTTGCATATAGTCTTAGCAAGTCTGTAGTGTAGACCTCATTGGTACTGTTTTAAAGTCTCTGATACAGACAGCCATTGAGAAGACTGCATCAGAAAATATTTCTGAGTGTTCTGTTGTCTCTTTATCAGAATATGAACTCAAGAAATTGTGCACAGGACTAGATTTGCCACCCTACATTTGGATAAGGATGGAAAAAAGAAAGTCATTTGTCCTGGCTTGAGGGGAGAGGGTGCACAATTATTTTTTCCATGGCTGCTCCAGCTGTGACTTATTTACATCTTTCTGGATCCAGGTTAATACTTCCTACAACACGCAAGCTATGGGCCCTTATGTGAAAAAGTTTTCTACGCTCCCTTTATACCTGATCAGAGTTTAAACAGCAACTGTCACTTTATCTTTCTTAGTGTCTTAAGTATGCCCTTGGTTTAAACTTCCTTGAACGGAAAATCGGTGCATGTCATACCTTTCCAAGGACTGGATGAATTTATTGAGTGTCCCTAACACATTCTTCTCATTTTATCTTTAGCTTTCTAGGCTGGCAGTCCAACATACTGCAGTGAATACTGCAGAGATTGCAAGCTCCACATTCTGACACCCTTCTGAATCTAGGTTTTAACTGTTAACACTAGAGCTCTGTGAATACATGCCCAGAGTATTGCTGTAGGGTACAGCATTCTACTATGCTGATATGCCTTTAATGTGCTTATAGTGGCTAACGGTCACAAGCTATATGTCAAAAACATCTTCACTAATGAATTCAAAGCAAGTCTGCCATGTACTGCTGTCCAGCTACTTCATTTTTCAGAAGTGAAGGAGAGATCAAACATTCCATCAGATCTTAACCTTATAGTCCTTGTCCTGACTGGCTACATATTTGTACTGGCTATACAAGTGGGACTTGACTGAGAGAAAACTGAAACAGGTAAAATAGAATTGTCCTTTTTTGTGATATACTGCCATTGTAGTGCCCACCTTTTCTGGTGAAGGTATCTGTCCTTGTTCTAGACTGTTGTTCCAACTGACTAAGACACCTTCATCCTTCCCAGACCAGCTCATCATAACCACTGGAAAACTGCATTTCAATTCCTGCCTCGTGAGTAGTCTATATTGCAGTTATTTCATCATCAGTTATGTCTTGAATGCCCATAAACTGCAGGATATGTTGCTGTTATTTTATCCTGAGGGTAGACAGATCTGTGTCGATCACACACAGAGCAGGGTTACTCCGCCCATACATGCAGGAGGAGGGGTCACACTAAAGTGCAGGGACCATTCACTTACTGTGCTAAAAATCTTAGTGTTTTATTAAATGCTGCTTAGATAGATATTTTCCTAAGGCTAGTTTAATCTCTTTTTTCCCCCCACCATTTTATTAATTTATTGATTCTCTATTTGAGGAGACTACCCAAAAGATTAGTCAGCATAGTCCATATTTCTCATATATCCAGGGTGATGTTGGCAAGGCAAATGGAGATAAATTGATAAAAGTTTCGTAAAGACATCAGCTGGAAAAAGATGGCATTGCTTAGGAAGATATGTTATGCTCAACTCACCTCCCTGTTCAGAGAAAAAGAACTCAGAATTTCTCAGAAGTACAAAACCAAGGGTCATTTCTCAGGTAGGTGAAACATTTCTTAATGTTAAGGTCTATTTTCCTTATGTACAATGAATGCTGTTAAATTCGTCTTTCTTCAGTATAAAATAATCATCCTTCAATATTCTAGTAGAAAATCTCATTGATAAGTTCCCTGAAATTCTCTAATGCCTTTTTTAATAGATTTTTTATTTGCAGCAACAGAACTCCAGCACACTGAGCCACTCTGGCTTTCACTCAGTTAGGCCTTTGCCAGCATCATTCTTAGTTCACAGTGTGTGCCAGTTCTCTTCTACTCCCTGGCTGATATGCTTTCTTGCTTGAATAGGCTTATCACCTGCAAAATATAATACCTCTGCCTTCTCTGCCTCCTTTACTAGCCCTAGTAAATAATAACATCTCAGCACCCCTGGGGACTTAATTTTTTTAGGATATATTTCTCTGTAGTGGTAAAGTTTGCACTGATATTTCTTCTCCATATGTCCAGGTAAGATGTTTTTGTTTAGTTTGGGGGGTTTTGTTTGTCTTTTTGTTTTGTGACTAAGAAGAACAAAATACACAGATTATGTCAGAATTTTCCAAGCTGTCAACAGTGTGGTCTCCTCATCTCCACCCGTTTATCCTCCTTTCACTGCCTTCCAGGAAAAGTTACAGTCTGATTACTCCTCCTCTCAAAAATTTCTAATTGATTGCCAAGAACTCTGTGCATGGTTTCTTCAAGGTAGGTTATGCCCTGGACTAGCTAAAAATATTGCCAGGACTCATAACTTCTGACTCACCTCTGGATCCCAGCTGTTGTGACGGTTCTGGATTGTGACTATGTTTGGCGTACTCCTAAATAATTTTATGGGTTTCCTGTAGCTTGCACTATGTGCAAAGAGCCCAGAAGATACTACTTCTGTAGCTCTGAAAGGATTTGAAAGCAGAGAAGAAATGTGAGTCAAAAGGATATGGTCTGAGACTAAGGAGTCCCAAATTCCCCTCATGTAGGGGATTAAATACAGGAAGGGTGTTGGAGTATCGCTGGAAGGAGGCAAATTAATACTAGAAACTGTTGTTCACTGGCACCCAAAGCCTTTGTTGGCTTTGGATTGAGTGCCATAAGTCTGCACAGGACTAGAGGTCCTATTGCAAAGACCTAAATTCCGTCTAAACACCTGCTGCTCCTACTACAACCTTTTGTTTGCTTGTGATTCACACAAAAGCATTCAGCTCTCTTCACTCCCCAGCACAGGGTCATACATGCAATACAGCCAAATATTTACATGCCATTCTGTCTTCTCTTCAGATTTTAAAATTGTCCATCATTTCCTCTACCCATGTACACATTATTGTGAGATCAATGTGTGACCTCAGATTTTAAGGTCAGAAGGAGCTTTTAGATCATCCCGTCTGACCTCGTTTACGATTCAGAATTTATAATTTCATTCTGTTCTCCCTGTATGTGAAAGCATAATGCACATTCTCATGTAATTGCTATGCATAACATGCAGCACCGTGTAATTTAATAAATAATAATAAAGCATATCCAAATGGCAGCTCTGTATAAAAGAAGGCTGAATTCACCTTGCAATATTATTGGCCAACTGAGAATTTCAGGCATTTGCTGGAAAGTTTAATGCAAGCTTTGAAATTTGGAAAGCATGCTTCTTTGTTAAGAAATTCTCCATTTCTCATCATGAGCTTCTCAGAAACCATTAACATTTTTTATTTAAAGTAATAAGCTCAGAAGAAGGGGATATAGCCACGAGATAATAGCCTTTGTGAAATCACTAGGTGTGCTGAGGTGAATCCATGGGTACTCAACATAATGACAGGATCATCAGCTAATGCCTACTTTTATAGAGTTTTAATATTCTAATCACTTTTCCAAGAAATAATCTTTATATTTAAAGATATAAGGACAGTCTTAGAGCCAAAAATGTTAAAATAATATTATGTTACCCTACGAGTCTTGTAGACAATTAGTTTTAATAGAATGTAATACACCAATCTGATTCACTAAGACAGTGAGGTTTTCAGCTAAAAGAATTACAGAGGCTATGCCTGCTCATTATATTTCAGCTCTAAGCCAATTCAGCTTCTCTTCCTCAGAGTCCTCAGGCTCCTCTGCTTGGCGTCTTGATTAGGATGGCAAGGGAGACCAATGGTCCCTTGTGGCTGGTGTTATGATTAAGCCCCTCCTGTGGCTGAGTTTCCAGCATGACTATGGAAGTCAGGACACACATATTTGGCTCCAGACTCTGACTTGCATTTCATTCTTATGTGGTAATCCCTATTCCTACCCATCTAAAAGACAGAGATATAGCCATGCCTGAATGCCAGAGGTCTTAAGGAAGTGATGATTGTGCAAGTTTGAGACCCCTATCAATGCAAATATCTGTACAAAGCCATGTTCTCAGATAGCCTGAAAGGAAAAAGTTGTTACTATTAAAATAACAATTCCTTCAAGCACAGCTAGCTTCTTGGTTGCTAAGAAGGAGTCAGCAAAATCTCACTGTGGGAAGAAAAAAAGCAGAGTTGGAGAATCCAAATGTATAAACACATACTGCAGAACTTACTGTGTTAGAGCAAATCCCCATTTTGTCAGCCACTTACTCTTTGCAGGTGTGAGTTCACTGTTTCTGACAAGTAATGTTAAACTCATAAAATTACTAGTGAGGCTGCAACCATCCAGTAAGCATCTCATCAATACAATCATTAAAAAGAACAAGATATTTAAGAATAAGCAGACAAACTTATCATTTTTTGCAGATCACAAGTTCATATATATTTTCAAACAAGAAAGTTCTTTGCACCTGGGATAAGACTGTTTATGACAACACAAGGGAATGTGACCAAATAAGAGAGGTTTATTAACTATTCTATAACAAACCTACAAATTCATTTTACTCTTGTGCTTTCAGATATGATTAAATAGTAGCCATGGGGTTATTTTCTGATTATATCTGACTGAAAATTCAAATATTTTAAGTATAATAATGAGGATTTTACTACTCTGCTTGTGAAGATACTGAGATCCAAGTCTCCCTGTATTAAAGTAAGCAAGAAACATAATGTTACTCAAGTTACATTTTCCACTTGAATTGGCAATGCGATTGTGCATTCCTAAGCCACACAAATAAAATCTTTGGAAACTAAAAGCAACCAACAGTACATACTGGGACATCAATGAGCCATAAAGGCTATATATAGATTTATATAGCAGCTAAATATTGTGCTGTCATTACACAGCAAGCAAGGGTTTAATATTTGGATCCTCTGTCAGATTTCTGCAGAGCATTACTCTCCAACAGAGAGTATAAAAACCTCTTCCGGAGGACAGCAAATCAAGAGATAGCATTCAACAACCAGGCAGCCAAATCAACCACACATTTCAATGTTAACCTCAGATGGGATCCAATGAGAAGTTTATGATGTAAAAGGACCAAGAAAATTATCTTGACCCCTTCTGTCAGTTCCTGGTCACTCTGAACTCTGTCAGTTCCTAAGACAGAGCAATATCATCAGTTCATGTCATAGCTGGCATGGCAAGTTCACATTAGGTGCTCAGAAAAAGTCATCTCAATAGCTTCAGTATTTCTGCGCTGTAGTCAGCTTCAGTTCATGGTGGCTTCCTATTATAGAATTAGTGACTGTCTTAAACAATGAATTCTTCTTTGGGGCTTTTTTATGTTTCCTTTTATGGCCATTTGCTGTAGGATTTCCCATTGTTCCTTATGGTTAAATTAGGCAGATATGAAGAGACTATTTCTGTTTTCCATAACCCAAGAGGGGTTAAGAAAGCTTATCACTGTAAGGGGCCAACCACTTATTCTATCCATTTTTCTTCTGTGAAACTGAGCTCAAATCAGACTAACTTTTCCTTTAACATTTTTGTCCTTCCTATTGCCTAAATCACTCTCTCTGACATGCACAGAAGATCCAAACAAATGTCCTTTTCATCAGGACTTTTTCTCCTGTAAATATCAAAAGAGTTCTTTCTTTACAGTATGTTGGCCAAAATTATATTACTGAGCTTTCTTCCAGATGTCAAACAATATTCCTGTAAAACATTTGCTTCCAGACAGCATACCGACATCCTAATAGTCATCTATTTGTATTTAATTTTCACCCCTAGTGATCATGATGGTGATATCAGAGGCTTTAAATTTGCTAGTGGCTAAATTCTGTAGGCAACATTGTCTCTGCTGTCAAACCTATCTGCTTCCTAATGTTCTCTCTCAAGAAAGGTTCAATATTTGACTGTTGCATGTTTAATTTACTTAACCATGTTTAATTTTGAGCTGCAGTCTCTAGGCTGTTTTCCACAGAACATGGAAGCCTTGCAGAACGTCTGCCTCTGTTCTAGATATGTATTCTCATCTTCCAGGGGTGGAGTCATAATCCTTTCTTATTCTTCAGCAACCTCATGAACTTTTGCGCAAATTCGATAGGGAAGCATGAAGACGTCTTGTACTTAGAGCATTTCTACAAATAACCCGTCTAAAGATTTTTGAAAAGTTTTGAAGAGTATAGATTGGGGTGGGAAGATTCAATGACTTTGTTTTTCATGAAGGTTAAAGTGTATGTAAGAACACATACCGCCACTGAGAGAGGATGTGTGTAAAAGTCTGCAACCTGGCTTCAGGCCCCATTCCAGTAGTGAAGAAAGCCAACTATGCTGGTCTGGAGGCCAAGGACTCTACCTTTTCCAGGCCCACTTAAATGCTAATTTAAAGAATGAAATGGATCCTATCCAAGACATATAGTCTTTGCTGCTCTATCACACAGAAATCTATTGACAAAGTACACAATGCAAAAATTATTCTAGAACTAAATTGAAGGACCTACACATAAGGCTCTACCACTATGTGTTGAAATCTTATCTCTTATCAACATTACTCACAAGTGAAGTTAAGGTAATGACATTATTCTTTACATCATTTCCTGAACCAGTAGCAAACCACAGACCAGTAGCTGGACAAAGCACGTTTCATAATTTTGTAAGCAAGACTAGTGGTGTCACCTGGGCCTCACACATAGTTAAAGCTCAATATCTAGCAAGCTTCAATTGGTTAAGAAGGTAGAGGGAGATGAAGAGAAGGAAAGCTTTCACATTTTATCATTTGCTGCTTTCCTCAATATTTCACTCTCTTATGAGTAAGAATCTTCAGCTTTAAGTGCTGAGCATATTACTTTATAGAGTTAAAAACTGAATAAAATGAAAATGTAATTTATTTTCATTTTGTTTTCAGGTTCTTTTGTTATTCTGTGATTCATAAATTTTAGGGAGACAAAATCATCATTTGATTTTGATACATTCACACACCAATATTTTGATTTGTGGTTTTTTTAAATCTACTTTTAATGTTATATCAAAAACTGTATCTGTAATTTAAATGCAGATTCTCTCATTGACTACTCAGCAGTTCTATCAGCCCATACAGTGTATCCTCAGTTGATATATCCTTACCAACATCTCAATAAGAACTTCCTGGAAAATTACTTTCCCAGTTTTAAAAAATTTTAGTTTTTCATCACACAGTCAAACTTGGTTATGTTTTAATAAAGACCCTTAAAAAGATGAGGCTTTATTTTCTTAGTTTAAAAAAAAAAAAAAACAGACTAAAAACAAAAAACATGAAGCTTTCAAAAATGTGTCTTTAATAACTAGTTATCCTCTACTGAAAAGTATTTTGAGGAAACCAGGAGAACTCCACAATATTAAATGCTAGACACATCCATTTTTCTATAGGAATATAGACATGGTCATTTCTAAAATGCACCTCTCATTTGTTAATGTGACATGGGCTGAAAACTCTGAGTAGGCAGGAGGGGATTAGGGCATTTTTCTCTCTCCCCTTAATCTTGTTTCTTCCAAAGATCAGGAGTTTGCTCAGGAATGTACTCTTCTCCTAAGTATATATAAACAAAAGGCAAATAGCTCCTGAGTGTGTGACTCTTGCATGGTGAGGTCAGCACAAGTTGAGACCTCTTATCGATCTGTTGAGTCAGATTGGAGAGTATGACATTCCTCTTAAGTGTGATCCAGCACCCATTCATGCCCTCCAAAATCTTTGTCTTCACTGAGCTTGAAAGACAAGCAAATATTTATGTAAATAAATATTTATTAAGGTTATTTTGCTAGCCTACACTGAACAAACCTTATTTTCAGTTATCGTATTTGTTATCAGAATTTCTTGATTAAGTCATTATTTTTACTACATCCTATAAAAACAGTTCAGCTCTCACATAGTTAATACAGAACTATTCACTTCCAAAACAGATGAATTTGGTTGCCTAGATAATTACCTCCTTTCCATCTCACTATGTTACTGGTTAGAATTGAACAATTATTATATTATAACCATGGTCATTTTCAAATAATTATTATTAATTATGTACAACCACGGTCATTTTGCTTAGATATTGGTGCAATTTTAAGCTTCTGATTTTGAAACTATTTTAAAAGTTCTGGAATTTTTCAGAGAATTTAGCCAAGAACCTGATGAGGTTAAGCCATGAGAACTTGATGAGGTTCTACAATTCCAAGTGCAAGGTGTCGCATCTGTATCAGGGCAATCCCAGACAAGAGTACAGACTGGGAAAAGAACTCGTTGAGGTCAGCCCTGCAGAGAAGGACATGGGAGTGTTGGTAGATAAAAAGCTGGACATGACCAGGCAACGTGCGTTTGCAGCCTACCATGGTCCTAGGATGCACTCAAAGACGTGCGACTAGTAGGGCGAGGGAGGGGATTCTGCCCCTCTACTCTGTTGTGGTGAGATCCCATCTGGAATGCTGCTTCCAGCTGTGGGGGACACAACATAAGAAGAACATGGATCTGTTGGAGTGACTCCAGAGGAGGACAACAAAGATAATCGGAGGGCTGAAGCACCTCTTCTATGAAGACAGATTTAGAGAGTTGGAGTTGTTCAGCCAGGAGAAGAGAAGCCTCCAAGAAGATCTTATTGTTGCCAGTCAGTACATACAGGAGTGTATAAAGAAAGAGGGAAAGAGATTTTACAAAGACATTTAAAGGTAGGACAAGGGGAAATGATTTTAAACTGAGTAGAGATTTAGGTGTTAGGAGGAAATTCTTTACTCAAAGGGTGTTGAGGCACTGGAATAGGTTGCCCAGAGAAGTTGTAGATGCCCCATCCCTGAAAGTGTTCAAGAAATGGCTGGACAGAGCCCTGGACAACCTGATCTAGTGGCAGGAGTGTTGGAACTACGTGATATTTAAGGTTCCTTTCAACCCAAGCCATTCTGTGATTCTACGAATAAGACATGTCTTCAGGAATCCCAGAGTCTTGAGAACAGTGAGAAAGTTTGGGACGAGGGAAAGAAGACCTACCCTCAGGGACAAAGAATCAGGTTAGGCAATGTTTAAGCAAATTAGACTTACACAAGTCTGTGGGGTTTGCTAGAATACAGCCACAAGCACAGAGGGTACTGGCAGATGTCATTGTGAAGCTGCTCTCTTGCATATTTGAAAGGTCAAGGTAATGAGGAAAGGTTCCTGAAAATGGGAAGCAAATAAACGTCATTCCTTGGAATTTCCAAGTTTCCAAGGAAGGATGAGGAGACTCCATCCTTGGAGATACTCAAAACTTGGCTGGACACAGCCCTGGGAAGTTTTTGCTGGTTGACCCTGCTCAGAATAGTTGCTGGATTAGATGATCTCCAGCGGTTCTTTCCAGCCTCAACTCTTGTGTGATTCTGTGATATCCTGTGCAAATTTCAGTGCTAGAAAAGTCTGATAGGAATTTTAAATGAGATCACTGTGAACCTTGCAGTATTTTCACTTCAGGGGGGAAAAGCAAAGAAAAATTAAAAAAAAAAAAAAAAAAGTAAAGGAAAAGAGAAAAAGACCACACCATCACCACCCTCTTGGGTGCCTCTCAATTAAAAACTGATATTTGTTTGAAGTAATTTCTTCAGAAATCCCAGTGTGACTGAGACTATTATAAAAGCTTTTGTTTACATGCATTAAATTACAACAATTTTCCAAGAAATCTGTTTTTGTTTAGTTATTTACTCTGAAAACCAGGTTTCTTGTGACCAGGGAGAAGACTGCTTGCAACCATATGGAATCCTCTGACCAACACGGCTTCCCTTTAAGAAGTTCCCATCTATCTATCTTTTGCAAATGCAAATCAGTCTGACTCCATAACACTATCCAAGGCAATAAAAGTTTATAATACATTTGGAGGCCACCACACAGGAGAAATGAATACTTTCCCACTACACTCCCCATTCTGACTGATCTCCCAAGGAAATCTGAAAAAAACCTCTAATACTATATATTTGCACTTGAACTAAAATAGTATTGGTGGTTACATGACAGTGAAAAGAGTGAGTCCTGGAGTTGGAGCTAACTCCAGATATTTAGTGGTTATAAGTATTATACAAGCCTGTAAATTAAAGAGTGTATAACTCATAAACCAAACATCCCTCTCTCTCTCTCTCTCTCTCTGTTTTTTTTTTAATTTTTTTTTATATTGAAGCCAAATTCCACTTTCAACCAGCAGAAATTCCTCGCCCCCACTGCTCCATTGTTGGTGATCTCTGGAAAGGCCAGATGTTGGCGTCAGTAATTCAGGGGCTGAAGGAGTGTCTGAAATACCCACTGCCCTCTGGAGGACAAGAGCGTGGCTGAGCTGCTGGAACCTTTCGCCAGTGCAGGCTGTAATGCATCGTATGCTTCTGTTGTGGTTTTGCCTAAGAACAAATGGGGATTGAAACTGGAAACTACTTAATGGTGCAAAAAATTAACATAGCCCCAAAAGGCTTGGAAATTTAAATCTGAGTTTGTACTCACTGATCTTCTGTGGTGTGTCATGTTAATTCATGTCCTATTTTTATGTCTTATTATGAGAAATGTTGCTTATTATAGAAGGGAAAAATCTGTCAGATATGATTAATGCCTTCACATCTAGCCTTGTAGCCACACAGGCTTAGGGTTTAAAAGAAACAAAGTTTTAGGGAGAAGGAATTTTTTTCTTTAAAAAAACCTGACACAGGTGGAAAAAGAACACTCTTTTCAGGCACAGTTCTTCAGTTTTTAAATTCCAAGCTATTGAAATGTGTACAGATGAAGTAGGGCATAATTGATGAATACCTTCAGTCAAGTACTTAATAAACTGGAGAACCGAATTAAAACTTAATCTATAACAAAACATTCCCACGCTGTGGAAAAAGTGAAACAATAATGAATGATGAGCCAAGACCTAAGTGGATGAACAACCATAAAATGTCATAATTCAAGATTTACAGGAACATTTTCAGGTAACAGTATGACATGGTATTTCTGTTTTATAAATATAACTTCAACACCAGAACCAAAAAATGCTTCCATATTTTACTTTTCAGTGCAGCTACTCAAAGTTAAATAAGAAACAAAACTGTCTTATCACTATTGTAAGACAAAAATTCCAGTGCTGGTACACGCAAACTTCAGCGATAAATTTCCTACAAAGAGCAGTGGATATGACTGGTCCTTTCTTCATTGTAGTAGATAGAACACAAAGAACCAGCACAAATGGCAGGAAACAAAATTGATTTTTTTTTTGTAAAATGAAGAATTTTAATAATTGCAATGAATTAAGACACAAGTAATTCTTGAAAAAAAAAAACTCAAAGACCTTGAAAAATGACAGATTAAGTAGCCTGACAAACAAGATCTAGTAAAAGGCATAAAGTCCTCTGTTCCATCCAACATTTAAATCATCCATAATGATCCTGATGTAAAGTATTAATAAGACAAATTTGTTCTGAAAGGGTCTAATGTTTAAACCAGACCATTTTTAATGAAACTTTCCAAGACTCATTCTCTTGATAATTCTTTCTTTTCCTCAGAAAAGAATGGAGAGCTAAGGAATCATTAGATTTTGCATCTCCAGGAGGAACCCTCCCTGAAACCTTTTTAAACTTATTGTGCAAATAGATGATCCACAGCCAACTCATGATGTGACAAGATATACAGCCACCAAGAGCAGCAGTACTCCCTCTCTTTGTCCCTCCCTTCCTCCCCCAAGATCTGCATGGCTTCTCTGTCTCCCTCCACAACATAGAGCTCTACTGAGATCTTACGGACTACTCCTATACAGGCACACTGCTCTCCAGGACACCCCCTGGCCTTTCTGGACCCTCATCTACCTTGCCCTTACTGGCTTCCCTCAGCCCTCCACACCTCCCTGCACACACTCATTGAATATTTTTTGTCATTATCACAAAATTCAATTTTCCTCTTGGGGGAAGTGGAAGTTAATGTTGCCTCCAGAACTGAAAAGCCTTGAGTGGGTCCTGGCACTACATGAGGAATTGTATCATTCAGTGAGGAATGCGATCTGAAGTGCCCTATTCAGCCTACAAATCATTTACTCAAAAGACTACAATAGACACCAGGCAGAAAATAGTATGAATACAGGGGAAAAAAAAAAAAAAGGCAGTCTCAATCCTGCAAACACTTATGTGTGTACTTAATGTAATGTGGATGAATATTGATTTCAATGAGAGTGCTTATATGCATAAAGCAAGGCATATGCATGCTTATAGGATCAAGGCCAAGATTGTTAAGTACTGCAAGCTGAGGTTTAATAACTGATAAAGCAACTTAGAAATACACCAAAATATGTCAAGGAAATATTCAGGATACCTGGCTGGTTTCAATACTTATAAAATGGTATCTCTGCCCTAAGAAAAATAATTTGTTAATAAATTAATGACAATCACATAAAATTAGAATGTAGTATAATGTATGAGCAAAAGGAGCACATATATGTGACTGAATAATTCTGTCTCCTGCTAGAATGCATCCATTTCTGTGGCAGCTATTGAAAAATGTACAAAAACATAACCGTTTATGTCAAAGAGGTGAATGATCTTCCCATTTGCTACAGCCAGGGAAAATTAAAGTTGAAAGGGAATTTCTCACAACAGAATTAATCCTGCAAGTATACAGACTGTGAGTTGCAAAGCCAATGGGTGATCATTTCAGACTCCACTGTACAGCTTGGTTTTAGTCTAGATGGACACACTGGCCACACAAATTCTCTCATGCTCTGTGTCATAGTACAATCTGAAACACTGACCTAACATTTTATCAAAATTAATTTTTTCCCTTAGCCTTCTGTGATAAAGAATGGATGTGAAACACATTGTGGAAATGCACACTCTGGTTTCTGTTTAAACGCTCTCAGGGAGGCTTTAATTGCATAACCAAAATGACAGTTTGGGACAGTGACCGGTAACTTAATGCTGGAGACTTTGAAAACCTAAGTCTTAATTCCCCACTCAGTAACAGCAGAACTAATTTAGCAGTGATGAGCATGGAAAACAGACTCTCAGCTCAGCCTGAATGCTGAATACTGTTTTCAATTATGGTGACCACTCTGGTCTGCAAGGATCTTAAGTGAGAACACACTGCTTTTGAGCAGTGCTGGCTTGGTAGTGGAGAATACTCCAACTTTCCAGACCATACAAGTCACACGCCTAAAACATTTTTAGGAGTATACTGCATATTTTAGAAAGCCAAGCTGAGGGGAATTCTAGAAGTAGCTCACAGAAAGGAGTCAAGAGTCTTCCAGGGAAGGAGGCTTGTGATTTGTACTGATGTGCAGAGTCCTGTGATGAAGAGGCTGTGATGTCTCTAGCCCTGAAATTAGGTGGTGGTGCCCTGCCAGATGTGTGGTGTCCACACTGGATAGAGTTCAGAACTGTCATGAATCTTCTCTGCATGTGAGATGGTGGATAAGTGTCTCTTCAGATATGGTCAGATCTGCTAACATGTCTAGATCATGACTGTGGTGAAAATGGAGTTTTGCAGGAAACTTCAACTTCAGGAATCCCTCAAGAATCTGTATGATCCCAGGATTCCTGCTTTCTTTACACTTTGTTCTAGAATGACTAAAATAACAGTGACCAAATATAGTGACAAATTTCTAGCTTTCCACCTACAGTGCTTTATTGGCTGAGGAAATAACATGTCATCTACTGCACAGCCTGCTTATTCCTGCCTGTCTGGGGGCTATGGTGGCAGAGCACTGGAACAGGCTGTCCAGGGAGGTCGTGAAGTCTCTCTCTGTGGAGACATCCAAAACCCACCTGGACACATTCCTGTGTAACTTGCTCCAGGTAACCCTGCCTTGGCAGGAGGGTTGAACTGGATGATCTCCAGAGGTCCCTTCCAACCCTACCAATGCTGTGATTCTCTGACTACTGTAGATGCATAGAGTTGCATTATTTTAAGTTCAAGGTAAGTTCTACCCTGGTGTCTAAAGACCTTAGGAGTTGTTTACGCTCTGACTTATCATTTCCCCTCTCTCCCTGCCATGTGACTGCTTCAGGATCTTTCTGGTTTTTCTTCTTTGGTTTAACTGCAATATAAGTCAGTGACTGCTGTTTATCAGTCTGCAACACACTGAGTATCAGTGTAATAAAGGCTATAGAGAACAAATTTAGAGGCAGAAAAGGCTTTTTTTAGTATGTAAAGTGTCTATTAAAAAAAACCAACAAACTTTTGTTTGTACTGGCCAGTGTAGAATTGTGCTACTTTTCTTCTGAAGTTAAACTTTAACACAGCATTCTTTGGCCAGACCTACAGTTTTCATCATGTCTGTATTCTTCAAGCAAAAATGGAACAATATAGGAACAGCTCAGTGAAATTAAACTGTTGCCCCAGAGAGAACAAAAAAAAGAAAAAAACCCACCAACCCAAACTTGTGAAGTTAGGATGGAGCTTCAAAATATATATGTGCACTTTAAAACCAAATCTTTAGCTGATGAAAATCATCATGCCTCCGCTGAAGCAAATGAAATTATGCCAAAACACACCAGGTGAGTATTTGACACTCAGTTGTGTGCAGCAATTCCCTGGTCTGTGGCTGCTTTA
Source organism: Orthonyx spaldingii (assembly GCA_013397795.1). NCBI lineage: Eukaryota > Metazoa > Chordata > Aves > Passeriformes > Orthonychidae > Orthonyx > Orthonyx spaldingii. The sequence continues at coordinate 1,608,343 of VZTJ01005836.1, read as the reverse complement.
AGAGCAGTTGAACTGGCAATTTGTTCAGGAAGGTTTTCGACTTGTCCGTGGAACTGCAAGGCTTTTCTCACCTCTCATCAGCGTGGGTCTGCAGCCAACATCTTTAAAAATATATCCTGGTCTCATTCAGCTCAAAGCTGTGTATTGAAATAAGGCAAGCCCTGAGATGAATTAGAGGCAAAGGGCCCCTTTGCACACTTGAACTCTATGTGCGGCTTTCGTTGACATCAGTGTGAGCTGTGTCTGCAAATCACTGGCCGCCTTTTGTTATGGAGTAACAAATCTTTAGCACACAGCCTGCTTCTGACAGAGTCAAAGTCTTCCTTTGAAAAAGCACATTCTTTCCTTAGGTTCATGCAAAGACATCAACCAGCATTGCCAGATGACACACTCAGAAAATCAGGATGCTATCCTGGACCAGCAGTGCAAAGACCAACTGACAAGGACTGCGCAAACTGGAAAAAAAAAAAAAAGTCTCTTGCTACTTATGTGAGATATCAGGAAAAATACTTCCAAAATAAGAACATCCTAATTTTAATTATGGTAACTAAAGCCTAAAGCTAACTGACAGCAACACTAATGACAGCAGAAATGTGTCTGAGGTGTAGGAAAAGAGTATGCAGGGTCATAATTCAAATTTCTCAACACATTCAGTTAAGGCCATATTTTGCAGGAACTTATTTAAGCAATGTTAAAAGGATAAGTTTTTTCAAGTATTCTAAGCATCCAGAAACTTCTGTTCTGGCTTTGTGCGTAATCAGATTTTCCAAATGTCTCTACTTCCCAATGCTGAGAATTTTCGCAGACCTGAGTCTCACTCTGGACATTTCTGCAATGTTGACCTTATCATGTAACTTACTCAGTCGGGAAAGGTACATAGTTCTGTTTTGGAGTCCAGTAAATAAAATCCAATCACAGAGCACACACTACTCACACATAAAGAAAATCCTTTTTGTTCTCCGAACTTTTAATCATGAAATGGTTAAAAACATTGAAGGGCCAGAACTATGAGCACTGAGAGGGAGAGTGAGAGAGAATGGTAGGAGGAGTGTGGTACTGCACTTTGCAAGCTCAGCAGTTCTTCAGATGTGGTCTGGCATGTAGTTCATAAAGTCAAGCAAATCTGCTCATTTCAGTCATATATACAGGCACATATGCATCAACAGAGATAGATACATAGATGCAAACCCTCTGAAGAGTGAAATAAAGCAGTGTCATGTACATCTTTAGTAGATCAGCAGTAACAAAGATATGAAGTTATAAAAAATTCATTTCTTTGTACTAATTCAGCACAAAAACACAAGCTGAAAATTTCAGGTATGTGACAGCTAGGATAGGTTTTCTCTAAGACTACACTGATGATGATATCATTTGAACTTTCTACTTCACTCTGAGTTTCTCATGATTATATTTTTTTAATGGAATTTATAGGAACATGTTAACAGAAAATACTTTCATCCAAAAAACATTGTTTCATAAGAGCGAAGTAAATTCATTCAAACAGAGGAATTTTAAATATTTTTTTGCTAGAAATTTTTTGAGGTCTCTCTTGTTAATTCTGATTAGAGAAAGAAAAAGAGCAAAGCAGATACCAGAGGAAGAAAGATGCACGTGTACATTCATGTAGGAAAAAGAATTTTGACAGAATTTTGGGCAATTGGATGAGATGAAGAAGTAAATTCCAGAATACTGAAATACAAGAAGGAAATTGAATTTTTCTCCCTAGATCTGCTTCAGTTTTTTATTATTGGAGCGAAGGATTTCTGGTTCTTCTGTGTTGTTTCTTTCAAATGTTCTGCAGAATGTGAGATTTCTTGCACTATGCCAGACTCAGCAATGCCCGTGCAACCAGACATAGCACAAATGTTAGATTAGCCATAACACTTAATTAGAACAACTTACAGCAGGGACAGTGTCATGAAATCATTGAATGGTTTGGGCTGGAAGGAGCCTTAAAGATGATCTAGTTCCTATCCCCTTACATGGGCAGGGACACTACACACTATGCCAGCTTGCTCACAGCCCCATCCAACTGGTCTTGATTTTCATCAGCGTGTGACAGGAAAAAAGAGTTTTTCAAGATTTGGGATGGGATAATAGGATTTGAGGTAATGACTAGGGATTTTTTTTCCTAAGCAACATGAAGATATCCCAATTCAACATTGAGGGATTTAGTGATGATTATGAGATGAACCATCTGGATATTGACAAAACCCTGTGATTTACCAATGTAGGCCATGTATCTAATTTACTTTGTCTTTTGTCAAATAAGTAATGAAAGAGGCATTTTTTAATGCAATGGAAAACAAGATGCAGGTAGATCCCTCTCCAAACTAAAGCTGTTATGAAAGATTGTAGACAGAGTGAAAATGTGTGTGACTTTCTCAGTCTGCATGATGCAGCATCTAATTTTTCACACTATGTCATGTCAACTTAGAGTAATAGGAAACTATTGTTTCTACAGAAAATGGAAAGTAATATCTAACAATAAAAGAATTGCATCTTTGGCTGGGAAGTACACGTTCACACAGGCAAGTGTACAGGGTGGGTGTTGCACAGGCCTTCTGTAGTCTGCTTTTTCCACCTCCTTGAAGCAAAGCAGTTATGGTGTGCTACCTAAAGTAAACATAGAAACTCAAAGCTTCTGCACTTTTAGCATAGATGGGCCTAAGAGAAGCCTGTTTAATAAGTTAGGTGTGATGGACCGTAGCCATTTTTCCTACCTACTCCTCTTTCCACCTATACCAGTTATCTGTCTTCTCTACATCTTGGTTTTTGTGAGTATCATGTGGATATTGTCCCAGTCTTAAGGTAAGGACATAATTCCTAACAATGAAAAAGAATATGGAGAACATTCAGCAAAAATGATAGGTTGTGAACACAGCATACTCTTTGCCTGGGGAGGTGAGTACCACAAGGTCACCGTGGCCCAGTGGCTGAACAGAATTCAAAAAAAGCTGGGCATTGTTGGAGCGAAAAACTACGCTGAGGAATATTATTGCATGTGTGTGTGCATATGTATTTTAAATACATTCATGCATAGATATATATGCATATATATATATATATACATAAAAGAAATATGTGAAAAGCAAGGCATGGTTCAAAATTGAGACCAATCTGTATTGAGATTAAGGAAGGCATTTCATTGGGATTGATTATTCCTCAGCTGCGCTGTTCTACTTTTTCCTCTAAAGCAGCCTGCAGTGATGGTTGAAAGAGATCATTTCCCTTGTATTCCAGTTCCTGAAGGCTGTCAGCAAAAGGCAACTTCTCAGACTTCAATGCAAGGACCTACCATGCTACAGTTCTCCTGCTTTAGCTGTCACTCCTTGTGAAGGGGAAGAATTTACAGATCTGCAGCTTATGATAGCCAAAATCCTAGAGACTTCTGGACCAGGCCAGGTCAGAGAAAGAATCATAGATGGATAGAGTGGCTTGGTTTGGAAGTGACCTTAAAGATCATCTAGTCCCACCAGGGGCAGGGATGTCACCATCAAATATCATGTCTGGTTTGTCAGAGCCTGGATTCCTTCATGGTGTTACAATCCACACCAGTGGCGATGGTTGGTGATATCACAGCCTCAGAAGCCAGTTTAGGAAGCTTGCTAAGCCATGCCATTCTTTATAGCTCATGATTCACTCTTCCACTGCACAGTTCACAGGGCCAGGTTTCTGTAGCACAGATGAACCTCAGGCTCTCTGTATGCCATCTTCCCTTGCATCCTGTGACTCTGACACAGCTGAATCTCAGACACTACAAATTTCTTTCTGGTCAGTACAGAATGCCCTGATGTCACCACCTGGGCAGGTGGGTAGAGATGGGCAGAGAGTGAAGGGGGAGAAGGCATGGCTGGACCAATGAAAGGTGCTAACAAGACCCTTGCATTCCCCAGAGAACAAGGCATGCCCCAGAGATGACCCATCTCCTGGACTTCAGTCTAAGCTTGTGTCCAAGCAATGTTGAGATAGCATTTGAAATACATATACTTTTCATGCTAAAAACTTTACTTATTGTAAATAATAGGAACTTTAAATTTAATGTCATGTCTAATTTTTCTATTTGATGAATTACCCTCAATACTACCAGATTGAAGTCCCCCATAAACTAGCTGCAAATTATCTATTGATACTTTCTTTTTCCTCTGTTTCTTTTCCCCCACAATACAATTCTCTGCTGTATAACAATTGCATTTGCCTGGGACTATGAAAAGAGTTAGGTAAATCAATTTTAAATAAACCATATATTGTATGCTTATATAGTTTCATTTCCAATAAATAACCTGGAATAGCTAGTCAACTTTACATGCAATCTTAATTTGAGTTCCATATGCATAACGGAAGCAAGGAAAAATGGGACAGACTTGAAAAGGGAAGAAAGATTATATGGCTACAAGCACAGTGCGATGTAAATTCATTTACAAGGGCATCTGCATCTGTATGTCCAGTCAAGTGGCACAGTGAATTGCGAGGGGATTATTGATTTCAAAATGACTTAACTGCAGTCATGCAGTACTGAGAATACCTTATTGCTTCCCTTAGCTTCATGTACCAATTTGATCATATTTTGTGTGTGTCTCAGCAGTCACACATGTAAGTCCTGAAAATAAGGTGATTAAAAGGGCAACCTCACGAAAATGAAAAAAAAAAAAGGAAAAAAAAAAGGAAAATGAAGAAAAATAGTCTCTCACCACATAAGAGATCAGGTTTGCTCTTTATTTTCAATCACCCCAAATCATATACTTATCTATTTGAATACCCCTCTTGAAACAATTTAAATGCAACTTACAGCAATGCAGAGCAGAAGCCCTGTGAAAATCAGGTCCCATCAAACTGGAGCCACCCAAAGAAATTTATGTCATTTTTAAGGTGAATTTCTGTCTTCCAAAGTCAACATGGGTAAAACTTTCTGAAGATGTGCATAACATGTAGCTAAGAGAACTTTGAAATGGCCCATTGCAAGCTTTTAATACTTCTATGTGCATGCAGGACTGATAACTTTTAAAAACTATTTTTCTAGAGAAGGAGCAAGAAATAAGCATCATCTCCCCTAACATATGGATTAAAATTTTTACACTGTCAGTAATTAAAATACCATGACAAATTAAGAGCTGATAAAAGGCCACAGCTAAAGATTTATGTTCTCTTTTTTTAAAGCTTCTTTAAGCTTTACCAAATGTACTGTGCTCCATGTACTTCATCTCTAACATCTGAATCCAGTTAGCAATGATTTTCAACTAACAGGGTGTTCCTTTGCATCAAAATGTGTAGCAGGATCTCTGTGTTACGCATGTCATCTTATGACAGTCAGTTAGCTCTCTTGCTGAAGTGCATTAGGAAACTGTTTTAAAGAGCTTGCACCTTTTGTCAGAGTGGTTAAGAAAAAAAACCCGACATTGTTTAACAGCCCTGTATGTCTTACCGTTATACTCTCCACCTTTTGCAAAGGTCAGGGAAGTGTCATTTTGTGACTGTACTAATTTATTCAGAAAGCACAGCTTAACTCTTCCTGTGACTTGTTAAAATCATGACAACACCATATCGGGTGGGGGGAGGCAGGATTCAAAGTGTAGACAACACACGTTTAGTGAGTAGCTTTTTACTTGTGTCTTACATCAATCACTCCTGACATTTCCAAGGAGAAATCCTATCTGGACCCTAAAAATCTATTTCCTTTTCTCATGACAGCTGTGATTAAGACAGGGCAGCTTGCACCATGCAGTTCTTTAATGATGAAGGCAGTCCTTCATGTCAACTTTCTTCTTAAAGTTGCAGTTATCAGAAATATTCCAGTGCAAAATATTTCCCCTTCTATTTGTTCAGTGTGCATTTCCAAGAAAAATGAGGTTTATTTGGGTGGTTTACAAAACTGTCCCTAGAGGTCCACTGCATCCAGTAAGAAAACAAGCTTCAGGTTTCCAAAAGGTAAAGCTGGTTGCTTCTCAGCACAGCACCTGGTATTTCTAAGGAACAGAAGAGCAATCATAGTGCCAACTTGTTATTTGGAGTCACCCTCGCATTGCTTTGTATAAAGTGAATGGGACGTTAGAGTAGTTCAGTGCCTCGTGTTACATTAATGTTCTGCTCAGGGCAGTGTAGACTCAAATCTCATTAAATATGGTTGTTTGAAATGATTTAGACATTGAATGGCATTGGGTCTGTATTATCAGCACTTACAGTAGGTCCAGAGGCTCATTGTCTGAGTTGTATCAATGCACAGTTTCACTACCTTTCTTCGCTTATCTGAGAAATACCCACACTAGTTAAAATTAGAAATGCTCTGACAGTGAATTATCTGCTGCTCATTCCTACCCATAGATGATGGCAAAAATAAAAAAGCTCTGCTTTTTATTGAGTTAATAATTACCAAACTTTTGGGGAAAGAAAATTATCTATCTTTATATTTCTGATATGCTGCAACACAGGCCTCCTTGTCACATGATTCAGCATTCAATACCTAGACTTCAGGAGGCAAGAACAAGTACTGTGCTACACTAGAAGTCAGAAAAACTCCCTCCTTTTTCTCTCCACTTGCACTAGGTTACTAAAGTTTATATCAGAGCCATCCACTGGTTACTGAATGTTTTTCAGCACTTCAGCTTCGGAAGTTTTTTTGTCCTCTTTATGAAGAGCACTGTAATTCTGTTGGGCCTCAGATGTGTTTTCAATGTCAACCTGAGGTCAAGTGTGTGAATCTCAAGACAAGATCAGGACACATCTGGAGGACTGTGCATTACTGTCCTACCCTATTAAAAAGCAGCAACAACAACAACTGCTTAGGAGTTCCTGGGGCTGAGCCTGACAGCGAAAACAGATGGATCACACTTCAGGATTTAATTTTCAGATGTGATTCCCCCATGCAGATGAATGGTTGGCACAATTTATGATCTTAAAACAGGTTAATTTTGAAAAGTCAAATTCTGTTCTATGATGTACGAGACATCATAAGAAGCTGTGATAGCCTCTTGCATGTGACATTGTACAATGGAACTGTGGTGCAGTACGTCCATTGGAAAAAACTCACAGAGCCTCACTGTCTGTGTCAGTAGCTGCTGACCTGGCTGCTCACCTTTCACTCACAGTTTGCCTTCTTCTACCCACTAGATCAAGCTGTACACCAAAACTCATGAGCATTATAGCATCTTCATAGGTAACTGCCAACTCCGACCCATTTTTAGACAAAGATAATTGAGACTAGAAAGCAGGAAAATAACTATACAAAGATGATTAGGTTCTAAGTGTCTAGTTTACATACTTGCCTCGTTAGATGTGGATCAGAAAAGTTATGTGTTGCTTATGGAAGAAAGCCAGTGCCTTTTAAACATTATTCATGACAAAATTCAGCCTGCCAGTCAACCACATGCCACAGATGAATATAAGCCTAGGGCTTGCAAAGGTTTTTGTTGGGGTTTTTTGTTTAGTTTAGTGGGGTTTTTTTCTTTTTCTTTTCCTTTTTTTTTTGGTGCTAGAGCTGTATGTATGGTCTCAATATAAATATGTAATAGAGAGGCTGCTTGCTTAAATACCTTCACCCCCCACACTCACACCTACTTACACACACACACACACAGACACACAGACACACACACTGCTCCATGCATCACTATCATACCATAGGGTTAGGCAGAAAAAGAGAATGAATCCCTATGTATTTGCCTGAAGAAAATGGGCTTATTTCATAAAACCCGTCAATATATCTTGATGAGTTTTCTGCACTGTACTTCAAATTAAGTGCCAAAATGTTTTTTGAAGTTTCTGCTGGTTCTTGATAAGAATCTTTTAAAATCACATTTTAGTCACTTAAATACCCTTTCCTAAAAGTTGTGCAAATAGCAAATATCAGACCAAATTCCAGGTTGAATGGCACACCTTTGGATTTTACAGTGATCCATAAGCCCCGTTTTTTGTGTAATTCTGACAAGGTCCCAGAAGCTAATGTGTGTGCTTTCCACTTTGGCAATACAGATTCATCTGTCATGCACACCTGTGCAATAACTGTTGGAGAGATGAAAGCACAGATGAGACATAAGCAGAGTCTGGATCTATAAAGCCTTTCCTTTTCTGCTTCAACTTTGCAGTAACTCAGCTCTCCATGACTCCATCCTGTTTTTACAGTGGCCCATGTGGAAACACGAACTATTGAAACACTCAGATCCAAATCTGCAGTTGTCTACCTTTCAAGAAAGTCAAGGGAAGCCAAAATGCAAAAATAAACAAAAAGTATCCAAGAAACAAGTTTTTGCATCAGACTAAAGAAAAGGATTATAATTTTGTTAACAACAAGGTCTATCAGTTGTCACTTAAAAAAAAAATAACATTTGTCAAAGAATTACCATCTGGGATATAGAGTTTTTAACAGTAATCGGTGCATGAAGAGTCTGTAAGATCTTAACTCCCTTAAGTTTATCTAAGCACTATCACGCTTTTATTGGATTTAAGGCTAAACAAGTCTATTCTAAGTAAGTATTACCCATTATTCTGCATTTCCTGTTGTACCTGGTATTCCTTCAATTAGCCACATATGTCAAAGCTTGACTTAATGATAGCTAATCTTCAAACACTGCCTGTTAATTTTCTCTGTCTGTTTCTGGATCAAGACAGAGAGCAAGGAACTACCCATTAGCTAATATATCCTTCAAGCTCAAAAGCAGAGGAACAAAATAGAAGGGAGAAGTAGACTCAAATGATGTTTTTTCACTTCTGCAGGAAATAGCAGTCTCTTCTAATCACCTAATGTCATGTAGTCATCTGCTCCAGCCTGCATGAATTAGAAAGAAACAAGCATAATTATAAAGCAGGAAAGAAAATAGTCATCTTTATTCCACTAAAGTCAGAAAGTCAAAACTTTCAGAGTATTTTCCCATAGCATTTCCGTAGGAGAAAGAGAATTCACACTTTGGAGAAAAAAAAATATTTAAGAGTAAGAACATCTGAGTTTCTGTTATGAAAAGGAAATTACTTCTTCCATATTTTCAATACTCCTGATATGAAGTTTGCATGAAAAATATAAACAAGAAAACCAAGGTAATCACAAGACTCCCCAACCTACCTCAGTGATCTTTCCCCAACTCAGTATTACAAGTAATGAGTAAAATTTCTTTTACAGAGCACAATCATTCCCACACATCTCTTGCAAGCCATTGATATCAACCCAGAGCAGCTAAAGTCAAAGGCCCAAAGGCTTACATAATCAAATTAATCTGTCTCTTCTCATCATAGGAACCTGTTCTCTGCTATCTGAAAGTACAGTGAAATACAAACATGTGTTGTGGATGAAGCATATATGTTTCACATAAACTGCAATATTTATGAAAACACTTATTTGTCTGAATGCTTGCAGTAGTTGTTGCAGTTTGGAAAAAAAGGAATTAAGGGTCCACAAGATATTTATCAAAATTTAAAATGCTGGTAACATCCTCTAATTTTTTCTTTCCATTAGATGATATTTATTCTTATCAATGTCTCACCAAGAATGCACTTGGCATACAGCAGCAAGACAGGATAAACATGTCGTGCCCCTACGACCAACACAGTTTTACATTCATAAGTGTCCTAGTTCCTGCCAGAACAAAGTTAATTTTTTTACAGTACCCAGGCTGAGCCCGTCAGATCTCTTGAGCCCAGGATTTCTGGGCTGCCATGTGCTGTTCTGAGTGGGCATGGCCAAGACCCAAATGCCATTTGATACCATCTTAGGTCATTGCCAGGGGTTGGGAGAAAGGGATTCTTTTTTCTGGCTTCTCTGAAGAAAGGTGCTTCTTTTCCAGTGGGGAAAATGTGGCTGCGGTCTGATCAGGCTTTGAGATGAACATTTTTGGATATGAATCATTCACTCTTTTTGTAGAGTTTTGTTATTAATATAGTTGCTGTTAGTGTTCATTTTCTTATGTCATTGCTGTTTCCAGTAACCTGTAATTTTTGTCTTTTTGTGCCTTCAGTTCTCAAGTCCATCCCCAAAGTGGGAAGGGGAGGGGGGGATGGTCAGGGAAAGCGAGTGGTGTCTGGTTTGGGAGAGTCTTGCGGGTGGAGGGAGGGGGGGCGCTAAATTGGGAAATGCCATTCTTAAAACCACGGCAATAAGCCATACATAGGCAAGATTTTCTGAAAATAACAAGCAGTTCGAGGTACCCAACTTGTGACACTTAAAAATAATATGATTTTCAAAGTGCAGGTGCTTAAAGTCTTAAAATGCCTCCTTCCTTGAACCCTGTCCACCTCAGAACGGAACTGCTCCTAACTGATTATCTACTTTTAAAATGGTGCTCAAAATCACTTTTGTACCAATTAATAAAGAAAGCAAGTTTTTTGCAAGGCAATTTGTATATCACAGCTAGAACATTTAATGGTTAATTTTAAAATGAAAGGCAAAAGATATTTCTGGCCTACATAAAGCGGTCTTAGAACCCCCCAGTACCAGAAATATGATGGAGAGTTAGAAATCCACACAACTGCATGTAATACGTTTACAAATGTTGCTGAAAAAATATATGTGCACAGTATTTCCAATATGTTTAATTCTCTTGAAGGCCGGAAGCCAGTTTCTTCAGCTAAATTTCTCAGCCAGTAAGAGACAACTCAAAGTCAGAATTAAGAAGTACACCCCAAATCAGACATTCTTTTTTCTACAAGCCCACTCAACAATTTTTCTTCCAAATAATTCCCATAAAGAACATTGTGACTTGCACTAATTAGTTAAATTTTCTCTTCCCACCCCCACCCCCCCTCTGCTTTGTGTTGAAGTAGTTGCTATATTGTAAAATAATTGGTTCAAGGGTTAATCCCTGGCTTCCTCTCTGTCTCAGAGGCAAGAATATACAAATATGTCCACTCCTTAGAATGTTATCACAGTGCCCTCTCTTGTCAAAAGTAAATCAAGAGGGACTAACAGATAAAGGGTGTGGGATTTGTTTTTTTGGTGAGGGGCGAGAGGGGAGGGAGATGTTTTGTTTCGGTTGGCTGTTTTCTGAGTGTTTTTTACACACCAGATTCAAATGTAACTTTCTCTCTGAAGACTCACTAAGTAGAGACACCTTAATGAATTGCTCAAATGTGTTGCTAAGCTGCATACGAAGAACAGACATTCAGGAAACTGACACCAGTATCACATATGTTTCATAGCATCACATTTTATCCTTAACCCTGACATTCAATTATTTACTTTAAACTGGAACAATAATTGCAAGATTAATCCAAGCCTATGATACAAATTAACTTAATTTGTCTGCAGTTGTTTAGGAAATTATAAACTTTTGAGTGTATAAACAGTTGCAAATGCTGGGAATAATTCAAAAGCTTGTGAATGGGAAATTTCCATGACAGTTATGTCAGACAAATTTAACAGGAAATAAATATAACTAAAAATGCCCATTTTCTTTTAGCACATAAAACCAGCAGAGTTTTCAACAAAAAAGAAAACTGTTTTTTATTTGTGAATTCTGCAAGTTAAACTTGCCACAATGATGATGTGTAAAATGTGAAGGAAGATGGATAACATGGAGTGACACACCTGAAGGAAACAGCTCCCTTTATGGAGAAATGAGGATTTAAGGTATAGTCTTTTCCCCAGGTTTCTGTTGGAATACAGAGAGGTGGACATGATTGAAATTTGCATTTAAATGGAAATGGTTAAAGGTAAAGGCACACTGTTTAGAAAAATGAGAGTATCCATTTTTCTAAGAGGGAGGCATATTGTTATTGTATACCATTAAGGTGTCACAGAGCCTAAAAATGTTTAGAAATATTAGACACTGCTGCAGAACAAAGAACAGCAAAATGCCATTTGGAAATGACTATACACTGTGAACGAATCTGACCGAATACTACATCATATACAATTGTCTTTAATGTTTTCTGCCGCCATTACCTAATGTGAGTCTTGTTCACTAAACAGTAGAAGATGTATTAGATAGCTTTCTGATACTTTTCAACTGCAATATAATCCAGAATCCATTCATCATTCTCTCCTGGTGATTTTTGCAGGTCTTTCTCCATAGGATACCACCAGACCCTAAAGTGTTTGCCTGGTACAGTTTCTGAGAACACACTGTGAATTTTAACTGTGTCACATGAAAACCCTGATATGTTTCTGTGATACCAACGAGGAGACACACATTTTGCTTGAGATAATGAAATATAGAATGCAAAGAGTCATGGAACTGTGCACATCTCGTGTTGACCGGAAATTGCCTTAGCGAATATTTGTGTGTGACTCTGAGACAGACAGAAGAAAATATTTTCAAGAGGAAAAGTAGAAGACAGAAGATTCTTCTCAGTCTTCCTTTCCCAAATGAGAAGGCAGCAAATAATACTCCATATGTGTAGACTCTTATTGATACACATAGGCACAAATATACAAGTATTCTATATCTGTGTAAGTGAAGAATATAAATGTGTGTGTATGTACACAGACAATAAGAGATTTACTCACTAAATCATCCTATTTTAAAAGGTTTGGATCTTTTCACATTAGCTTTTTTAAGCAAGTGAAAAATGATGAGACTTGAAAAAATTTCGGTGTTTGACATTTTCTCATGATTATAATTTTTCTCCAACCTTTTTCTCTCACCTCCTCTCACCTTCTCTAGCCTCTTTCTCTCACTAGTTTTCAGTGATGTTAACCCTCTACTTTAAAATAGCATTGTTGCAGCTAAAATCAGAAGGTACTGAAATCTCAGTCAGCAGGATCATTTTCAGAGCATTTCTTATCTGGGAGAAAACAGAAAAGACCAGAGTTGTCTTCAGTAAAGCTCCAAGTAGAAATTAATTTTAGCAATTGCAGCCCAGTTCAGATTCATATTTACCCCAAATCTACCATGGGATTTTAACAGTCTTTTTTAGCCTTTCTGAATCCATAAAGGCCACCTCCAACTCGCCTATCTTCTTCCTGTACTGACATGAAGGACTTTCTTGTTTTTCCAAGGCAGTGGCATTTTGGGCTTGTGAACATTTTCTCAGCTGAGGGACTTAAGCTCCAGTGCTTGGATGGTGTTAGCTCATGTGACACAGTGCTTTTCCTACTGTCTCCCAGAGTCTCCTGACAATAATAAGAGAAAAAAAAATCCTGCCCACGATGGTACTCACAATTGAAATATAGGCAAAGGATGGATGCTTTATCATCCTCTTGTTGGGCTAGCATCCTTTTGAAGAGAAAGACTCACTTGCATATCCTGGCCCATGCAATCATATTTATAGCTGTTACTTGCTAAGCCACCAGAATATATTGATAAATCAGTTCTGGACAATACCTGTAAGGTTCTCTATTTACAGAAAAACATCCCTTGTCATTGAAGACTGACTTTACTCTTTGCACACTCAGCAGCAGAGGTCTTGTCAACTGACCAATTTTGCACTCTTGATGCTATTTGAGATTGGTGTTGTACCAGAGAACTTACTCAGTCTTGGATGTCTTTGGTAAGGAATTCAGCAAAAACACAGTGCCAAAGGCATCTGATGAAATTGCAACACTTTCAGCAAGAAGTAGACTTACATCATCATTGAACAGCCCGACAGAGGAGATGGAAGCCTTCTCTGGTGTGTTTCCACAGATCCAGGTGTCCAAGAGCTAAAAGGTATTTATCTCAAGATTTTGCATTCCAGTTCTCAGAAAACTGGATACAAATATGCACCACGGACACCAAAGTCAGACCAGCACCTTTATGATTAACTGTTTTGGTCCTTGCACAACTGGTTTAGTTAAGGCTGACCCCTAGAATGAGTCATGCAGAGCTGGAGACTCCTAAACTAGGTCATTCTTGCTAAGGAAAAAAAAAAGGTGGAGTAAAGGAAATCTTCAAGTGAGCTCAACAGATAGGCCCCCCAAAAGAGTCCACATTTTTATTTAAATGTCATGTATACCCCACATGAAAAGCCAAATAGTTCAAATATATACATCTCCACCATTAAAGATTCTTTTTTCCTTACACCTGTGAGTGTTTCCACTTTCCAAGACTTCAACTGTCTGCACTGTCAGGGACCAAAAATAAAATTGTAATTGAAATACAGATAAGATAGAAACCTTTAATTTACCTTCTCCCTGAGCAACAGGACCTTTCCAGCTGCATCTGATATACTTTTCTTTTTCATGCCTGGGCTGGTGCAAAATTATCTTTAGATAAAATATTTTAGGGATTTAGGGATTTTGTGTGCCTCAGGACAAAGGACAGTGTTTGTGAGAAGATCACTGCCCTCTTTTTGAGGCAAAATTCCACCCTTATTGAAATTTCAGTGTAACAGAAAAGTAAGCCATTTCATTACCATACTATCTGTCATAGACTGTAGTCACTTTTACTACAGGAGTGCTTGAACATCAACAGCCGAGTGTCAAAAAGAACTGGTAGTAGAAAATGACATGTGTATTTCCCAATAAATCCATTGGGCATTTTTTTTAGCTTTTGGATTTTCTCATATAAGTGGACTTTTTTTAGCACACTACAGAACTATATGCAAAACTTATTCCAGGAAAATAGGATTATGCCATAACTTGTCTGTCTGATAACATTAGGTCCCTCAGTATACATTTGTGAATTGATAAAGAATAAAACCAGAAAGTGCTAAGGAGAGAGGACAATAGGATGACCCCCAATCAGGACTGAAAATAAAACATTTCTACTAAAGCATTGAATAGGTTTGAAATAAACTCCGGGAAGAACATATTTTTAATAAAAATATGCCTTGCAAAGTTTTTCAGCTCTCCAAAATACAGAGCACAGTAAAATACTGTAAATATGATAAAACCAACTTTGAAGGAATTATGCTGATTTATGGCACCTGATGATGCTGATAACTGAACTCTGCATAATTTAATCTATTTCCTGGATAACATTTTCAAAAATTACTCTTAACAAGTAGTTCTGTGTTCTTACTTTATTACTTGTTTTATAAAATACACCTCTGCTGCAGGTAGGCTAGATCTTTCCTTCACGTTCTGCATTCTCGTTAATAAAATCATCGACGATTCAAGGTATGTTGCTATGACAAACACCAATTCCCAGTCTTGAAGGGCAGCTGCCGAGTGATTTAGTAACTGTCTCAGTTCCCTTCCCACATGTGTGCAATGCTGTATCTGATCAAAAACTCCCTGAAAAGTAGTGGAAAGAACAATACTGAAATATCTAAGCTGAACTTACTTGATCTTTTCAGGTCTCAAAGCCACTATTTCTCTTTTATTGCATCTTCCTATTTCAGGAGCATCCCTTCTTCCCATCCCCACTCTAATTCCTCTTCATTTCAGACAATCGAAATAAGAATGTTTTAATTATAAACTCTTTCAGGAAAGGACAATTATTGGTTACTTTTATTTGTACAGCACCTAGCATAGTAAAGGTTCCTTCTCTGATCAGGCAGTGCACCAAACCCACGAAAATCAAGGCATGCAACAAGTGTATGACTCCACTACCCAGGAAAGAAACACAGGAAGAGATGAAATTTCACTCAGCATCCCAGCTGGATGGCTGATGCTCCAGACTGCCTAACACCACAACTTCAAGTCATAGAAGAAATGAGAGCACTCAGAATATTACAATTTCCCTGTTTATATCTAGACACTTATTCCTGAAAATGTGGTCTCATATTATCACTTCCTCACGATGTTTGGCACTGAGTACTGCAATGTTAGTACCTGGATAACAAATATCCCAGCTGTTTTAACTGCCTAAAGTCCCTCCACAGAAAATCAAATTTCCTCCATTATTCACTATAGCAACTGTGACAAGAGAATAAAAGTAAGCAAAAGGTTTTTGTCATAGTCTTCAGCAGATATCCCAGACACTATTTCAGGCACACTGAGTAAGCACTTCTGCTCAGCCTTCATTCATGCATTCCTCCTTTGGCCATCAAACGGAGGATTAGGATGGAAAGATATAACTGGAGAAGTCATGCCAAAGCTGTGAAGAGGGGAAATCCCTTTTCTTCTGATAAACCCATGCAATGATAAATTATTGCCTTCTTCAAAGGCATGTAAACTACACATTTGCATGCCTTACTATTTAACCTAGGTGTGTTGACTTTAGAAATATTTATGCATCAAACAAAATCCATTTTTTAAAAAACATATCAAATGTTAATCATGAATGATATTTTGCACTGATATTCTGCACTGGATCTCTTCTTCTTTGAAATTGGGGTGTTTTGACTTCAGGCCTGCACACTTTAAAGTATCATTTTACTTTTTCCCTGAACCAGTCTTTGTTTCCTATTTATGTGCTAATGTGCTCTCTGAACAGTCAAAAAAGAGTCCTTGCTGATTATTTGCACTCACTGAAAACTTAGCCTGTTAATAGCTGTAAAAAGAAGGAAAAGATAAAAAGGGAGAGAAAGAGCAAGACACAATAACAGATAAATAGATAAAGTTGGGGGGAAAGTTTATGCAGAGAAAAGAAAGAAAAAAAGAAAAAACCCCAAATGACAGACTATTCTTCCTCCTGCTGTTTCAGTGATAGCTATTAATGCGTTTTAAAGTCTTCCAGATTGGCCTTAAGAAATCAGTTATCCTGGTCCCTGTTTCAGTAGAAAGACCCATGGGAGCTATTAGCAGTAATCTAAGTTAATAAACTGTAAACTAAGTTTTTTTTTTAAAGGAGGAGAAAAACCCTACAACCTTTGACAAAATAATTGCACAAGTTATAAAGCAACCAAATGCCGGTTAACAGTCACATCAAGCCACTGGGGTGGAAAGAAGATATCCATAACCAGGCCTCTCCCAACGAATATGTTTGTTTTCTCTTATTTAAAGTGTTCTGTAAAAAAAATAAAATACATTCTTTGCAAGCCGTAAAATGTTTGAATAATGTCTGATGGCGCTTATCCACTGGCTAAAGTCTCCAGTTAAAATAAAGACAGGATTTAGGGCTTGATTCACAAAACACTTATCTGCAACTTATAGAGCCCTTTATGCTAGAGAAACAGGGCATTAGCATGCAAAAGTACCAAGCACCCTGAATCCCACTATTTCCTATGCACAGAATAAAACTCATCATGTGTAACTCCTCTGATATCAGCTACAGTCTCTTGCCTACATATGAGAGAGAAACAATGCATCTCCAAATAGGGTTGTTTTGGGCTCTAGAGACACAGCTCTCCATTGTCAAATATGCCATTTTCTTCCCTTCCAGACAGCAGCGATATCAACACAAACATAAGAGATTGCAATGGTGGCAACTAGAGGTGAGGGTACAGCTGTGTTTTCTGATGATCCAAAGAATAAGAAATGGGAAAATTGCATCTTGCAAGCAAACTTGGCCTCTGTGTCTGAGACGATCATGGAATTAAATTTGTCTTACCTAGATAATTCCAGCAAAATTAACTTTGGGGTGGTTTTTTGGTCATATAAGAGCAATTGTTTGAGAGTAAAATCAAACTTTGGTAAAAAAATTGCCTTGAATAAAAAACTTTTGGTTTTCTGAGTTCTTTACCTGCATACTCCTAATCTTTTGAACTTCAGCTGAGATAGAGGTGTCTTCGGCCTCTGTGCCAACTTCAATGAAGGAAGCATTCTCATTTTGTGGTTTTGGGAAACTCTGGCTAGAGTTTGCTTATTTGGATATCTTGCACAGAGTCAGGAGAGGGGAAATCATGTAGACATGAACAGAGTTCAATCCTCCAACACACATAACTCCCCTTAATGCTGGTCCAGCAGCACATAAAAACCAAACAGCTTTCAAATATCTCACCTGGAAATTCCCCTGACATTAATGCTAGGAGGGACTTCAAGTGAAAAGGCATTACAAGGAAAAAGTGTCTTTTCATCACCAGGGATATATTATTCCTGGCATAACCTAAAAGATTCATTTAGCCTAAAGCAATTCAAGGGATCCTAAAGACCAAAACCTTTTTTGCTCTCCCAATTTACTTACCGTTCTTTGTATACCCATACGTAGGCTGCATAGCCAGACTGATCTTGCCTTGCATGCTGCATATTTGACATCTGTTTGCTGGACAGTGGCTGGCCTGTGCTCAACCAAGGTGTTTAAGTAGTTTTCTCAGAAAGAGATGAACATGGGAAATATTTCTAGCTGGTCACACAATGCACCCATTCTGGTATTCCTGCGATATACAAGAGCAATGAAGTTACAAGCTGTTGTGCATTGTTCAATTGATTAATTCTGTGTTTCTGGGACTTATTTACAACCTGGATTTCAGAGCACTGCTGCCCTAAACACAAGAGTTATAAAAGTAATGCATAAAAATAAGTGCAGGCCCTGTGGTTCATTAAAATGTGTGGAAGACTAACATACTTCTTTTCCCCAAAAAACCCATGCTTTATTCCAGTTCATGGGGAAAAAAAAGTATTAGAAGGATGGAGGAAATGTTATTCCTACTTTGTTCAAAGACTATCTGTGCTCAGTCATGTTTAACAAATCCTATTGCACTCTTGGTGAAACACTGTTTAAGAGCATGGTTATGGCAAGGGAAAATGGTCCTTATTCACTTAATCTTGGCCTTTGACCAATATTTTTTTATTAGACAGCTACAATAACAAATGCTTTGCACCAAGATTCCGAGCATAGAAAGTATGTATTTATGCCCTAAATCAGGTAACAGCGCTATAGACACTTAATAGTCAAACTCTTCTGCTTACAGGCCCACTGAGACAATTCAAGCAGAACACCCTTGTCTGGGATATTTAATATCCAGAGCAAATAAAATAAACTGGCCTACTCATACCAGGGGTAAAATTTTAAATCCACGCCTAGTCAGTGGTAAGACTCTTACTGACTGTGATGGAGTCATGATTTCACTCCAGACACACATGATGTGAAGGACCTGTGGTGACTTGCATGGTTTTAGAGGAAGCCGGAAGCATCTGCTAAACCAGGGCCCTCTGATTCCCTGCAGTTGCCTTTCATCCAGCTTGACTCAATGGAAAACCCATCAAAACCAATGGGGTCTTTCTTGGCTGCTGCTGGCTATGGATTAAGACTACAGAGAGAAGGCAGATTGTCGTTCTTCCTTACTAAAGTATTGAAAGGTTGTCCTTTAATAACACTAATTTAATACACGCTGACTACTGGTAAAACACTGGTTATACATATTTCCATCTGGCACACACCCTGTGGAAGCACAGCTCAGACAATGTATCGCTCTTCCTGGGGGCTGAATGCTTTGCACTTCTTGTTGACTCGGGCCATTAATGCTAAATGATCTACAAGGGCCCGTTTGTTTTTAAAACTCCCCAGTCTGCAAGTGAGCATGCGGATTTTAAACTCTGGTTCGAGAAGTCCGAAGTTTTCTATGGGGATTATTGAATTTTTGCATCACAGCCAATCCGAGGGGTTCTAAAGCCTTCAAACAACTGACACCATATGTCTGGGCACAATGGAATCTACAGAATTATCAGCAACAGCAAAAATGTCTCATTACACACTGAGAGCTGCAAACACATAACAAGTATATTGAGTAGCACGTATAGTTGCAGAGAAATTAATCGACTCAGATGCATACAAAGGGATTTCTAAGGTGCTAAAAGCATATTTGAGTGAAGAAACGCACTATGCCAGGCTGTGATTTGCAATATAATAAATAATCCTCCTAAAATTCACTTAACTTTCACTCTGCCTAACGTGAGGCTTCACAGATTGTAGAGAATATGCTTTGTGTGACACAACATGAGAAAAAAATATAGTTTTTCAGGTCAGTAAAAAACGTTCCCTGAATCCTGGTAAATACTGCAGAATGTATTGTATTTGTATTTATTCTGTTTACGTATTTGTTTGTTTGTCACATGCCAGCAGAATTCTACCAAACATTCACCTCAGATACTTAGCAATGTCTACAAAATTATAGCTGTGTTTTCGGGTGGGGTGGGAAATGCAAAGTGACAATTCACATTTAGAATCTGGTTTCATGAGAAAAAAAAAAAAGAAAACAGGATAGGAAAGCGCTGGCATTATTTATTCACTTATTATCATACAATCTGGACTAAGTCATAGGAAGAGAAATTTTTATGAGCAACTCAAAAATAGTGAGATATAAATGGAAATAATAATAGATAATAATAAATGGTAATTAGCAGTGTTTTTCACTGTAATATCATCTTTTATCCACAATTATGCAGTACCTTAAAGAAACAGGTTATGAATTCTGAACCCTTGAATATTTTATTCACACAAGTGAATGAACAGTTCATCCATAAAAAATGTGGGCATTCCTTTGAGTAAGTGCTCCCTAACATGAAATATAGGGTTCTCATTTGGCATAAGAGATGAGCCCTCCAGTATTTCTGTGTGGGGTATGCATTGCTAAACCTTACAGAGAAGATGAGCAATAAAAAGGATTGCAGATCTGGTTACATATTTTTTAAAATTAGAAAGGTATAAATTTGAACTGCTAGTGAAATGATATCAAATGCTTCTTGAAAGCATGTTAATTTTTTTACAAATGGTTCACATTTTGTGGAAGTTCTCCATATTTATTTGTATTTGATTTTCATCATATTTTGTTTCACCAGAGACAAACTTCTTTTAACAATCTAAAACTACTTTCCACAAAGTTCTGGGCTAGTAGTGACTGAGGCAAGAATAATATCACTTACCTATTGACTGACAGTGGACAGTGAGCTGTGCATTCTCTTTAATGTATCGTGGATTTTAATCATGGTACAAGTCAAAATTTCTGATTCCAGACAGAATAGTTCATCCTGTAACACCAGTGTGCTGGTTTAGGGCAAACCTCTGCCTTTCTCACTGACATCTTTTATGAGAAGAGTAATAGAGGTGAACTTTGCAAAAGTTGTCTGTAAATTACCTTGGAGTTTGTTTTAAATTTTTTATACTGAATAATTATTATAATTCATTAGCTAGAATTAGAATTAATTGAATTAAATTTGCATTGTATCAGAAGCAGTAGCATTAGTGCTACCACTGATAGGAAATATCAGTTGGGGTCTAAACCGGTCTTACTCATTCACAAAGGGGCAGCAGGTGAAAGGAAAGTATTTGTTTTTCTTTTTGCTGCTTTGTCTATCAAAGTCTTAATTTAAGACTTAAAGGCCAGAAGAATAAAAGTGAAATATACATAAATATTGAACCAAGGCCAGAAGTTAAAGACCTTACTGGCTTTGAGAAGTAAAGTTATATTTCCAATTTTTCTGACTTTTCATGACACAAGGTATGAAGAATGCTGTGCCAAGTGGCTGTTCCCAAAAGATTCTCAAACACAGCTTGCAGCATGGTGAATTTGGGGGAGGTGGAATAATTATCAAGGTTACAGGTTTTTACTCCTAACTGAACCAACAAATCTTTTAAAGTTAATTTCCTAAAGATTTCAGCATTATTTTCTCTCCCATTACCCATTAGCCCTCTACTATTGAGAGTGTAGCTTTAATTGCTGAAAGAAAGTTTTCTTCTGCCTGATTGCAGTTTGCAAACTTACTACAAATTAATCTTGAAAAAAACATCACTTCACTCTCAATAGAAAATCTCTGTAGAGAAGAAGTATCAATAGCACCTCATTTGTGCTCTATCAGTGGGAGATGACTTGGGTTGTGCACAGCAATAAAAGTATTCCTCTGATCTTTTGTGAGTGTCTTGAGACCAAAAAGGTAAGTAGCCGGGTAACTCACGTGGCAAATCGTAGGTGACAACAAAAAGTTCGGGTTTGGCCCTTGACCATGAAGGAAATGAGTACTCTTGTATGAGAAGAGATGTGTTTCTCCTTGGGGTGTGGATATTTTCCATTTGAATTACCTTTAGGATGAGGCTGGGTTGGCTGCTAAGGGAGCCCATTGTGCCAGCAGGCAGGAGAAAGAAGCTCTAAATGGGCTCCAGGCTCAACATTTCAGTCTCAATACAAAAGATTTTTTTTTTTTTTAATGCCAATGGGACCCTTTTAGATGACAAGTTGGCTGTGTCTGGGTGTCAGGCTGGATGCTTTGCTACAGAGCTGAAAGTCCATCTTGCTTATCCTCTGCAAGGTGCACATCAAAGACTCCAGCTTTTGAGGTGCTGCCACACGGGTCAGAGAGGCTCTTATGCTTCCTTGTGGCACTGTGAGTGCAGCCTGGCATGCCAGAGACAGGTGTTTATGTCTTTATGGACCCAGCCATCCTCTTCCCCTGTTATTGCCCCTCTGCAGATGCTGCTTCTTTCCCTCAGCTCACTACTGGAGCAGAGAGCAGGAGTTTAAGCATCTTCCCACTACAGAATAAAGAAAGAAATCCACCACAGGCTATGTAAAAAAGCACAAATCTAAAATGAAATCATACTGGAGAAGAAAACTAAACATTAGGAGTTGACTTTTAACATCTCAAAAGAGGATGATGATTCTTCATGCAAAACAGGAATGTAAAGATTTTCTATTCTCTCACTAGAGTTTCATTCCACAAGGGAGGGTCAGAGGGTGAAACACACACTCACAAAGAGGGGAATTTCCCTTGCAGTGACCAGAATGAATGTGTTTGCTGAAGAAAATATAAACAGAGAACAAACACCTGCATTTTTCATATTTAAAGAAGAGCAGAGCATAACAACAAACCTTAATTCCTTAGGTTCTAACATTTTGGAAGCAAAAATTGTTCAGTTCTAATTCAGTCTCTTCAAAAAAAGACTTTTGTTACCAAGGTTACTTTTTGGACCAAAATTAGATATCTGATTTACAGAAACATTTTTAACTATATTGAAAGTGCAGGTGACTTTATACATTTGTTTTGAATTTTAAACTATGCTGTCTAAACAGCAGTATCTAAAAAGTAGATTGCCATTTTTGCCCAGGCATTTGTGTTTGTCATGGCTGCTAGGATGATCAGTTGTGCTACTGTAATTTAGAAAGCCACCCAAAGAAACTGGAGAGTCATCAACTTTGGTTTAACAAACTTAGTAGAACAAACTTACTTAGAATGGTGGGGGCTGTTCTGAGAAACTGTATAAGTAATTCAGACTTTTTCCAACTATGCAGATATCTCGTTGCTATAAAGATATGATATTAAAGGATCACAAACTTTTAATACACTCTTGCCAAATTATTATTTGATTTCCTTTGCATGGCTCTCTAAAATGCAGGGAGATTTTTTTGTGGGCACTTAGTACTCAAGTCAAAGTAGTCAATTAGCATAATCATGCTAATTCTCTGACGCCTGAAGAGTTTCCTAAGTTCTAAAAAACTTTCAGTGGTGATGAGTTTTTAAATAATAGATTTTTGAATTATAAAATAATCTATTATTTCAATTAAGATTTGCAAGAAGAAAGAATAAATTTGAACTTTCTGGATTTTACTCCGGAGCTTTCAGAGACCAAGTGAACTCTTGGAAGGATGCATACTTTCATGAAAAAGACTTGAAAATCACATGGTAAACTTCTCAAGGTTTGATTTGTCTCCTTTTTCATGCTGCATAATGGAATTGTTTCTGATATCTTGACATGTTGCAGGTAGAAAATGGTTTCATGCCTGCTTTTCCCACTAGCAATTGATTCCAATGGACTTCTGAATATGGAACTGGGTGAAGACTACAAATTATCCATGAGATTGCCATTGCGAGACATTTCTTTGCATATTGCACTTAATTTGACTCAGTTTAATTTTTCCTTATAGCTGTTTCCATTTTCAGGTTATTGTGGAGTATTGCAGTTTTTGCTGTAATCCTGAAGTCCATTTTTATTTAATTTTTCTTCTTGTATATTTGCAGTTTTCCTAGAAAACTTAAAGAAACACCTGCCCTATTTTAAAAAAACAATACTCAATGCTCACAGTACTTGAGTATCACTCTTTAACACTTGGCTCAGCATTCTTCTCCCTTGTGCCACAAGTGAGATGGATCAAAAAACAGCCCATGGTGGATCTGAACCAACAGGGTCAGCTATTACTCAACTTGATTATCTCACACACTTACTTACACATTAACATCCCCAGGTCTATGTTTGCTATATTTTTACTTCCCTTCTGGGAGATTGGATAGAAGTCATGGTGATCATCCCTTGGCATTTTGTTTTGGCACTGGGTCTTCTTTCTGGAACCATTTTAAGTCTCTACATAGTCTATATGCAGAAGCCAAACAGATGAGCAGCCATGCACTTGCTAGTTGTGTTTAACCCCTCTTTGTTAACTGGAGGACTCAAGATGTGCTACTTTTATTCATTCCAGGTGTTACCAAAATTTACAGCAAGCCCATACAGACTGCAACCAGCAAGTAGCAGGTTTCTGCTTGAGAGTTCAAAAGTTCAGTTTCAGACATTCATCCACACCTCCCCCAGGCACCCAATTATCTGTTGCTTGTTTGCATTCAAATTTTAAACTATTTTTTTCATCTACATGCCATTTGCTGACTTGCTTTAGCTGATGTGCTTTTGCTTTCTCTGCACTGCAATAGTTAAGAAAAGTGGGGCTTAAAGCCGTGTGTCGCAGTCTGACCTTGCGTGGTCCAGAGCATTCTCCACACCTACTTTTGTCAGGTAAAATGGAGGATATTTAAAAGACCTTAGAAAAGCAACATCCCCCAGTTAGGCAGCACATAGCTCGAGGTGGGGTTGCCCCAGCCACTACAGACCTGCCTGTGGTTCTCAGCCTTGCCAGGTCCCCATCACAAGCAAAGGACTTGACCCACCATGTTTCAAAACCTGATGAGCAAAACAAATGAAATTTATTCTGTGGTAAAATATGCCTGAAGAACCTGTGCTAAACAGGGATTCATGCCTGTGTAACTGCGTGTGTTTGCAGTCAGACTGTAATTATAGGCCTAAACTACACTTCAGTGACTATCACTTGAGGATGTATTTGCAAATACTAATATTGCATTTACTAACTGAAGAATCATGTGAAGAGATGAGAGAAAAAAGGGGGGAAAATATCCTACACATGTTTACTTTCCTGATCCTAGTTAAGGAGCGATGCCCAGGGTACAAAACAAAACCATACAGAGTCACCTTTATCTGCACAGATAACTTTACGTAGGTCTGTGGTCAAAGCCCACAGGGGCTTTACTGTAAAGCTCACTAAGAAAATACATTAATGTTTTTGATGTGTAACATTCTTACCATGTAATATTTCTGGGTTTTGTTTTTTTCCTGTAATAGTGTTCACAGTCTTCGCTGATATTTCATTGGTCAAAAATGAAAAGAAGGGAACAAAAATGAAATAAAACACCATGGAGAGAAGGAAACTTAAATGGAATGGGACATAAAAATTCAGGACATCTATGTTTGATGTTATCATTAAAAAAAAAAATAAAAAGAAAGAGGAGAGAGGGATGACAAAGTGAAAAGAAAAAATGCAGCAACTCTTTTATGTGAAGATTACATTTAAAAATAACCAACTAACAGTCTGCACTTTTCAAAAGACTGACGTCCTGAAACGCATTTAGATTGATGCAGCCTGAGCCTGAAGTTCTCTTGCTGAGTAAACAGTCAAGTGTTCTTAATAGGAATTGCAGTTTCTCGACATCTGTTGGGGAAAAGGGAATGGTGAAACAACAATTTAGATTGAGATTGGTTTTGTTAAATGCATTTAAATTCCAAGATTAGTGGTGTTCTTTCTTTTTCAATTAGCATTTACTTGCAGAAAGGTTACAGATGAAGGGGCTGAGAAAGAGCTCTTTGGGGGAGGGGGGCTATCTCCCAGGGCAGTACAGAACACACTAAAACGTGTAACACAGACTAGCACAGGACTTTAACATAAACTTACAACTTATGCAAAAGCGACTGTCTTTGAAAAGCTCTGTGAAGGAGCAAAAAAATTAAAAGAACAATAACCGTGACTTCACTTTGTTGAGCTCCTAAGCTGGAATTCATATATGAAAAAATATTATTATTGCCTTTCAAAGGAATTTTCCAGCCCATTCATTTCGCAATTCCCCATGCTGATTAGACTGTGAGAGGAATGTGACTTCTTAGGGGTCACAGAGAGGTAAAAAGAAAGGAAGGTATAAGGAATGCCCTACCTTCTTTCTGCTTTTCAAAAATCAAGCTTACTTTATGACTTTTGTCAAGAAAAGGAAGATTCTTTAACCCAGTGAAATAGTTGTTGCCATTTTGGGGAAACTGCAATAATAACAAAACCTGGAATTTCTGAATTGTCTTGCCCTGTTTTGCTCTGGAGTGTATGTCAGGTCTTCAGTCATTGTTCCAGAGTGAGACTGCTGTAACTGCTTTGATTTCAGTGTAAAGATGAAGTGATGAAGAAAACGCCAAAATATGTACCATGCACAGGATTTTTTACCCTCGGTATTATACCTTTCTTCAGGATAGGGATTTCAATTAATTCTATCTATTATATCTGTAGAACTCGTGACTGTGCTATGCTGCTTTGGTTTGCTAAGATATTTATCACTGTTCTTTTAAATATTTGGAACCATGTTGTTGTGTTTATTTTCTTCATTTGGAGCATTTTGGGTTGTTTTTCTTTTTCCTTTCAAATCCTTACACTTTATTCCTTAGCCACTGACAAAGCACTCAGAACTGAATAAGGATTGTTCCATCCCTGCTTGAATACCTGAGAAACGTAGGGATATGCAAAACAAGATAAACCTCAATCCATTTGGAAAACCAAAGAAAAGGAAGCACTGTATAGATGCATCTTTTTTTTTTCCATCTTTGCGAATTCAAACAATGTTTTAAATACTGCTTCAAAAGCATCCATAAATCAACAGGAAGTCCTCTTGGCTTTGCTCTTTAAATGTAAGAAGGACCATAAGGGGCAATGCTCATGTTGGCATTGATGCAATGTGTTTGGTGTTCTCTCTGCTGGCAACGCAGTGTCATCCTACAGGAGTTCTGTTTAAATCTCACTCCGGACACTTAAAACTAGCTGAGATTGATTGCACTATTTATTGATCTCATTTATATTGTCTTGGAGATTTCAACCTAATGCTAATCTGATGAAGTGCAGATGAAGTAGTCTGTGGTGGTTAGCACTGTGTATTTCATTGCACAGAGCTTTTAAAGGACTGGTGTGAACAGAAAGTACGAACAAGCAAGTGCACAGTTGGTCCCGTGGAATGTTTAATTCTCCAACCACAAGTAGATGTGATCACAAAAGACTTTACAGGAAACTGGGCTTTGGACTCATGCTCTTTTCAAAGGCAGAGTCCTCCACCCCTTCCTTTCTCCTTCTCAGAAACCTTCACTTTTTTCTGTGTGTATCTCACAGACAGCAGCAGTCATGTCCTCTGCATTCTGCTTAACACCGTGGTTTCCAGCAGACCTCTCCATCATATGCAAATGCCACTCAGCCTGCCACCTCATTTCGCTGCCACCTCCTTTTGGTATTACAGCTATGCCCACGGTGTGATAGCCTGGTCACCTACTGCAAAGCCAGGGCTCTTCAGTGGGCGACAGGAAATATTTTAGTGTTGGCAGGTCACGCAGGCGCCACGACAGGTTACGCCATCTGAGGACCAGGCACACAGAGCCGTGGTTTGTTTTGGAAGAAACAAGTAGCTTTAAGTAACTACAGCTTTTCTCCTGCAGCAATCTTGATCCACACTTCAGGACTCTTTATATGTTTTCTTATATCTCCTATTACATAAAAGGTTTAGTTAAGCAAGTTTCACTCCTGCAGCTAGTTTCACTACTGCTAGATAAAATAAAGGCTGCAAGTTCATCCCTTCAATGATTTTGTTCAATGCAAATAGTCAAAATAATTTGCCAAAAACAACATTTCACCAAAAAAATGGAAACTGACAAGTCCTTTGTGTTTAAGTAGAACTAGTCTTTCTCCTCTTTAAAAAAAAAAAGAAAAAAAAAAAACAAAAGAAAAAAAAAGAAAAATCTTTAAGTAAGGCTGGGGTGAGCTTTCAATTTCCATGTAAAAAGAAGTTCTAAACGAACTGTACCACATCAGCTGTATCTCTGGGAGGTGCTGTGTTGCAGCTATATTGCTCACAAACTTGTTTTTTTTAACTTCTATCCTATCCTGGCTGCAGTAGAATTTATATAAGTAGCAAATCATAGTGTGCAACATTTCTGTCCACACACTGCAGGGAAAAGGCGATCCTTAGTTTTACCCATTTTCCTGACATGGAACAGACAATGTAGGTATTCAGCCACCACAGAAAGGATACCTACTCTTTCAGATCAGGCTAGTTCACTCACTGCTTTAAAGTGGACTTTTAGCAAGGTTTCTGGATTGAGTGAGCATGTCCAAGACACAGTCCAGTCTATGGAGACATTGCGTTTTATATCATGCCAAAACAGTCTGTGAATAATCTAAAGATCTAGACACACATTGACAGATAAATATTGCTTTGCAATCAGCAGTCTAGGGGTTAGCAGCATGGCATGTGGTGGTCCTACTTGGGCAAGAACAGTGAGCTGCTTTGGATTTCTTCCTGCCTGGGAAGTAGCTGAGCCCCAGTGCAGTTCCTGCAGCTAGGGAAGGACATGCTGCTGGATGTGAAGTATTCTTACCAGTAGCTGTGGGGATCAAGTCCTGATCAGGTCAGCTTTACTCATTTTAGACACACTGGGAGTCCTTCCAAGGAGAAGTTACCCATGTGCAAAGACACTTAACTTTTTCTCAAGCCACTGGCTCCAAAGGATGAAATATAAAGAGCTGAAAGAGGAAAAACAGGTTTCCACATAAAGAAGGAGTTTTGACACAATAAATTACAGTTTTTTACAGAGATTTCTCTCAGATGTATTAAAAAGAAACACAGACAGAGATGCCTGAAGAGGCTGAGGAGGCAGAAAACTGAACCTGAATGAATCTGAGTCTGGAATTTGTACATATTGTCCCGTTTAGTTTGCTTGGGGCTGAATTTATTGCATATTAAAGGCTTTAATCAAATGCTCTGGGTCATACGAATGTATTTTTAATGCTTTTATGGTGTGGCATGTTCTAAGGAAAAAGTGTCATCCCACATATATCACATTTGTCTAAATTTGCATTCTCCCAGATGGCCACATTTATTGACTTTGTGAAGTTAACTGTCTCTCCCTGCTTCCAGCCAATCAGGGTTTGCTGGGGGATCAAAGAAAGTGAATCCTTTATTGTTTCATCTACTGCTGAGAATGACCCAAAACCAAAATCTCTTGACACCAACACCCCCAAATGTCAGTCCCAGATTAGCACAGAAAGTTCCTGGCCCAAATTCTATTTTCATTTTTTGCAATTTCCATGAGATTGAAAAATATTTTACCTGTGAACATGAGCTCTCCTCTTTTTATCATGTTATTTGCAGCGTTCAATATTAATCACATTTAGAGGTAAAAAAAAGCCCATTTCACACCTGCTGAACTAACTTTCCAGCTATTGTTCCAAATATACTAATTTATAATTATGTGAACCAGAACCCAAGCAAAGTACTTAATTCCCTGCATTCCTAGAACCTGAACTTTAAACAAATTGCAGGAGAAATTTTGTTCTAGTCCTTCTAAGACTGCATGTATCAAAAATTCACAAAACTCAATCGAGTAAATTTCCTTTAAATGAAGCCAAAGGAAAGTGAACAACAAAACGCTCACCATCTAGGTAGCTGCCAATTCCTTTTCTAGCAAGTGTTTAATCACTGATTTTTTTTTAAGTTCAAGTGTAATAGTATGGAAATTTAATCATCATTTCTATTAGTACAACTGCTTGAGAGGGTCTTGAAGACATTTCCTTTCACTTTAGTTTGCCCTGTGGATAAGTAGAGCACTTTGGTTCTGTATTGATTTGTCTTTTACTGCACTGATCACCTTTCATTTTCAAGCATTCACCTTCCATTCATGAGCATTAAATCCCTATTTAAAAGAAATAATAGAACTGGAATGGTGGCTCAATAGGGCAATGATCAGTGGAAGAACCCAGATGACTTTATCTGGGTCAGAACTTTATTTCATTAGGTTGAATAGTGATTTCTTGCTTTCCCCTGCTCTGTCTCTCAGGTGGTGACAGGCCGTCCCTCTCCCTAAGGATGTGAAGATCAGCTGCCTTAAGATAAGAGAAAAGGAAGGGAAAGAAAGTGCATTTGTAAAGGACACTGGTCTACACGTGCAGTTTGCAGCATATAAAAGCCCCCTGTGTGTGAATATGGGCTAACACATCAGCACATGTCTGTTTTGAAATGAAGAGCAGCAGGTACATTTTGACACAAATTCAAATCAAACGTGTGCCTTTGATATCATACTGGCAAAACTCGATCATATGCTTTGCTAATCGAGTGTGCCGAGTCTCCTATGCTTATGTTTTTTGGAATTAAATTGCATGACTGTGCTTTGCTCTGTAAAATGTGTAAATGTGTAAATTATGTCAGGACAGATTGCAAATGCCAGTTGAAGAAATAAAAAATATGCTGCACTCATTGTAAAGAGTGCAGGGGTGTGGCCTGGGAGATGGTGAGAAGGGGTTAATGCCTCCTAGCAAAATTCCTGGAAGAAACAGATTGATTTATTAACTGTTATTTGTATTACCACTATTAACAGCTCAGCTAAGAAACACCAGAAAATCCAGAAAACCCCATTCAGGACTTAGAGCTGGCAAAACTGTACTCTATCAATAAATGTAGAGCCATGGTTTCTACCTGGAAGACTCTGTTGTACTGGAGTCAAGACAGAATAGGTGAATGTAGTGAGCAGAGTGTCTGAGTGAAAATGGCACTGAGTTGTATGTTGGCCCTGTTTCAAGACAGCACTTAAATAAGAACTTAAGACCATTCCCTCTAAGAAATAGCACTTAAGCAGAAGCTTATGCACATTAATGAACAGGAATGTGCCCTTGAAACAGGGCCAATATATACAGCTTGCTTGATACTTTATATTTACATATATGGAATTATTTGATCATCTTTTAATGTATTTTAATTATATTTTAAATATCCAATTAAGTCACAATTCCCTCTGCTCCCTCATTGTTTATCTCTTTTCCTCATTCTTTCTCCCTTGAAAAAATTACTTGGGATTACTGTCCACATACTCCCCTAGTCTAATGTCAGATCTATTTAAAAGGAATCCTGAAAACCAAGGATTTTGTTTGAAATCAAGGAGCATACAGATCTCAACAGATTGCTTCTTCTTTTAAAGTTTGATCTTTCTCATTTTAGGGAGACAACAAATTTCTATTCCCATTTAAATCAGGATCAGCAAGAATTTGTCCCTGAGTTCAGTTGTATTAGCATACATCCCACTGTGCCATGGAATTGTCACCCAGGAGTGATCTTGCACCTCTCAGATGAGATTCATTTAAATAGGTATCAGATGACTGTGCTGAAGCAGATATGAGTTGATTGTGAGATCAATTTAAACATATGTCATTCAGAGCACTGGGAATAAATACACTGGTTTTACAGACTGTCTTTTTTAGTTCCAGCTATTTGTTTAAGTGGGTCGTGTTTAACCTAAAGAGTTATATAATCATTTCTGTGCCTTTATTACTGAATGTTTAATATTTTATCATCAAACATATTTCGTAGTGATGTTTGAACTTTTTGCTTTGATGGCCTGAACTTCAGAATGATACCTTTTCAGGAAAGGAAAAAATCCTTTAAAAACAGTGTGAAAAAAAGTATTCCAAGGAAAGGCCATTTGCTATAAATATCTCTGACTAGATGCAACCTAGTATTACCAAATTTCTAGAAAGTACAGATTAAGGTTTCTCAGAGTTTGTTTTTCAAACAAGGATGTGTTTGTCTCTATGTGATGATTTTCATTCCCCCAGGAGCGGAACAGACTTGTTGCTTCATAGTGAGCTCCCAGATTGGTGCAAAACTCCTCCACATGGCCAAATGTCCTTTTGAGCACCTAGGCATATGACTTGGTTCTGCACTTGAGAAGTTGGATCCATACAAAATTTATGTTTGTTTGTATAGTACCGAGTAAGATAGAATACTTAATTGTAAGCTATAGAGGTTGAGGGCAGCACATGCAGTTTACAATTATACAGTGTAAAAAATGCCCAAGAACTGTCCCTCTACAATAATAAAAGTCTGGGTATTGTCCATGACTTTCCATAGTCTTGATATTGGAGTAATTTCCATACATTTCACATGAGAAAACCAGAGAGAAAGAAAATATGAACAGCCACTGTAAGAAAGTCTAAATATCTTGAGTGTCTTAGAGCATTCTAGAGGGGAGTGCTGCAGCTCTTGGAGAGATTGGAACTACTGAACATGTGTCACTTCATTTCCAGTAACTGATGAAGAGCACCAGCAGCCCACACCTTCAGGGACAAAAGAGGCTTTGTCCTCCCCCTGCATGCAGTCTGCCATCAATCCAATGGTCTGACTGCTTAAAGACCAAGTGCTCCTTCCCATCCAGTTAACGGGGGAAATTCCCATACCATTCGATTCAATTAAGGTAAGGTGGCCCTATACTAATTTACCAGACCACTACATATATTTCATCTTTTATCTTCAATTTAGGTAATGTAACCATCAAGCTGGCTATCTTTCTGAAATACATGATTATGTGAAGAATATTTCATCACACATTTCATAATGTCAGGTATTTTCCTTTAACCTCTGGAATCTGATTCACATTATGGCTTTGGTGATTACATATTGCCTATACCAAATCCTGTCCTATCATTATGAAAGGCTATTTTGTTTGACTTTATGTCTTAAACTTGCTCTGTGGTGCTCTCTTGTTTCACTGGGGTTCATCAGCTACCTTTGGAGTTGGCTTCATTTTAAAAAAGGAGTTGGGTGAAGGTGATGGGAATATGTTATGTCACAGAGACAATCTGAGCTACTATAGTAATAAAAATGTATTTGCCAAGGATGTCTACTCAGGAAACATATTCTGAAACAGAACATTTGAATAAGTTCAAAAAGCTCTGCATCTTTTTAGTCAAACAGAAATGGTTTAAGTAGAGAATTTCAAATATAAAAAGAATGGAATTTCTTTCTTGGGAAAGATTCTGAAAATCTGAATATCATTCAAACTGCAAAATCTTGCAGACTTCAAGAACTCTGAGAAGAACAAATTATGTCAGCTTGGTCAAATCACTTAATTTTTATATTTTATTATTATAATTGTGTGATGGTTTGTGACATAGAAAATAAAAAATCTTTTCTGAAATGACACTTTGAAATTAAAGAACAGAAATGCTTTGGTTTGAGCACACTCTGATTTATTGGGATTTCCATGTTTTTATTTTCATGCAACTCCACATGCTTGTATATTCATCTTGTTTCACAAAGCTTTATATTTCAACTGAACCACATATTTCTAAAGAAAATAATATTGTTTCTTACACCTATGCTACCGTGAATTACATTTCCTGTATTTTCTACAAAATCTAGCATAATATTTGCCTTTGAAAATATGACTTTTTATTTTGATGGTGAACTGGTCCCATCAGAATATTTGGCCCTTCAGTCACAGGTCTGGCATCATCTCTCTCCTCTCAAAATGCCATTTCAAATTGCTTTGACTAATGTAATTTATTGGTGTATTAACTAGGAATATCTACCATGTTTTGTCCCTTGATCAAAAACATTAATTTCTCTTGACAGCCTTCAGGTGGCACTGAAGATGAAAAGGAAAAAAAAAGAGATATTTTTCCCCTTGTAATTATAAACCTATAGTTGTGCTTTAAAGAAAATTTGGTTCTGTTTGTATGATCTTTACTGAAAGGGGCTGTATGGAGTTCTGTGGCTTCACATATGCATTCCCATACATTCCCCTACAGAAGATGAAACATGACACTTCCTTTGTGAAGGATCCAAGAATCCTGGTCCTAATCCATAGATTTCATATGTATGTAATCAACTTTTATTGGTTTTGTGAGGATGAAGCTTCCCCTTCCAATGTGAGCACAATACAAACTCTGACAGTGTCATTAATAAAGAACTGCCTGGCTCAGACAAGCAGGGGAAGTTTATATAAAGCTTTTCTCCCTGCGCTTTCCGTGATATTTGTGTAGTGTACTCTCGCTATGGCACACTTGCTGTGTCAGGCCCCAAAATGCAAACTGCTTGGAAAAAGAGAAAGCTGGTGCTGTAAAAAAACCTCAGCACAGCTGAAAAAAGTTGAGGGTTTTCTAAGTATCTTTTTCTCCTGCTGATGGTAAAAACCTTTCAGGTCACAATAGCGAGCCTAATGAAGACAATGGCAAAGAGCCAAATGATTACAGTGGCACTAAATCAAGCCATTTGATGGGCAAATTCTTAGGATTGGTGTTTTTAAGCCTTCATGACTTTTCTTCAGAAACTCAGGTCATTATCTGAAGACCAGAGAGACCCAGTTTGGAAATTCAAGTGAATTTTGGGGCTCTTTTTACCATAATAAATGCAATCCATCCTTTCAAACTCAGAGGCAGTCAGAACTATAAATATTACAAAACGACCCTAAGATTTTTTGGAAGCAAATATTCTATTTGGGTATTAATTCATCTAGATCTCTGAATAAAAAATACCAGGCACTGGATACTGTTCTCAGCAATTGGTTGTTTGAGTCAAAAGCCAATAAAAAATGTAGCAAAGAAACACTTCTGCTTTCCAACGCATTACTGTCCTTTCACAGTCACCAGGATTTTAAAGCTATTCTTATTAAATACTAACCACATTTAGGTGAAAAAAATAACTTTAATAGTACTCTCATCTCCATTGAAACATAATATTAATGATTATTAATTTTGAATAAGCAATTATGTAGAAATTGTATATTCATTAAGTAAAAGATAGTATTTGGGAGGAGGTCTTTCTAAGTTATATTTTCTTGCTTTTATATATAACTTTCTATATTCTAAAGATCACAGATTTCATGGGTAATGTCTTCACCACTGCACATAATGCACTTAACAATGGATGGCTTCACCAGTACACAAACTTGGATGTTAATTCAACACAATGTTGATGTTAATTCATTCACAAGCTCCCTTGTGAATATTTAAAAAAAAATTTTTTTCATTTTGAAAATTTTTGGGGAAATATAAATTTATTTAATAAGTGGAAAGCTGTATAGATAGCTGTAAATACCTGTCATGATTTTTTTTTCCCTTGGATTTTCTTTTCTTCTCATGCTCAACCAAAACCCCTTAAGAAAAACAGCAAACTCAAATAAATCTTGATTTTAGATACTGTCGTTCTTATATATTTTCACACATAAGTAAGAAAATTACTTTTTAGTAAAATTCCAGAATCACAGAGTAATTTAGATTGAAAATGGAGTTTGAAAGTTTTCAACCACCAACACTCATCAGGACTAGCTTCTGAGTTAGACCACGTTGTTCAGGACCTTTTTGAGGCAAGTGTGAAAATCAAGGATAGAAAACCCACAGCCTCTCTTAGATACAGTCCCAGTGCTTAACAACTTTTCTTGTGAAAGCTTTTCTTTATATTCAGTTGAGTTTTCCTTTACTCTTAAGTTGTGACTTCTCATTCATCTGTCTCTTACCCTTTAACTGTAAGTCTCTGAGAAAAGACTCACTTTGTCTTCCCCGAGCGGCATCTGAGCTGCATGTGTGCTCTTGCTGGATTCCCTCTTTAGCCTTTTCTTCTGAAAGTTTAACAAAAAAAGCTCAATTAGCATCTCTTCATTCATTTTCAGCTCCATCCCCTTAATTAGCTGAGTGACCCTCCACAGGTTTATTGTTTCCCTTCTGAAACTTTATCTGGACTGAATGTAAAAACTACCATACACCTTCAACCACTGGTTTCAAAAATATTAATATACTTTGGTTTCTCTGGATACCCTTTTATGATTTTTTCATAAAGTTGTTTCATCTAACCCTCATTTTGATAGTTCATAATTATTTTTTCTCTCAAGAAAATAGTCTCCTTGCTGAACCCTTTTTCACATTACTTGCTATTCAAAAGTTGCTACAGATGTCACTCAGAGCACTCTCTTTTTGATCAGATTCTAAGTTCTCATCCTCTGATTCAGAGATGTAGCAAAACAGTGAAGCTCCCTTATCTCAAATGTAACTTCTATAATGAAAGGCAGCAAGACCTCGCTTAGCATTATAATAACTGATTATGATACAGAGTGCCCCATTCCTGTTTGAAGGTTTTGCAAATATTGTCCATTGTGGTATCTTAGAATGTGCACAGAAATGTGGAAGAACCTTCTATAATTAGTTACTGTTAAGAAAATAAAGTTGATAGGATTTAAATGATTTTGACTGATTTCCAATACTGAGACCTAGGGCTTCTTTCCCCTAATCTTGCTCTCCAGCTTGAAATGGAACTAAACTGAGGCAGTGCACATTGCAACTGCAAGCTGCAACACTTTGAAACATTTAAAATTAAATGAACAGATGAACAAAATAAATAGACATTTAAAAGGGCTATTCAATGGCCATACCTTTGTGGATAAATATTTTTGTGAGTTCACTCCTTCAGTTGTGTTCACACAGCCAAACAAAGGGAAAATTATTCTACTTTGCAATAGTGTAAGGAGAAACAGACAGAATATTGAACATATATATTGCAATCTTCTACTAGGGTAAGTTTTCTAAATATAACAAGAAATGCTGCCTACATAAAAGGCAAAGAATTTTAAAATTTTAATTTTTTCCTCTTCTTTTGTTATTTATTTTCTGCAGTTTCTTCAACTCTGACATTAAGATCACAATGGTCACCCTCTTGTTACTCATGTTTCTGAGCTTTTCACCACTTATATAGTGCTATGTTTCAGTGTAAAAAAGAACTGGACAATTAATTTGAAAAAGCAAAGGCTTCATCTTTCTGTTTTTAAAAAATAGATATATATATCTAATCCACGTTGGTTTACACTTTAAAATATTTTTAATTCCTGCTCTAAGATGGGGAGCAATATCTGGGTTGATATAAAAAAGGCTATGCACAATTGCAGAAGCCATTTCACTAATATTAATTAATGGACAACCATAGAAGGGCACAAGAAAATATCCTTTCCCTGAGATGAGATGTAGAAAAAAACAATTGGTACCAATTCATTTGGGACTGAAAGCTTCCATCTGAGAATCTTATAATCTCTTTCTAAGGAGTAAAATTCTTATTATATAGGCTTAACATCATACTTCATGAAATGCCTCAGAAATCTTATTAAACTGGATGTTTTTTACCTTGTCCAGACCTAAACTGCAGGGTTCACATTATCTGAAAATCTTCATGACTCAGTACTAGTAATTGTAAATTTCTCACATTAGTGAAAAAAACAACAAATGACACACCTTGCTTCAACAATTTTTCATTGCCATCAGATACCAAACAGCCTTAGCACTGCCAACTTGATCAGCATAGATTATTAATTATGATACTGCTGGTACAGTTCAATTTAATCAGAAAAGAACATCAAGGAGTCCAAGAAGTAGGGTATATAATGCAATTTATCTTTGCCTTGTACTGATAGGGATAACAATGATTTGCAAATTGGTTCAGCTACAAATACACAATTAAAAAGAGATAAATATCAAAAGATATGCCACATTTTCAACTCAAAGCCAAAAGTGCAGGTCTTAATCTTAGTAGTCAGTTTTAAAATCATGAGTTAATTCTTCCTTTGATGTGCACGCTTAACTCCCATTAAAATTAATGGGGGTTACACATGCTCATTGAGGAAGAAATAGACCCCATAGTGTGTATATTCTTCAAATAATAAAGATTTGGTAATTACTATATTATTTGTTCATTAATTTTCAATTTATCTTGTAAATGTGCACTCTTTGTGATCTTATGTCCAATTATATAGAGTAATTTGTGGCAAAAGGTCTAGTGGAGCATTATCCTCTTAAAGGACATGCAGTTTTATAGCACATATTGACAGTGCTCTAATTCTCAAACTTTATCACTTGCAAAATACATCAAAACAAGAGAATTTGACTCCTAGCAGCCAAATTCTTCTTCTCTATGTCATCCATGTTCCCTTTAATCACTTTTGCTTCCAACCATCTTTGGAAAGGCCATTTTCCTTTAATCAGTCAGTGGCCAAACGCAAGATTTTTAAAGCATCTGATGATAAAATAACTACAAGTTACTGCAACACAATCTGTGGACAAGAGACAAAAATTTAATAGTGGAGGTCTGACCTTTAAAGGCTCAAGCCCCCTCCTAGATAAGACTCTAGTTGAAGCATTTTACCTGATATTAATGTGGTCTGAACAATTTTTAAAGCAGTCTCTAATTTCATACAGCCTGATTTCTCATTGCCATGTTTTCTAATGCTTGAGGATGGTCATACAAGTTAATAAATGTGTTCTCTTTGGGAGCCTTTAGGTCTTTTTTCAAGATATGATATCCCCTTCCTGACTTTACTCTCTTTTAAAAATCCTTCCCTAGTTCTCTTACCCAGTTTTTCTTCCTTCACTACTTCCCAAAAAAAACCCTGTTAGTACTTATATTCTCCTCCCACTCACCTATTTTCTGGAAACGTGTCCTTCCCACTCCCTTCTTAACATAAAACAACTTTTCAGTGCCTGATTTTAAGCTTATTCAGTATAAATCAAGTACATGGAGTTATATGATGATGGAGCATTTTCTTTATGCTCATCAAAGTAAACTCAGGTTCCTTGGGTCACCTGGATGTGTTTGTGACATTCCTCTATGATGCATTAATAATGTGAAAGTCCAACAAGTGAGTTGGTTTACCGTTGGCTGAGGTAGCACAGATCCTGTGATCTAATCTTCATATCAGGTAAGTAACTGACTGTGCAAAGGTCATAAAAGTGTGAAGCAGTTATGGTCTCTAGCCAAGGTGCCCCAAGATCTCACGAAAGATATCATGTTCCAGTAGAAGTTTCCTACTTGTCTTCAAGAAAGAGGCTGATGATTAGGTTCAATGAAAGCTGAATTCATGAGATTAAAATCTGTCTTGTGACTAGACATCGGGAAGACAAGAGAAATTCAGGATGACTTGAACAGCTATTTACGGGCAAGGAGAAGAAATTTGTAGTACTCTATGTAGAAAGAGATCTATCAGTGCCATTTTACTTAAACATTTAATACACAAGTAGCACAAAAAAATAAAGATGTTATGATCCTGGAGAGAGGTTGAAGGCTAATGAAAGACCTTGGAAATTGTCTAAGCCTACAAGAATGGAAGGGCAGGGGCACAACACTGAAGCAACAGAATTTGTTCTAAGAGTAAGCTGCAAGATACTTTCAGAGTAAATCATTTTTACACTCCAGAGGCTCACAGTTGTGCAGACTTGGTATCAAGTACAGTTCATTGGAAATGGTAATGTTTTGTGATGCAGTCATTTCACAAGTATACTTTTATGTGATATATGCTTCCCCTAAATATCCCATGTTTAAACAATTTCCTATAAAGGCTGAATTATTACCTTTTGGAGTAAGAAGATACTTTGTAACTACTTTTTTCATCTACCACTCTCATGTTTTGAAAATAAATTAAAATAAAAAAAAAAAAAACAAAACAACTCCCCCCCCAAAAAAACCCAAAAATACCCACCCAAAAAAACCCAAAAAATCCCCATCAAATCAAACCCAAAACCAAACAAACACAAACAAAAAGCCCAAACAAACAAAAAACATTGAAAACAGAAACTATAGGACAATAATTCCATCTCAGTGAACACTTTTATTAATAGAAATTTTATGTGGCTGTCTTGGTTTTTTAGTACTTTTAGTATATAATAATTGAAAACACCACCACTGTCCAAATTATTGAAGTTGTCTAGTAGTAAAAGACAATCTTACAGAGAATATTTATTTATTCAGTGTTTGCACTACAAAGAAAAATAAAAGCTATAGTCTGCAACTACCTGATTGCACAACAGGAAGAGAGACACCAAGTAGGTCTGTAGATACCTTGTGTTTTACACGCTTCCTATTTTCTGAAGGGTCCTTCTTCTCTTTGTATTTTCCCTTTGTCATCTTCATTTCTTAGACACCCAGTTAGGTTCTGCATAAGAGAGCTGGAGCATGCCCCTGTGTGACCCTTGCCAGGCAGAATGGTGCCTAAAAAGCTCAGCACAGCAGTGGTCAGTATTAACCCCTGCAGTTCCCTTCTCTCACTCTACAGCTCCCCATACACCCACAAACACATTTGTGAACTCAGACCCATTACAGTGGGTATGTGAAAAATGAGTTGGCAGGTCTCAGGCTAAGTCAAAATAGGCAGATGTGCATGTAATAAAACTCAGCACCCTGAAAGGCGATGTTTAGCACCCCCACAGCCTTTTTTAAAGAGGGGACCAAATGTTCTGCAAGGCAATTAGGGTGTATGTTGAACAGGATGAATCTAGCTTTGTTTGGATTGTAGTTAACACAGATGTTAACTTTATTTTGCTACTTTTATATACTGCAATGTATCTTAGATCGCTCTTTGAATATAGGTATTTTCATTCTGCGGCAACAGAGACCTTCATTTGTCTGCTCTGTAGATACAGACATTCATTATCCCCAGGAACAGCCTACTTGGCTTTTAAAGACAGCAGTCCAAGGAACAGTTTACAGGTTGATTAAAGTTACAAAGTCAGTGCAAATGCATGGCAATGATCTAGGATTTCAGGCCCAAAAAGGGACATTTAGACAATTCTGACACCAGCATTTCCTTTGATCTCTATCTACAATGTATCTCTGCAGAAAAGTTCTGCAGGTACAGTGTATGCTGGGGAAGCTGAATGTAGGTCAATGAGATGCACTCTGCTTTTTAAAATAAAATCTTTCTGCAGAAAATGCATGATTTCCTGTTATGACTGTAGACCTCACAAAGAGTATCATACATTCGTTTTTAAAAAATGGTTTTCTATTTGTGCAAAAAACATTCACTTTACTCAAGGTGCACAAACACACACATATACACACAAGACTATTTGCATTATATACTCATTTATGGATAATTTCTTTTCATGCATTTACCATCACTAATTTGTGGCTGACATGTCAGGCCACAGAATTTCAGGATGCCTATTCTTGAGTAGTAAATGATGTTAGCCAAAAAGGTTAGACAAAGGGCTCAATCCAGAGAAGTCTTGCAACCTAAATCCTGTCTAATGTTCAACTTTTGATCCTCAAATCTCTAGCTCACTACCACCTAAGCTTAGCAAGACCAAAGCCCATGAGTACCTAGTTTAAGTCACAAGAGATATATGGGTCCCTGATTTCATGACCTAATGCTAATCTGTTAGCTGAGAATCCTGCCAGGGCTTCTCAGGAGCACAGTGGGCACTGCCAAAGACCATAACAGGTCTTCAGCACTCTGATGGGGCTCTGGAAGTGCCTGGCTCTCACACTGACTGTTCAGAGACCCCACAGTAAGAGCAAACCCAGAAGGCCATTGTCCTGTTAGTGGGGAGGAACTGCCTACCCAGCTCCTTCAGGATAGTGTTGCCCTGGAATAACCCTTGAACTGCTTTCCTCTGAGCAACCAAAATCCTTTGGATTTCTCTAAATGTACCTAATGCATCAAGCCCCCAACAGAAAACAGCTGAAACAAAGTCAGGAGGATCACAGAGAGCAAATGGGCCAGAAGAGATAGTGTCCATGCAGTTTCCACAGTCAAGTGAAAGTTGAGGCATTTCCCTGATTTGGAACCTGTAAGAATGTGAGACTCATGGGGGAGCACTAAAAATTGAAGATTTTTCTGACTCAAACTTCATGTTATTAGCTGTGATTGGGACAAGGGATGTGGGATTTTAGATAAAGAGGGTTTTCAAAATGAAAATGAGCCACTGGAAAATGCATGTGGGAAAATGCAGTCTGTGCCAGATCTTCTTCCAGATTTTACAGTGTGAGAAAGGCAGTAAGTTGGGACAGATCAAAACAGATGTACAATAAAATAAAGACTGAATATCTTAATAAAATTTATATAGAATCCTATGCCGTCATTATCCTGATTTCTATTTCAGCCATAGAGAAGAAGAGGGATGTTCTGCAGCTGGAGACATTTCTTCTCTGAGTCGGTAAAAGTTTGTGTTGGGTGATGACACCAGTTGGAATTATTTCTATTATGTTGCCCTGCACTTTGAAGAATTGTGTTTCAGAGGTCGTGGGCTGGGTTTGTGCTGGTATTGTGTTAGGACACTGTGCTCTGTGAAAAGTACCTGGCAAACACAGGCTCAAGCTGAAGTTAATGGAGTTTTGCCATCGCTTAAGTTGAAGCCAGGTTTCCAGCCCTGGTGTCAAAGAGGTTCTTTTCCCCCCTCCTCCAGCTCTGCGACAGGCACCGGCTGCATGCTCAGTTTATCCCATGCCTATCACAAATATAGCAGCACAGACCTTGTTACCAGCAAGCTCAATTACTGTAATACCCTCTTAGTGGAGCTTAGAGCCAGGCTGCTCAGCGCTGCTCGCT
Source organism: Orthonyx spaldingii (assembly GCA_013397795.1). NCBI lineage: Eukaryota > Metazoa > Chordata > Aves > Passeriformes > Orthonychidae > Orthonyx > Orthonyx spaldingii. Next base: position 1,566,266 of record VZTJ01005836.1, on the reverse strand, counting down.
CCGAGCACGGCAGCACGTGTGCTCAGCCCTGTGAGCCAGCAGGAACACACTACACTACACTGCACTCTCCACGCTGCCAGCCTCCCAAGCGGCAGGTCGATTTTAAGTTGGCCCTTTCAGATTTTAAAGCCTTAAGCAATAAAGGCTCTGGCTATAACTGATCCCCTTCTCTTTGAGCCCTGCCCTAATAGGGAGCTGCGTTCCCACACCACCTGCTTTTCCTGGAACCCTACTGTCACATCACAGATCTGCAACAGATTTTGACTTTTCTGTGCTGAACTACACGATGTATCTCACCCCCGGAACCTTCCTTTCCCGTCAGCCCTTTCCATTTATATACCACACGCATCCCAATGTTAGCAGAACCTCACAAAATGATCGCTGCCATCTCAGACTAGCCAGGTTTTTGACGGAGGTGGCATTAGAGCAAGTTAGCCAGTGTGGTTTCACGCTATCAGGTACTCACTTTTTTCCTCCTGCAGCCAGAGAAGAGACTTAGTCTTTTCATTAGACCTGAGGTAAGATGGGTTTCATTTTCTGCAGGCCAAGAGCAGACAAATAAGAAGTTAGAGCAGAGATCTGACTCCGTTAATATATCCTCTCATTTAACTCGCTGTAACTTGTTTGTGCAGCCATACCCTTGGGTGATGCTGGCCACTGTACTTCATTACTCTGTGCCTCTTCCTCCTTCCTCTGCTTAATGGGGCTAATGATGCTTCCTTTGTAAGGCACTTGTGAATCTAGGGAAGGGATAAGAAATGGAAGTTTCAGAAAGGTATTATTAATTAACATTTATTAGCCTGTCTGTGCTCTAATCATCCCACTCATCTTTCACTGTACACACTCCTTTTGATTTTATTGCAGCTGTATTCTCTTCTGACAATTAATATAGCTACGGGCCCCATGATTATTGTTTTTTTTACCTCATCCTTTTTTCACTTTAAAACATGTATTTGTTTACTTTGAATTCCAACATGGTATGTGCAGTTGTATATAACTTTGTTGTTAGTATACTTAATTTACTTTAATTATGGTTTATATTGGCATATATGCTGATGTTTAAATTAATAAAGCTATTAATATTATTATTAATAATAACAATACACTAGTTTTCTCTTAATTTTTAAATGTGATCCAAAAGTTACAAAGCATGGATGCCTAAAGTTAGATAATTAACCCAAAATCAAGTTCTGGAGCAGTGAAATCCAAGCTGCTTTTTATGAATTCCATCCAGGGATTTAAGGTTTAAACCCCAGGAATCCATGTTTGAAAATCTTGGCTTTGATGTATGAATGAGGGCTTTTTAATATTGGTGTGAATGAGAGAGATGGGATGGTTGCCCTTTCTCCATCTCTTTTCACACCTTTAACATGAAGGGCTAATAGGCACCCCAGCATGGAGTGAGCAGCCTATTTGCTGAGCAGGAGCATTCACATCACCCCATACCAGAGGACTGGAATGGGGGTTTAATACTTTAAGGCCTGATGTAACCTATCTCCCTTCAGGTGCTCAAATTACCATCTCTTTATACACCCCCAGTTAACAGTCAGTGGAGAGAAACAGGCACCTGTGGGGATGACTCAGCCCACCTAAAATCTGAGTCACCCTGTGGAGGCACCTTTCTCCCTCTCCCCTTCAATTAGAGTGGGTGCCACCACTCAGCAGTCAGGTGTCTCCCTTCAACACCCCTGCTGAAGTGTGGGGGATGTTGGCCCAGATGCTTTTAGTTTCTTACGTCTCATCTTGAGTCCTTAGAAAGATGAGACCAGCGTTTATACAAAGAAATAAAAACCAGTAATGCCAGAGGTGGTTAATCTTTGTGCTATTTATCCAGCTACCTATGTATTTGCAATACTTATGGGTACTGTCTGGCTTTGATGTGCAGGGATTTACAGATGCAGTTCCATTAACATTAGTGGGAATTGGGTGCATAGATCCAGTACATCAAGATGAGAATATTTGGTAATAAATCTTTTAATATGCATGTAGCATTGACTGAATAATTTGAAACATTTTTAAAATCCAAATAAAAATTGAGTTTTCTCCTACAAGTGAAGCTACCCTAGAGACAGATAAGTGGAATCTATCTCCACATAGTCAGACACTGTGTGATTTCATATTGTACATAGAATGATCTTTTTTTATCTTTATTGATTACTAGAAGAGTAATACAATTAAAGGTAGAAAAACGCTTCAAGGTTTTTGTTCTCTGGCAAAGAATCAAGAGTTCAAAGTGGGGCTTCTTTCTTATTATTAGAGAACACCCTAAGAGACAATAATTTCCAGCAATTCTCTCTTTCTCTTCCTCCCCTTTTCATTTTCCATTTTGTGATTTTGGGGATACAGAAAAAAACCTCTGTGTGTGTGTTAGTAGTAGTTAGTGATGTGCAGATACAAGAATAAAATCTCTCCTTTCTTTTTACAACTGCAGGTATAAAAGAAGTACCTATAATTATTTCATTAATGATCTGTAGGAGAATTTTCTTGCCTCCTTGATCACACGTGTTCATGCACATGTGAGCACACATATGCACGTAGACAGTCTCATGCTTGAGTTTTCTGATGTAGAACACCCCTTGATAAGCACTGCTTATGCCAGGATTATGAATACAAGGAAATAGAAAAGACATTTAGAAACCATAGGAAAACAATTCTTTTGGTGTTTGAACTGCAGTGTTATTCAGATGTATATAACCACTGCTGGGTGGGGGAACTGCAGGAAATATGCCAAGGAAGAGAGACAAGGGGAGGCCATCAACAAGACAGAGAGAAAAAGACAGAAAATGCTTTTGTTTGCAGACTTGGCTGGTTGACTTGACTTGAAAATAATAATAAACCCCCATTCTCTCTCACCAGCCCCTTCCCCTGATTCATTGGATATAACATAATTGATTCTCACTGGAGACGGATTTGGAATACGTGTCTTGCTTGTTGCTATTGTTTATGTTTACACAGTACATTTACTGCTGGAAGAGTTTTGTTCCTCGTTTACTCACTGCCCTGTTGCAAACCCCTACTGCTTTTCCAGCTGGCACCAGTTCTTTTCTTCTCACCTCACACAGGGAGGTAAAGGAAGGGGGAACAGCACTGTCTGGGGGACTATGAGAGGCTGGGGGTTATGCAAGTTATGACATTCTGCATGATGCAGGAAACTGACTTCTCACTTTTGTCTGCAAATTCTTTTCAGAGAGTGTGGCTTGTGTTCCTTCCTTGTTGTGTTTCTGCCTCCACGGTGTGCTAAAACTCAAAGGCATTAGGAGGACAAATTCTCACACCTGGCACAGGACTCCCAATAGAAGGTCATAAATTTTGCTGACTACCCATTTAAATAGGGCACCTTTGGACAAAGAGGTGATAACTGGCCAGGGTAAATCATTTTTTCAAGTCTGAACACTACAAGGGAGGACACTGCACCACAGATCACCCAGCAGGGCTGATCATGGATTGCCAGACCCTGGGTGTTGAGAAAGACTCATGGGGAACATCTGACAGGCATCAGGAAGCAGCTCTGAGAAGAGCAACAGCCTATCTGTTTCCTTCACAATCACACACAGTCATGAGGTAGGAAGAGATAGCTATGGGAAAAGAAGGAACAGGAAAGAGAGGAAAAAATGTATAGAAAAAATAGAAGGAGGAGGAGTCTGTCTGGGGTCTAAGGAAGAAAGATCAACAAAGACTAAAGCAAAGTGTGGCTAAGATGATATGTCTTAGCAGAGGAGGCATTATTTTTAAAGTACTCCTGAAGTTTTTATGGCTCTAGGCCCCTATTTCATCTTAATTCATCCTTGGGGATAAAGACTCAGCTGGATGGATCTCAATCACTCCCTTCCCTTTCTCACCCCTTGTCATCATGTTCTATTCCTTCAGTACATTTTCACCATGGTTAGAAATTCCGACTCTCACTCCCCTTCCCAAGCGACTACCGTGGCGCCCTTTGGAAGGTGCGCAGTGCCCTGACTCCCACGGAGTCGAGTTCCATTGGAACTGCTGGTAGTGCATTCATCAGCCATCTGTCATTGCAGCTGCTTGTTGAAGAAATCAACTTCTTTTTTTTTTCCCCCTTTTTTTTTTTTTTTTTTTTTTAATACTTTGACTAGGAGGGGAAAAAAAAAACCCTCAACCACCAAAAATTAAACAACAACAATAATGGCCCGACTGTTTCCTTGACAATCCAAACACAAGCTGCTGCCCACAGACTCAGAAAGTGTCATTGAGGCAAAGCAAAATTCTCATGGCGTGGTGGATTTGAGTGTATCTACAGGCTTTGTTTAGTTCTCCTTTTCTGTAGTAGGTGTAATGCCCTCTTCTGATGGGAGAAAAACTCCTGTGGAGTCTCTGTGACTCAAAAGACTGAGCTATGGCATGTCAAACTTTATTAGCCAGTTGTTATCAAGGCAACTTTTAGCTGAGAGTCTCAAAAAACAGGAATGCTTTTTAAGATTCCAACATGTGTTTTTTATTTCATTGTATTTTCCATGATTGAACAGAAACATTGCAGAGAGGTGATAAAAACTGTGCAAACATAGGGTAATATTTAATAGTGTCAGGAATCTCGGCTACAGGCCTTCCAGCTTTCCAGTCTCTCTACAATATAATTTGATTTCTTTTCTGTAACTTATCTTATAGAAGATGAACTTATAGGGAAGATGAATCTATCTTCACTTTATTTTTACCCTGAGATCATTATACATTCACCTTTCTGGGTCCCAGGTCATCCTGTCAAGCCTTGTTCATTGCCACTTCAGTGGTGACACCCAAAGAACCAGAGACCACTGCACCTCCCAAAGCAGAGACAGGCAGCCTGAGCAAAACTCTTGTGTACAAGTGTGAACAACGTTCGACACAGAGTTCACTGGTCCTGGCCAAGCAGAGTGGCATCCACAGCCACACCATGACATGTAAATTTTTTTTTTTTTTGCTTTTATTTTGCATTTGGACAGAGAGAAAAGGAAAGGTTATCTCTCCATGTCTCCCCTGAAGGCAGCTGGGAGAGGCAGGATACAATAAGAAGGGCTAAGTGACTGGTAAAATTAAAATACACAAACCACTAAAATGTTTAAAGGGTAGGAAAAAGAGTGCTCACAGCATCTGTTTTAGGTCAGCACCTAAGGAGTTTCTTACAGGCGATATGGGAACTCTTTAGAAACATGAATGTTGTTGCACACAATACCATCTTTATCAAAAGCTAAAAGCTCACAGAGGGAGGCCATGGCACTTACAGTGTGGGAATATGAGTCTATCAAATGGGAAGTCTGTGACAGCAGAGGAAAGCCCTGACGTGGCCTCCTGGGCTGGTGGCACAGACTGGTATATTTGGGGTCCTGGACAGTGCATCTGGCACTCCTGGCAATAAACCCCAAACTGACAGGTTTATGTCTCCATCTATACAATACCACTGCAAAACAATATGCAACATCACACATATTTTATATATGTATGTACCTCTATGTAATTGTCTCTGGAGCCAGAGAGGTACAGAGAGCTTTTCTTCCCTTCTTTTTTAAATTTTTTGTTAATGAAAGAGAACATTGGTCTTCCAGTCTTTCTGATTAACTCCTGGTAAATATGGGGAGAGAGACATAATTCAAATCCAGCACAGTAGCTGACTTTTTACATTTTATCAATTTCTTTTTCAGTTTCGCATATCGAAGTTCTCAGCCTTTTGATTCAACACATGTAGTAGAGGGGGCTCAGAATGAAATGGAAAGTAAACAGACCTCATTAATCTCAAAAGGCTTCAGATCTTTATATAAAGCTATCTTATTAAGATAGGTAGGTATTTCCAGGTGGGAATTCTTTTATGTTTTCTTTCTTTATTAGGTGACTGTTCTTCAAAACACCTGCCAATAAATGAGAGTCAAGCTTAAACACCTGCTGGAATCTCATATATGTGAAAGAATGTAAAGCTTCCTCCAGGAAGAAACTGGCTTTTAAATAGGAACAAACATTTCACGTTGTGACTTTTCTGACTGTTATTTTGGAATAAATAAATGTGCATGCTTTGGAGGCCTCTGTCATGCAAAAATCCAAAAGTTCCATTCAGGTTTACTAACAGTCATTTCTCCTGGTTATGACAAAGGATTTATGTCGTGACACCTCTACAAATCAAAACCAGTCTTCTCACTTGTGCTTATGAGATTCTGCTGAGAAACAGAAGGGACATATTTGTTGAATGCAAGTGACGAACTTAAGCAGGAGTTTTAACTTTTGCACAGGAAAAACTCTTTTAACTCAAAACCTTTGCTAACTTGCATCCCTGTCACTTTTCCCTGTAAAGCATTTCTATTTGCCCATGGAAGCTAAAACCTTTGCTTTTAAATTTTGAAATGATGAATTTTTACTTTAAATTTATTTTTTCATTTTAGATTTGAGGTTGGGGGGGGTGGGGTTTGCCAAATTTTATTTTAAGGTCATCTAAATTAATAGTACAACCTACGCCTCAACTTCCAATCCTTTTGCTGAAGGATAGTCCACATACTAGGCCTAGTTTTAGACAATGTTTATCTTTCTGAATTTATGGGTAAATGCATCTTAGATTACTATTTAGTCAATGCTATCCTGTTATTTGTCACTTAAAGGTTTGTACAATTTGCAATTTCTTCTATACAGAATTTATTGCCATCTATATATGCCGGGATATGTGTTCTTATATTGATATATGGAATAAAAGACAGTGTAGAAGAGTAGCTCAGAGCCGAACTACCCCAAAGAGCACTACCCCCAAACCAAAACAAATAAAGAACCATTCCAAGCTGGAAATGGCCCTCTCCTTGCTCGTGAAGTGGGTAAATTGCTACGGGGTTACAATTCCAGGTATTGGGTGTGAATGATTTCCACAGGAAAATAAAGATTTTTTTTTTTCATATTTTTCTTACCTTCCTATTTAGGGATAAGAGACAGTTCATACTCAAGAGAAACTTTATATATGAGAAGACATAATCCGAAGAGCTACCTGTCTAAAGAGGAATTTCTAAGTGCAGAAATGACAATCTAGGACCTGAAAATTTCTGTTAGCAGAGAAGGGAATGTAATATAAAAACAGTCTAACCTCAGAAAGAAATGAACTCTAATGAAAGTAAAGATATGCAGGATTTCAGCCAGAATGCTTGTCCATCTCATTCCGTGATCAACCTTCGTTTTCATATTGCTAATATTCCTCAGCATGCCAGTCAAAGTCAGTTGGGAACTAAACATATGAGTCAGCCAAAGCCATTAGTGCAGATTATCAGCCTTTTGTCAAAGAAATGAGCAAAGTCACTACATGCTGATGAAGAGCTTTATACTGCAGCCTAAAAGCCACATGGAGGAAAAGATGTTTAATTCCTGAAACAGGTCCAGCTTTTAGAAGAGCTAAAGTAAAGAAGAATCTCAGCCCAAGCTGTGATTATTACTCATGTTTTATTTGAGTAATCTAAACAAATAAGACCAATGATTCTGTGTCCACAGCTTCACAGCTACAGTGCTATTAAGTGAAAGGACCAGAGAAATAGTCTGTTCTAGTACTTACACCATAATTCTTTGTCTTGCAATATGAAGTACTGGAATCTGCACTTAATGCACAGGTATAACATCAATGAATGCCGGGGAAGCAAAGTATCTGGTTTTTTATTTTTACATTAAAGGATCACATGCATAAAGTAATGACTTGGCCTTATGGTCTCCCACAATAATTTAAACAAGTCTATTCTGTTGATTTAACATAGCTTCAGTTTCTGGAGCACTACTCAGCATATACCCACAATCAGGAATGGCTTACAAAGGAACAATGTTAAGCGAGGCACATTGTGGCAGCCTTAGAGCCACCCTTACTACCAGGAATCTGATAGTGAGAGTGGAAACTCTGCTACATCAAGGCTTCTCATCAAGCCAATGCACTTAGCAGGGAGGATCCAGAGGGACCGGTGTTATGAGGGATGCAGAGCAGCGGCACTGGTGGTGCCCCATGTGTTGCCAACTGCCTTGGTTGTTGAGGATAAGCTCTTCTCTAACCCCCTCTTTATTACAAACTTGGTGCTACAGGAGGTTAGTGCTGGTGTAAAATCACCTGAATGACCACATTTTGTTTGACTTAACATGAATGAACCATATTGTTTTGGCCTAAGAGGCTGTTGTGGTATTGGCATTAGGGTTTCATGCCATCATAAAGTTCCACTCCGAGTGCACTCAAAATGCAAATTTTCAATTAAATTTCCTACATTCATGCCAACATAAACTGGTCAAATTTTCAATTTTTTTTTTTCTACTGCACCGATATAAAAACTTCATAGCACTGAAATTAGGAGCTAAAGACCTTTTCCAAGTGTTCACAATTATTTTATCCATATTTTTAATATTCATAAAAGTGGCAAGAACAAAGTGAGTCAAATTTGCATTTCATATCGCACTAAAGCTACTCCACATATACATGATAACACATCCTGAGAACAATGAGATATCCTGTCACATGTATGCATTTTCTAAAACTGCACAAAAGGAGGATTTCAGGGATGCATAAATTAACTTCCTACCTTTAAATTATTAACCCAGGCTGTTCCCTGAATGTGAACCAAAATCAAAGGACAGCTTTCCCCCACTCGTTTGCTCCCCACATGAAGAGCACACATATTGTCAGTCTTTCCTCACTTAGAGTTGATGGCTTAAGAAATTGAGTTACTTGGATAATAAAAAATTGTTTTAAGAGTGTTTTTTTACAGTTTTATTCATGGCATTTTTTGGGTGGGAGGCTGCATATTGTGGCTATTGGTAAGCCACTTCAGCTACCCCAACATGTTTCTTGTTGGAAGTGAGGAAATGAGCTCTCCATGCTTTGATATGTGGGGAGAAATAAAGTTTAAATCAAAGAGTTCTTGAATATATGAATGAGCTTTTATCCAGGATCCTGTCAGTGTTCAGGATGTTCCAAAAGCACTTCCTCATGCACTCTGCAGAAATAGATGGACCTGTAAACTTAATTCTCTGAACTGCCCTTGTTAAACCTGGCCCTCACTGGAGCTGAAGTAGTCAATTGTTATGGATGGGTATATTTGTTACATCAATTGAAATTTGCTTTCCCAATGTGAGAAATAGGCAAAATAATCTGCTAGACCATTTCCTCTGGCACAGTTTTTTCACAAAACCTGCAGTCTGACTGCAGACCTTTTGAGAAGGAGACAAAAAAAGGTCAAATTTGAAGAGAAATTATTAGGAAGCATTAACTCCCTTCTAGTAAAAAGTGATATTAAAAATACTGTCGTAATCAATTCCTTTAGGGTCACATCTGTAAATTGGAACTACATAGGCAAAACTTTCTGTAGGAGAACAAATTGGATTGATTAAAGTAGCAGCCAAAGAAGAAACACTCACAATTGCAGCCACACTGGACAGTCAGTGTGAATGAACACATTTTATTTGGTCAGCTAGTAACTTTACAGCCACTTTCGCTTGTATTTTTTATGCCTTGTTTGCAAGTTGCCCTGAATTGATCTACAATTGTTTTTACAGTTGAAAAATTAGTGCTATGAACAAGTTAGTAGTACTGTTTCCAAATAATCTTGTGAAAAACCTAGCAAGCCAATAGCTATCATAAAGTACAAATGTGTGTGCTTTCCATAATTACACAGAAATAATGATTTAATAGCCCTAACTTCCTACTTTAACAACTTGAAACCACCACACTTAACATGATCTAGCAAGATGCTGTATAACAATGCAAGAATTGCTATTTTTCCCATCTAATTCAGACAAAGATCAGCAATAAACACATTCCAGACATTGTTCAGAGTTTCATACTTATCATCATACAAAAAAGTAATTGCCTTTTATTGACCTGAACTGACATGCATTTAAACCAAGTGAATGCTGCCAGTGACATGGGACGAGGTCTTAAATCCCTTATGTTAAATTTGCACTGCAATCACCAGTTCTTTAGTCTATATTTGAACTGATTTCTAAGAAAATATTTTTTGCTGTGTTCAATACTGCTTAGCTATGTCATTGTCATTAGTTTTTGTACATTGTACATTTGTACAATGTATCCCATTCAGAAATAGAAGTTTTTCACTCTGTTCATATGAAATTGTTATAAATAATCTTGTGATGTCACCATCTCTCTTTGCTGGTTTGAAGGCCCAAGGATTGGGATAATGCATATAAGAACCCAAACTCAAGGATGATTATGGGAAATAAAATGAATCCTGATAAATCCAGCTATAATTATCCACAATACTCAGATAATTTGCGGCAGTATAACTAATGAAGAAAAAAAGAAAGGAAAATATTTATTTTTGTAGCATAGCTGTAAGGTATCAATGTGTGAACTGTGCAGTTTGGGAGTGCTGATTACCCAAAGATATTTTCATGGTAGCCTGAGACTCAATACATAACAAAATGCAAAACCACATCTGTTTTCTCAGTTTAAATTGCTGCATGATGTTCACTCAGCCTCTGTACACTGGCATGTGCCAAACCCATGGCTACATAAAAAGAACGCCTGCCAAATATACCCACTTTCTAAAACTATGCAAATGGATGCATAACTCAACCTCCCTTCTCAAAGTTCCTTTAACAATATTCCTCTTTGTCACTGGAGCAATGTAAACAACTGCAGTTAAAAAAAAGAGGCAAATCCCTACTTACGTCATGATGCTTTCTCACAGAATTTTGGTAAATTAGTTGTAGTCGTAAAAATGGGGGCCTTTCTAAGTTGCTTTGTGTGTCTACATTTCAGCGGAACGTGATCTGGAGAGCTTGGCTCAGCCAAAACAGACTGAGCTGGTCTGGGTAAAGGCTGTGCTGTGGTTAAAAAACTGAACTAGGACTAAAAACCTCAGTTCAAACATTCAACCCTTCCGCAGACTCGCTGTGTGATCTTGGGCTGCTCAGTATCAGTAGCCTTCAGATTCTGAGCTATAAAAAGGTAGTTGTTTTACTTCTTTTCTCTCACTCTTGGACTGTCTGATATGTGCAGACTGTGTTTTGCTTTGTACAGAACCATACATAACATTAACCTGAGCTCACGCAACGCTCCTAAAATTGCAGTATCAATAAATAAAGTTGTCTATGGTAATTGTTCATTATGCTTTAGCAGAAGACTCCTCATACAGAGACAACATAGGATTTCTCTAAATGTTTGTGTAACCTCTGAAGTCAGAACTAATCAACATGCACAAGGTTCCTGGGGATTCACAGACATCAGACCAGTAAATAACAACATAGAAAATGTAGAGAGGACATGACATGAAGATTTTCAGTGTCTTTGCATGTAAGACCCTCAATATGCAAGAGCTGCATTCCCCTTCCCCGCTTGCAGATCTCCACCACTTGCTGTGAGTCTGATCTGAGAAAAGATGGTGCTCTCCCAAGGCCACTTTGGATGGAGTTTTGATCAGCCTGGTCTAGTGGAAGGTGTCCCTGCCCATGGCAGGACAGTTGGAACTAGATGATCTTTTAGGTTCCTTCCAACTCAAACTATTCTAGTAATTCTATGATTCTATGATTTAATCTTTGCTATTATGCCGCACTAACTAGACTACCATTCAGAAGTAGTTTAACAAGTCCTCATACTTAAATGAACTGATTTGCAGGAGGATTCTGACTCAATGTGGTAAGGAAGAGACATCTGGATAACTGGGTTCTCAAACCTAGTCTCATATCAGCACACAGATAACTACGCCACATACATTAGCACGCAGCAGTCCATAATCCTCCTGCCAGGTACATCAGGATGCTTGATGATCTATGGCAGGGTTAGGATATTTAATAGGAAAGCTACAGTGTAGTGTTCAGGAAAGGTGAAGAAGATCCCTGAAATAGTACCTGGCAAAAATCATTTGCAACCCCAAAGTGGGCAATAGCTTAACCTAAGCCCTATATATATCCTTTTATAGTCCCTAATTTTGGTGTTGGACTTTCTCCAAGCAGTCATCCTTTATCATCTACGCCTGAATTTGAAAATAGATCAGTTACAGACTTGACTGCCACTGATTGTACAGGAGAGACTTGGTAGAGTTAGCAAGATAGACAGCACAGGTCCTTTTAAAGTGTATTGAAATAATTCCAGCATTAATTCCTCTTTTAATGCCATCTGAATGGAAAAGATCTGGCATTTTAAAAGCACTCATCTTACTAGAAAAAACTACTCTTTAGGAAAAATCTGAAGAATAAAGAGAAAGTGAACTGTCTTGCACTGAAGCTGCCCATGAGCTTTCCAGAAAAAAAATCTATAGACTTTCCAGTGGGAAAGTGCTAAGTAATTCCCTTGAGCTGCTAAGGTCTTGCGTTCTAGTGAAAGCAGAGAGAGATCAATGTCATTCATAGCTACTCTCAAGATGCTCAACATGTTGTAGGATGAATCCATCAGGAAGCAACCTCCAAGAGCAGATTCACAGGAACAGACCTATTCTATTGCCCTCAGGCAAGCATTTCTCCAGTAGTTAATTTATACCTTCAGTCAGGATAGTGATCAAATGCAATCCTTTCTGGAAACAAACAAGCTAATTACAAAAGAGGAACTGTGTTCATGAAACACTGTGATTGCGAATATGCCCCAAATGGTCAGGGCTGCAAATGGGAAGGATCCAAGAATAACAATAGCACGGCCATGATGCACGCAAAGAATATTTCTCACTCCTACTTTCCCTATCCAAAAAAATCTAACCTAAGAGAAATAATGATCATGTAGAGGCAATTTTGCCCCAGAAAACGAGACAGTCACAATAGAGTCAGCATCACTGCAGGAGCTCTTGGGCTTGTATTGCCAGTCATGTTTCTGTGTGAGACCTGACATACAGGAGGTAGCAGGGAGCTGGTTGTTTTTTAACTTTCATTTTGAATGAAGCTGCTCTAACTTTGCACCCAATTCTCAAATTCAGCACATGCTCATATCAGACAAGTCTTTACTAACTGCAGAGTAATTAGGCAGTGAAACAAGTGATTTTGCATGTATGCTCAAATGTACAAAGCCTCTGTGTATGTGGTGTATGTGTCCATGTGCATATATGCAAGCATTGCTCTGCATATATATTTTTATTTTTTCCCCCTCAGAGGGCCACAGTGGGTACACAATAACACCCTCCTTCCCAACCCCCCACACTCACAGACACATGCACACCCAATCACATCCAAGGGACCTTGCAGGAGTCAAGGCCAGGGCTTTAATGCCTTGCTACCATTTTTGACAAGACAGCCTCCTTCTCTGAAAAGGACGAGCTGGAGCCATCTTTCAGGAGTTTTCTTTCCCTGACAGAAATCAGCAGGGTTAGAATAAACTGCATAAGTTATCAGCTCCTCAGGAAAGAACATGAAAAAAGCCCTTCTATCACTTAATGAAAAATAGCTTCTTTTTTGGACAGAACTTCATAGGCTTGCAATCAAGCCGTGGCTCCCCCCTCCCTTCCTTCCTTGACGTGCCATAGAGGCAAATCAAGTCGGCATCTATTAATAATATTTTCCCCTGCTCCTTTCATTTCTCTGCATGTCCTACCACTGTCAGGCCCCGTGATGGAGCAGCGCCTTTATCTCGTCCGAGTCTGGTCTGTCAGGGTGATAAACAATTCTAACAAGAATCAGAATAAAGATCTTCCCAGTAGACTCGGCGGAGAGATAGAGGCTTTTCTCATTTTCTCGATGGAAAAAAAAAAAATTTAATCTAGCAGCTCCGGCTTTTTTCAAGCGTCACATTCAAAGAGATGCAAATTTGTCAGAGCTGAGACCCCGGCTGACTCTCAGCACTGCGTGAATGTCAAAGGGGGGACTCGAAGCCTTTGACATCCCTGCCTTTTTTGGGGGCTATCTGCTGAAATAAAAAAAAAAAAAAAAGAGAGGAAAAAAAAGCAAATGCTTTGTAGTGTGTGTTTCAACAATTTTCATAAGTTTTCTTCTGAAATAAAATAGTGCCGTTGGGAAGGTAAAGTGAGAGAGAGAGAGAGAGGCAGAGTGAGGGAGTGAGAAAAAGGAAGAAAGGGACAGAAGGGAACATAAACTTGTCCATTTGGATTTAAACATGTCGTGTTAATAGCAACATTTTTACTATTTGGAAAGAGTTAATTTACGATTGTGGGTATTTGTTGTACCTCACACACACACACACACACACACGCACATGATCAATTTGCATAACCCCGAGATGGGTGCTATGAGGAGAGCATTACATGTGCATGTGTCTATCCTCATTTGTTTACATGTGTGATTTTAAATGTGTGAGCAACCATATATGTCTTCAGATTTGCAGTGATTTGAGTAGTGTACATGGTGTATCTGTACCCACCACTAATCTGTATATTATTATGTGTTCTTTTGCCATACAATGACCATGTACTCTTAGCTGAGCAAATCAGAAATTAAGCCAGTACTCTGAAGATCATGCTATCTGAAAGACAAAAGCAGAAAATATATAACATGGTTCTGGGGGGATTTTTGTTGTTGTTGTTGTTGTTGTTGTTTAATTGGATTATAAATTTATTATTTTATTAATTATTTACTTAGGGTTTTTTATTATTCTTTTTGACCTGTGCTGTAGGGATTATGGAAGAAATTAATCTTTAAAAGAGTCTTGGATAAGGAAAGACAGCTGTATAACTGTCAGAGGGTGGATGAAATGTGTCCTAAATATTTGCGTCCCTTTAGAATACATTCTTGCAGGAAAAAAGGAGGATTTCCTAAATGCTGAAGCCCTGGAATCATGTGAATTTTCAATTTTCTCTGGTTTCATTGAAATAAATAAAGATGACTAGTGCTGTAAGCATGAAAATGTGCTAAGTAAATTGATAAGCTTTAGAATTTAGCCTATGCCCTCAACAAAGTGCATTGAAGAGCTGTTTCCAAGCCAGACTTCTCCACCCTGGACATCTAGATATGTGCAATGCTATTAGTTTAGCACCAAGCCTGACCATTTCTAACCAGAGCTCTATGCTAGGATAGACACAAAAGTGGCCTTTCCTAGGCACATCTGTATTTCCTCCAGACTCTGGCTATCAGAGACATTTCTTCACCCTCTTAGTATGACTTATGACCACTCACAGAAATTCCTACCAGGCTTTTGAGGCATTTGCCTTCCTCTGTAAAATGTTCTACTGGTGATAAGCAGCATATAAGGGTTGAAAACTGGTTTGTCAACCCAGATCAAAAGGTTTTGTTTACTCCACGTGCATTTAAAAATACTTGTGATGTGTGGACATTGGCAATGGGTTATGGGAATGTCCTGTTTTTCATTGCCTTTGTCTTCAGACTGATTCCGAATTCAGTTAACACCTCCTCAGTCATACCTATTCGGGCTCATTGCACTCTCTCCTCAAGACTGTTGCTGAAAACTCTGTTCATTAATTGCTTGACTCTTACTTACAATCAATGCAAGTGCCAATACTCTCCAGTCTCCACTCAGCTGAATTGGTTAAATAATAAACTGGCTTTTACTGCTGTAATGATCCATTTGTGAGTTGTCCTAGAAACTCCAATACATCACATAAGGGTGTACTCAAATGAGGTATTGAAGTGCTTTTCTCAGAGACTCCCAGATCACTCACTTTTTTCTTTCTCTGGAAAAAGGCATCTAAGTCATTATCCTAGCTGGGAAGTGGACTTGCTGGGAGTTAGGGGTCTAATTCAGAACAAAAATTCTAGGCTGTGCTCGATCTGCCAGGCTGTATTGAGTCACCATCCCACAATAGCTGGCTTGGGGCTTGGCCAAGGGGCTTGTAGCACCCCAAACCATGCCTGCTCTGTGGAGCTGCATCCCTGAGTAAGACTGATGCACCTTTCTTCCTTCAGCAAGGATGCATTTGGCAGGTCCCACTGCTACCCGTGTGCTACACTCCTGGAGGTGATTGCAGTCTTCACCCAGGAATAAAATGTCACATATAAGGACAGTCTTTGAAAGTAGGGGATGACATGAATGAGTAGGCAGGTTCAATGTGCAGAGCAGCAGAGTGAGCACGGGTGGGAGCTGAGACCACTGAGTGAATAGCTGGATTTGAGACAGGAAGACACAACTAGCAAAAGTAATAGACACTGAAAGATGTGAGAACATTTGGGTGTATAAATGATTGCTATATAAAAGCTTCAAACCATTTAGTTACTGGAAAGGACTGCTTTCTCTAAAGAGAGAATACTGCTGTGTCTGAACTAAAATGCCATAGTGACATCTGAAGAAAAGAGACCTGAATGAGACCCTGAAATGACAGTAAGATTCTGAGGTTAAGATGCTCAGGATCAGTTTGCAGTAACTGGACTTTCAAGTCCAGTTTAAGTCTTTTAAAAAATGCTCTGTATATCTCATTGTTCCCATGAATATCAACAGAAGCTTTGTTGGGCTCCTGAATATTTTCCTTTTTTTTTTCCAGAAAGTTGGATTTTTTCTTCAGATGCTTAGATACATTTAATAACTGGATTGTTTAGTACTGGCAGTCTCCAACGCTGTTATTCCTCTGCTAAGTATATCATCAATCTGCTCTCCTGAGTTATTTCAAGAGACACATGTTGGGCTAAACTGGAACCCAAGTGACTGAGTTAAAGCTGCAGGATGCATTGCTAAGTCCTAACTACAGATCACATTTCATTCTAATGGAATGTGATCTGCCAGAAAATTATAAGAACTCAGCAAGGAAATAAAAATAAAAAGGGAAAACTAGCTATACGTGATTTTTCATAGCTTTTGCTGTGCGCAGAATTTGCAACCAATTTTTGTGTAGAGGAAAAAAAACCTCTTCACACACAGTATCTCCTACTGGCTCTGAGTATGATGCTATTATATACACGTTTCACATACATTGAGGAAACAAAGAGTAAAGTAAAGCATTGAGGGAGTCGTCTCTTGGCTCACAAAAAAATATTTATTCTGCTTTAGAAATTCCAAAAATAATGAGTATCCCCTAGTAGCAAATGTAGATACAAGGGAGGTATATTAAATTTTGCTGTAAAATCTAGTATGATTTCAAGTACTAGCCTTATTTAATAATGTAAGGATAACAGCAGTGTACTTGGGATTTCATCAATGAACATTAAAACAATGTTTACATTCAACATCTGTGAGAATTTTCTTCCTGACATGGTTATAAATTCAGGAGTTGCCATAAATACTTAACAAATAAATAGAGTCCATATTATAAGCTTCTATAAACCTTGGAACATTTGCCTTACATACACCTTTTTATTTGTCATTAGCTGAAAAAATTCTACACCTAAATGAGTGCCAAACTTGCCCTCACCCTCCCCCTCCCCACAGCAGGTCCACAGGAGTCTGTGGTATCATTGTTAACTTAATGCAGGATAAGTCAGCCTGAAGCACAGCAGCAGCTCATTAGATAATTCATACTTTAGTGGATTTTATTCAATGGGCAATCAGTTTATTATTTTTATGGGTTCACTATAATCATTATTCTGCCTGTTGTAGTAAGGTTTCAGCTACATAGCGGGGCCTGCTCCTGTAAACCTGCAGCCCTTCTGCATACAAATGGTATAGGGAGGGTTTGTAGGATTTAGCCCATGTTTTATAAACTGCGTAAATTATTTTAGAAGTCATGTCAGGTATAGTTTATTCCAAGGTTTGCTTGCAAATTTTAATCAGAAAACACAGACGGGGTATGCAGTTTAGATTGAAATATTCTTTCACCTTGTGCTCTGCCCAGATTGACTTACTGTGGGCTGATATAACTGGCAGAAGTTACAGCATGCATGATAGAGGAAGGCTGGACACAAACTAGAGAAAACACATAAAGAAACATTTATTTAAAAAAAGTAAATCAACCATAAAGATCCTCCCAGTAGACCTGGGAGATGGAAGCCTTTCTCATTTTCTCCATGGCAAAATTTAATCTAGCGGCTTGGCTTTTCAAGCGTCATATTCAAAGAGATGCAAATTTGTCAGAGCAGAGACCCCAGCTGACTTTTAGCACTTCGTGAATGTCAAAGGGGCTTAAAGGTTGAAGTGTCTTTACCTCGCTCCATCCTTAGTAATTCAAAATCAGACTGAAAATACAAAGCACTCACCTCTACCTGTTTGTTCAGGCCTCTCTATTTCATGTGTACCTGCTGGCTATAAAAGTGTTTGTTTCAGGTGTTGTTATCTGTTTTAACTAAAAGCACATATAGAAATGAGCATGCAATTGAAAAATGTTCCACACGAGAATCCATCAACAGAAGAAAAACCCTCCCCTTTGGAAAGCTACCCTGTCCCCCACCGCATATATTCACATTTTAGAGGTTCTTGCAACATAGCCTATTCCCAATTGACTGATTTCAGAACTGCTATTAACTGAGTAGTAATCTCACCCAGTGATATGGTTCACTTCATACAGTCTCAGGAGGTAATATATCTAGTAAAAATAAAAGTAATAAAAATAAAAACAGCCCTAATGAATACTCCATAGCATGTAAGGTATATACTATATCACATAGCAGGGGCCAACTGAAAGCAATGCCAATGGATTTTTTTCCACTTGCCTCCTGTATGATGTAAATATCAATCTACTAATGGAGTCCCCTTTGATGAAGGATAAAGAAAAGAAAAAAAAAAAAAGAAAAATGGCACTGAACAGATTGAGGCAGACTAATCTTGTTTATCTAAAAATGGAAAAAAAAAGTATAAGTAAGCAAAACCAAGAGGATTTAAACTCAGTTCCATGTGTAAGATGTTTATTAAATTAAATTACATTAACATATACACGATCAGTGTGAAGGGAAGCCCCCAACAGCCTTTACTGAATGACAGATTCAGTGAGTGAACCCGAGCTCTGAGGCTGGACCTAGAGTAACAGTTTCAGAGATGTGTTTCTTCTCATTTAGCAATTTATCTGTCCTCTTGGTGATGAATTTACTGGAAAATGATGACTGTCTCTTTAAAAAAGTAGTTTGGGCAGTGCTTTTTGGTTTTAAAGTCTGGAGACAGTGGCATTAGATTGATTAGGTGTGTACATGCTGGCTGAGAAAGCTGTAGAAAGGGGAATGGAAGTGTTTGACAAGATGAAAGACTATTCAACATGTTAGACAGCTGGTTGAGTGAAAAGATCTATAACAGCACAGTAAAATATACTCAACAGTAAATGATACCTTCACTGCAAAAGCTACTACAAGTTAGGTCACACAATTTTAGCCTAGGATGACAAGTTCAACCAAACAAAGTTTTAAAACACACAATTAATGTGTGTGTGCCTTGTAACAGACAGATAGCACTTGGGAAATTGAGACAGACAAGGGTTCCCTTTTCCAAGTTTAATAGTGAATATGCAAAGTTCCTGAGCCAGACTCTGATCTCTGTTGCTTATTCAGAGCAACTGCACTTATCTCAGAGGAGTTGTTCCTAATTTACACCAAGGTTAGGGAGATGAGGATCTGTGCCTCCTTCAGTCCATTACCTTGCTATAGGAAATGAATGCTTTTGAGAAATAATGTTGCAAGGGGAATTGTGAGCATTCTTCCTGAGATCCTGCAGTTACTGATGAGTGTGGTAAATGGCTATGTGTAACTGTGTGCATCAAGTTTTCTGCTTTGCACATGAAGGCTTTGTAATCACCATGTGATTTTCATAATTAACGAAGCACAAAATGCACCAGGATGACGGGGATAGTGAACTGTTGTGCATGCTACAGCCAGCCAGCAGATAAACAAGAATGGATAAAGAACATTTAATATTTTAAGACAAAAAAAAAAAAAGAAGGAATTAGAGTGGTTTTCTGGTGATAGGCTATCAGGGATTATGGTAGTGGACTATAAAGCAGTCTAAAACCAAAGGATGCTTTTTCTGTAGACAATAAGAGGACAAATGGACCTGGGCACAGTTGGCTAATCTCATTTGATTATTCATGATGCAGTGATCATTCTGGTTAGCAGAGGTTGCACCAAAAGGTCTTTTAGTCAGATGTAAATATAGTGTATGAGACTAAAACCACTATCAGAAGAACTCGTATTACTTTATTTTTCCTATTGAGTTAAATTAATAGCAAATATAGAAGACAACATTGAAGAGATATATTTTTCTTAGACTTTAAATCTCCTTAGATCATCACAGATGAGTATATTAACACATATCCACACTTCCAGGTGTTTTTATTTTACCAGAAAAGAGCAAAGCGGCCATGGTGAAGATGCCAATTAGGCCTGATGCAATTTGGACTTTCAAAGTAAGTTTTAAAAAATATTTTAAAGCTTAGGTTCGTTTTTACCCTATTGTTGAGTGATGGTCAATATATGCTTCAAACTCTTTTTAACATTGCATTTAGAAGAGTTAAAAAAAAAAAAAAAAAAAGTGAAATCAGCCCTTTTATTCCACATCCCATATGAGCTATTTTCCTCAGTAGTTTTCAGGGGCAGTAAGGCAAGCATTTGTTAACTTGATTCCACTGCATATTTGACAAAAAAGTATTTTAATACTAATGTTAACACATATTTCCTTAATTATAAAGCCCTAAAGGTACGTCAAACTAAGTAAACCATTAGATTGTCAAAACATTAATAATCTATTAGTGTACATAAATTTTCTCATGCACTGCAGTGGGCCAGAGGGGTTGGTTTCAGGATTCTTAGTCAACACACTAGAGTATCCATTGCTAGCTCCACCAGGAACATACAGAGTGACCTTGGAAATGCTGCCTAGTAGTTACCTGCCTCAGTTTGCCCACTTGCAGAAATCTGGAGATGCTTTGAGGTCTTTGGATGAAAGGCGCTATTAAATGTACGAAGTATTTATTAATTAATATTATGCTGAGAAAAAGATATTTCTGCTTCTAAAATGTAAATAATGTATTAACCCACTCCCTCCCCTCCATAATGCCAGAAATGCTTCTTCATAAGCAGATATTTATAAATTAGATGGTTTACTATGAAATTATTTAAGTAATCTAAATGATTAAAGACAAGATGTGGTTTCTGTGGGAGTGCCCCAAGCATACAAAACATTTCACCTACTCAGCTGTATCCACTGTTTTTTTTCTTTTTCAGGGATAGGAGGATGCAGGTTGCCATGATGTCTTTACAGGAATGTTAATGACTGAAAAGAGCTTTTTCTGGGGATTTAGAAGCAAAATTTCAGTGCTAACATTCTAATATACTTATCAATATAATCCACTCCTCCTCCAGTCATTATTTGCAGGAAATTCCTTTTGCATACACAGTTATGGCTTTAATTGCTTTGAAGCTTTGTCTTGGCTGAAATTCCAGGATGTCTCAAGTCATTCTTGAACTGCTGGCAGTGCAGCAATAATATGTATAGATATTGTATAGCTGAAATGGAAGGCACAATGCAAAACACTGAATTTCAAAGACAGAAATTGTTGAGCAGAGAGAGATCATCTTATATTTCTAAGGAAAACCATTCTAGGCTATAAGCACTCTGAAAAAAAAAAAAGGAGGGCTGAACTTAACCTTTCAGTTCATTACTGCAATAATAAAGGTTAGGTCTATGACATGCCCCAAGTGTGAATGGGGTGACATCAGACTGGTGACAAGTCACTACTGGGGTTTTGCAGGGCTCCATTTTAGGGCCAATTCTCTTCAACTTCTTCATAAACAACTTGGATGCAGAACTCAAAGGTACACTAAGTGAGTTTGTCAATGATGCAAAACTGGGAGGAGCTGTTGACTCCCTTGAAGGTAGAGGGGCCCTACAGAGAGACCTTGACAAATCACAGGACTGGGCAATCACCAACTCTATGAAGTGTAACAAAGACAAGTGCCAGATTCTGCACCTGGGACGGAGTAATCCTGCATATACGGACAGACTGAGCTCTAGTACACGTAGCTGTGGCTTGGGAAGACAAACACCATTCCTACAATGACCCCCTTCTTCCTTCTTCTTTCTCCAGCTTTATATGCTGAGCTTCAAGTCATGGGGCACAGAGTTCCCTTTGTGGTAAGTTGGGGTTATCTGTCCCAGCTGTGTCCCATTCCAACTCCTTGTGCATGCCATCCCACTCACTGGTGGGGTTGGATGTGGAGCAGAAAAGGTATTGATGTTGTGTAGGCAGCGCTCAGCAATAACACAAACATTTTGGTATTATAAACCCTGTTTTCAGTACAAATCTAAAATATAGCTCCATGCTAGCTGCTGTGAAGAAAATTAACACTGTCCCAGCAAACACAGCACACTAGGCCAATGTGCAGAATGCCAAGGAGCACTAGTGATAATGTTTGAGTAGCAGAAATAAAAATCAGTACTAAGAGAAGATTGGTTAAAAACAGACTTTGATTTTAACTATTTTATATATAGAAGGTATATAGATATTACCTACATAGTTTAGAGAGAGACACACAAGGGGCTTCAGCATTTATTGGCTATTCACATTCAAATAAACATTTGTGGGTTTTTTACTAAATAGTACATTTAATTATATTTTATGAGATTCTACTTTATGAGATGAAGTATCAGATTTCAATTTGATTTTGTTAACCTTATTGTACGTCTCAATTAAAGCCTACCAATTTATCACTTTATGGGGATAAAATCATCCATCATAAAGTTTCCTGGTTACAGATCACTAATTAATTGGTAGCTGGGATAGAATTTAATCGTTGTTAAAGACCCAGAATTTCTCACATCACTGTTGCAGAACTGCATAGTCAATTAAGCAACAAGAACCTGCCTATTTTACTTGGTTTATTTTACTAATGCCTTGGAATGTTTGCATGAAATACATAAATTCTCTTGTATCATAGTTAATTAAATCCAAACCCATGGTCTGGAGAAGTCACCTGTCTGACCTCTGGAGAATGAGTGTGAATCAATGCCAAAGACCACACCAAAGCAGCAACTACTTAAACTAACAAAGTGATTTATGTCCTTCAAAGAGCAGAAACAGAGAGAATGCAATATTTTTTAGTTTCTTTAAGTTTTATTATGACTTTATGATACCATTCTTGATGGCAGAGAAAAGGTTGGTGTCAGGGGACTGGTGCTGCTTCCAAGTGTAACTGCCTCAACCAAGTCAGACAAGAATGACAAAAAATACTTCTTTTTGTCATTTTTTGTGCAAATGAAAGAAACTTGTCATTCCAACTTCACAAAACAGCACTAGAGATGAAACGTTCAACTCCACTGGGACAACCATTTTTTTGCTGTTATTACAGAAGAAAATTATAACCATAAAAATGTCCAATTTAGAAAAAAGGTGCCACTTTAGCATCATTTGCATAAAAGCTGTTACATACAAATTGTTATAAAGACAAATGTGTAGTACTCTTGTTGAAAATTGCTTATATCTTAGGTGCTTTGCCTGAAACGACATAAAGGCCTCTTCAAACTGAAATTCATTCTCAGGTAAATAAAGCTGAAAAAGAATTTTCACCTATTTGTATGTACGTGAGCAGTTTTTCATATTGTCTTAAACAGATTTTTAACATACATTTCTCCCAAACTTTTAAGTTCCTTCTCTCCTTATCCTGTTGGTGGCTTCCAGTATAATAACTTGGCTTTGCAGATAAGGGCAGATGAAAAGCTTGTCCTGACTGCAAGCTAATGATCAGCTTGAAAAGAGAACTTTCTGCAAATGAGGGCAGCTTTTACTTTCTTCTGTTCTTTACTTTCTCCTCTGCAATGAGATGATCACTGTCTGGATGCCACTGTTGTCTTTGTCACCAGCACTGTTACCCATCAACTCAAAGAAATTTATTTATCCCCTTTCAGAAAATCAACCAGATGTGCTGTGCCTACTGAAGGTGGGCTATTTTGTAGCAATCAAATAATAAGCTTTGGTACATAAAAATTGTTTTACAAAATGGTCCAATTAACTATTTTTTTATTTCTGAAAAAAAAAATCAGAGGAATTTATTTATATTTGGTGCTAAACACTGACACAATGTGGATTAACAAGACATCCAAATTAAGTTTTGCAGTAAAGAGAATCATCAGACATATATTACTCTAATTGAGAATGGTACACTAATATAAATGAGAATGCTAGTGGGGGATTTTCAAGTGGTCTGGTAATCTTTTTATGTAATTGCAGAATCATTACATTAATGTAACTTGTTTGTAAACAGAAGAAACAGCTATCTGTAGAATGCCAAATTAAGATGCCTGTAAACAGTTTGTTGTGTCTGAGATGAAGTATCAAAGCAAATAATATTATGGTATAGAATCCATAAGTTTGCTACTCCTGACTATGAGACCTATAAGCATATGGGTACTCTGAGACATTGTACACTGTAGCACGAGTAACACTCCATGTTATATGGAAACATATTCAGGAATATTAAAAAGAAAGTGTTCTCTAGAAGTTTAGACAGTATAGAGCCAGTAACAACAATATACTGCATATACTTTACCTGCTTTTCCAACAGATCAATTGCTTTCTCAAGCAAAATAAAGTAATAAAATCAGGAGTATATACCTGCTGATATGAAATCCAGTGTTTAATTGTTTAAATATAATGCTAGCACTAAACTGAAAAAAGTCTGTTTTGCAATGTCAAAAAGCACCCACAGTTCCAGGTGAGGACAGAAGCATCTATATGTACTTCAAATATCTGAACACAAACTGTGAATGTGTAATTTTAAAAGTTGAAAGCAAACTAAGAAGAAAAACATTACTAGTTCTTTTCCTTTTTTTCTGTTTTTAGCATGAAAAAATACTAATAACCTGCTTAGTCTTTCTCAGACCAACATCCTGATGTTTTCTGGATGGAGGGCTCTGCACAGCTGTGTGGCCATGACCAGATCATGTGAACTGGAGTGTCACCTTAGCTGACACCTTTCCCTACCATCTGCACATCTTTCTGCACTATAACACAAAGATATTTGCTTCCTAGGCAAGGAAGTTACATGTTTTTCAGAGAAAAAATTGGAAAACACAGTTAAATAAGAAGTGTGTTTAGCTCTTATTTAAAACCTCATTATTTTTTTAGAAAGAATACATTCCACCAAATGGTGTCCTCCCAGGGTAGTCACTGTATGGTGAATATTTATTTTCATTGCTTTCTGAGATGACCAAGTTACATGCACTTGTAACTGTCTTGAAAATTTCTAACAGAAGAAACCACCACTTCTGGGTTCAGAAAGACACAATCTAGTCAGCAAAGAGTTTCACAGTCCAGTTTCAACACTTAGACACAGTAAAATTTTACTACACAAAATGAAGAAATAAAACATTTTTGCACTAGTTTCTTAACAAGAATTACATCCTTAACAGAGATTCTCAGCCTTGCCTCAGGTCTACATCCAAAATGGGGGATTTCTATCTGGAGCTATCCAAAAATCTTATCCTGAGAACTAGTCCACAAGTGAGAACACCTCCTTGATATAATTAACCCTATTAAAATCAATTTAAGTAATCATGACAGTCAAGCAAATTGCATGAACAAAGTTACAAGAATAAGATTTCTGTGCTTTTAAGTAGTGTTGGATTGGTAAATGGAAAAAAATGGAGCATGATTTAGTCTTCTTTCAAGTTTTAACTATGGCAAATAACTGCAAACAAAATCTGTGTATTAAAAGCTCTGATGGAGAAATGACCAGTGGAAAATCAACCACACAAGCCCTGTGATGCTGCTTTGTTCATAGTGCATGATAGTATCTACCTTGATGATTATTCTTTGCCATTCCGAGGTGCAAAGATAAAGCAGAATTATTCTTCAGTCTCTCATCAGAAATGTTAATGCAGTAAATTTCAAGACATGATGTAATTTAAGCTCCTTGATGCCTCACACAAAAATCTTCTAAATGACAGAACTCTGGCCACTGGGCACGATGTGAAGGGGTTTCTCAGAGGAGAAACCATGTGAAGGAAGGTGTGTTTCCTTACAAACTTCTCAACCAGTTTTCTTCTTGCATTGGTCCACAGTTGGTGTTGATGATGTGGACCACCTCTTAGAAGTTTATGGTTCAGATTACTTAGTTTGGTTTTTTTTTAAATCTTCACTGACTATGGGAAAAGGATGGTAAGGTTTGTCTGTGCGCCCTACTGTTTTGTCGAGAGTCTTTGTTCTTGGCTTGGAATCACAATGAATTCTGTAAGCAGCATAAGCAGAAAGCTGCTGGAAAATATCTGTTTTCAGCTACTTCTTTTTCTTTTTTTCTCTTCCTCTTTCAAATTTCTAGCCTGCTCCTAAATATTGACTGTAAACAAGATCTATCAGTAAGCAACCTACAGTTAGCTTTTCCTCAACCACCCTCTCCATTTCATATATCTTTTTTTGCACTATTTCTGCAATCTCCAAGTCATTGCATTAGCAAATACACAACAGCATTATGTGTAGAAGTCCTTCCAGTTATGGATGTTATTGCCCAGTTGGTGGAATTCAGACAGAGAGGAGAAAGTTCTTTCAGCTATTTTCTCTTTCTCCAAATAAAATACAGAAAAAAAGGGAGAACAAAAAGATGCTGACATTAATGAAGACTTCTTGAAAATCTAGGATGACAATGAACTGAAAGGGGGAACATACAAATGGAACTGTAAATTTGAACTGAAAGCTGGATGAAAATATTTGAAGCCAACCAATAAAACTCTTCTACTAATACTATTATGAAGCTCATTGCAATAACTCTTTGGTCTGAAACCACTTCATGGTTAAAATGAAACAAAAAAAATTTACTGCCCTTTGTTGTGGTCTTTCCCCAAACTGTGGACATCTGAAATATCAGGCAACTTTTCTCAAATCTGATAAAAATATTTAAATTGGAAATTAATTTTTTTTTTTCCTCAAGATCCTCAGTGGAATTGTAAAATATTAGCTATCATTCTCACTCTTTAGTAGAATTCACCCTTTTCATAATATGTGTAGCCAAGCAATGATATTTGATGGTGTTCTTGATTGTTTAATAATAGCTAAGTCTTGTATTTTTGTCACTGTAGCTCTCTTGTCCTGTCCTCAAAATCCTACTTATTTGCTTCCTTTATTTGTTGTGTTGTGTGCTATATTTTCTGACAAAGGAAAATGGAATAGAAAATAACCTGTAGCAGCCTAAACACAAAATGAATGGAAGAGATGGGAAAATTCGAAGAACAGCTCACTAAAGACGTAATTTTTTTTTTTTTTTCAAATACTTCAGAAGCAGGAATCCTGCCAGGGAGTCAACCAGGCCTGCAGGTGTAAGAAGAACACTCCAGGAAGATAAGGCCATGTCAGAAATGTTAAATTAATTCTTTGCATCAGTGTTTGCTGCAGAGAAGCTTTGAGAGGTTTCTACACTGGAACTATTCTTTATGGAGGCAGAAATCTGAGGAACAGTCTTAAATTGATGTGTCAGTAGAATAGGTTTAAGAACAAATCTATACAATGAATAGTGACAAATCATCAGGACCAGATCATGCAAGAGCTCTAAAGGAACTCAAATATGAAATTGCCGAACTACTCACTGTGGTGTGTAACCTAGTGCTTAAATTGACCTCAGTACCCAAAAGAGTGAAGGTGAGAAATACAATAGAAATTATTTAAAGTATTTTGTAGTAGGGAGAGAGACCCAGGAAACCATAGAGCAAGACATCTAATTTCTTTACTGGGTAAACTGGTTGGAAATAGCAAGAAAAGAAACCCAGAATTAGAAGGATTATAGAGAAATGAATTAATGGAGATGCTAAAAAACACTGAGTGAAACCACAGTGTTTCCAGCCAACGACTGGACTGATTCTGTTTCTCTCAGATGCCTGTCTGAGGGCAGAACTAGCTCAGACTAGGTATCTGGCATTCAGAGAGTTAAGTTTAGATGAGAAGAACACAATGTTGAGTAGCTGAGTGATGAAAGGGCAAGTGACATAAAATGCAAACCTGTGCAAAAAAAACCCCTGAAGTAAAGATAACTAATCTTAGGTCCTACCTTAGATCTTATAATGACCAAAAAAAAAAAAAAAAACCAACAAAAAAAACCCAGTAATTTGGATTACCTGTCCAAGAATTAGCAGATTTAAAACAAACTAAGGGAAGTATCTTTAGATGTAACAGTGGAAGTCCCTGCAGAATATGTTTTGAATGCTACTAGTATAAGTTGTTTCAGAATTGGAAACCAGGAAAGAAAAGTCTGTCTCTCGACATCAGATGTCCCATTCAGCTCAGAATCCCCTTGCACATCACATTACCAGAAACTGGGATACTATGCTAGGAATGAGTCTGTATTTGATTTCTTCTGAAATTCTTTCTTTAAGCATCCACTGCAAGCTGTTTCTGAAGGACAGTATACGAGATTTGATGGACCTACAATTTTCCTTGGCAATCTACTCCTCCATTAGATTTTATGTAATTTGGTGTGATATGATCAAGGAAAACTTTCAAACAAAATCCACACTGTACAGGATCTTCCTGGATCAAATGTTTCCTCCATTGAACCTGTGCTGTGGTAAGCACTTCTGTTAAAGGAGAGTTTCTCCTTAAGTTGAGGTACTTATTAGCAGTCTGCTTAACATATTTGGAACAGCCAGTGAGTGTCTAGCAATTCTCAAATAGATTCAAGCCACCCTTGTTGCTCAGCCCTGTCACAGCAGGCTTTCACCAGTGTTTTAGCCACGTCCATCACCTACAACTTCATCTGTCTGCTTTGAAACAATAAAAAGGAAGGAGTCTTTCTCAGGACTACCATTAATTCATCAGTCCCAGGGAGAAATTGTAATGTATGTAACCTTGGACTGTATTTTCTCCTTAAAGATAATTCTGTAATGATTTTCAATTTCTCTAATGTGTGACTGTAAATACCATTGAAAGAAAAATGTCTTCCTTTTAGGATCATTTAGCCCTGAGTATCCCACAGGTCCAGTTATCCATGTCTTTCTAGGAAGCTTACTGATTTCTCGAGCTACCCAGGAAGCTAGATAGCTTAGCACACATCCATCTGTCCTCTCAAAACTTATAACTACTCACTCCATTTGGCAGGGTGGATGAATACTTTCTGTAAGTACAGTAAAGGTTCTATTTTAATTGTTTAATATTCCCGTTAATAATGTCTCCTTAAGTCATCTGTTGAGATTTTGTAATTTTAAATTTTCTCTGAAACTTAGAACAAATGCAAATAAAAAAAAAAAAGTCTAGCTACCTCTCACCTGGCTTATGATGAAATGTTTCTGTATGTTAATGGTTTGGTTATTAAAATGCATAAGGAGAGGAAAAAAGCCTGGAACAGACAGCATCACTGATTGCCTTGAGAGTATCCTTCCATAGAGGAGCATTGCTTTGGATGTCTGTGACAGCAGTGACAGATATTTGTGGCTCAGATGGCCCAGGTCACTATAAGCCTAGAAGAGAACAAAGGCAATGTGCTGTACCTGTAAAGAAAGTAAAGGGCAATGAAGTATGTACCCAAAGCAAAACTGAGAAGATGGTAAATTGACCACTGCGAAGCTGACACAGCACACAAGCAGAAGGGAGCAGGTGTTGAAGACTACAGGTGGTTTATTCTGGATGCACTTCCCTAAGCTTTCCCAGGGAAATGTAAAACTTAACCAAAACTAGTTCCACAAAACAGAGAAGGAGCAAAGGAGAAACAATTTGTGGTTCCTTCCTCTGAAGATGAGAAGCTGATAAATGAGGAGTCCAAGAAACCTTCTCCAGATTATGTAGGAGCTGGAAACTGAATCTAAGGTTCCTGTTAGCCAAGATTGCTAAATCCATCGACAAAGTGAGAAGTTTGCTTATGTTTGCATCATTAGAAGGAAGACTCTTTTTTGTTTGGCTATGTTTTTTAGTGATGTCATCAAATTTCATCACCACCATTGCTAAAAGCACAAATGGGAAAAATCTGATGGGTGCTGCAACTGTGAAAAACCATGTATGTCAAGGTTCCAGGATTTTGAGAACTCTTGTTGAATTTCTTGGCAGATAAGGTCCAGACAAATACATATTACAATATAAACTGTTGCTGTTTTTGTAGGTTTTGGTAGCATATCTTTTAAGGTCAGACATTTTTGGTTTTAGGTACCTTTAGAAAGATTCAGAGGTATCTGGGGAAATGAGGAAAAAGCAGACCTAAATTTCAGAAAGGTTTGAGGGGGATTCTGAGAAATAGAAAAAAAAATAGAGAATAAAGTCAGATAGAATAGGAAGGAGAGGGGACAAACAGAAGAAAGATAACAACTCAGTACCTGTGAATAAAGAGAAGTTTACATGTATAAATGTAGTCATGCTTATGTGTGTGCCAGTGTGTGTGTGTGTACATATATATTTATATTTATATATGTATAAAAAAGATGTATCAAACCCACTTCTATTATTAAATAACTCATTACTTACATTAAAGGCTTTTTCTTGGAGATGTGCACCAATGATAGACAGATTTGAGACTATCCAAAGGGAATTCCTGCTTTGGAGGCTCAGAGTCTGAGGCCACACCAAAGCACCTCTTGCAATGCAAGATCCCATAAGAGCCAGAGCATTAGACCCTTGCTGTGCCCACAGAACTGACTCTTTAAAGTTTCATAATTTGGAAATTAAACCAGCTGAGGAAAATTCATCCCAATGAAGTGAAATATCTTGCCCAAATGTAAAAGCTGACCAAACAAACCAAGAGGCTGACTGCTTTGGGTTTGGTTTTTTTTTGGGGGGGGTTTTTTTTGTTTGTTTGTTTGTTTTTTGTTTTGTTTGTTGGGTTTTTTTTAACAAATATTCACTTCTTATGCTCTGAATAACTGTCAGCTGAAAGCCTAGAATATCACTGTGCTGCCTCTTTAAACACAATACCCTTTCCCCTTTTTTCATTTAGTTATCTCCTTCTCTGCTCTGTGGCTCAATCTGCATATGTTATTGGCCTCGATTCCCAGGGCTGCCACCTTAATCTGTAGTAGCTAATAGTACAACCTCACACATGGCCTGGGACCAGGCTCAGGTTAACAAGAAATCCAAAAGCAAATGGCTGGGGGAGGTTGCTATAAAATAACCACTTGAAAATTCAGGCTGTGATTTTTTTTCACATTTGCATGGAGGAAGCAAAGCTTTTAGTCTCAGAGGTTCAGTCAAATGCATTAAAAAGATGAACATTTTAGTTAATGTTCTAAGAAGATTTCTAAAAGCAGTTTTGATTGTGTACTATTAGCATTAATTAATTTTTATACTGAGACCAGCCGTTATATTAGTAGAATGCATATTTTAATCAATTTCCACTTGCTGTTTTGTGCAAGTTAAAGGTAGCTTTGTGGTTTGTGCCTAGTTTATACAGTGCATTTAACTCAATGTGCCTTAGGTAATGCTCATCTGAGGTTCAATGTATACTCTAATCAGAGCATGATACAAGAATTATGAATGAAACTCTGACAACTAATGGGGTTGTTTTAATTTTGGACCATAGTGGAATATACCTTCTCTAAACAGGTGCTTGAATACATCATTAAATAACACAATGCTCAACTGCACTATCATCAAACACAGGCATAAACAGTTAGGATTTTATCTTTTTTTTCAATAGGAGCTTACCTGCATCTGAAAGCAGCTGTTTTATATACATTTGCATCATTCTTTCATTGGTAAATTTAAAGCAATCTTGTCAAGTGATGTTTTAAAACAGTTTTGAAGTTATTTAGAAATATTTTATCATTTGTATGAGCAATTAAAAGATTGTCAAAGTTAATTAATTTTCCAGGCTTTTTTTTTTTCCCCTCACACTTTTTTGACAAACAGTAAGACTTTCTGCTCAGGATTGCTAAAAAGAGTTTGAAATTGGGACTGTATTAAAGTTTATTTCTTTACTCATAAACACTACTGGTTATTCAGGTAGATAATTAGGCTGGGAAGTGCTCAGAGGAGCAACTACCCTACACTGTCCAACTCCAACAATCCCTCTTCTCCCTCATCCCTTGGCATGTCTCTACCAGTCTTTCTTCACAACCCAAAAGAAAACTGATGTTGTGTCTCAGCACCAGAAAAAGAGGAGACAAGCAGGACATCAAACTTGGTTAGATCAGGAGACAAAACCCAGCCCTACAAAATTTTTTTTTGCTTTCAACA
Organism: Orthonyx spaldingii; assembly: GCA_013397795.1. Lineage (NCBI taxonomy): Eukaryota > Metazoa > Chordata > Aves > Passeriformes > Orthonychidae > Orthonyx > Orthonyx spaldingii. The sequence continues at coordinate 1,534,449 of VZTJ01005836.1, read as the reverse complement.
AAAATCTCTTCAGGCCTCTCTGATCTTAAACAGAGCAGCTTTTCTAAACTATTGATTCAAGAGATAGGAAGTCCTTAAAAAGAAAAGAGAAGGTGAGTAAATACAACAGAGATTGAAAAGACATAACAGGAGAAGGTGCAGTGGGGACTAAGAAATATTTGGAGAAACCTTGATACAGGTAAATGTCTGAAAACCAGTTTCTCAAAACAGATCTACTTTCACTGTATATCAATTCTGCCTTCTCATCACAGCCCTTCACTTGTACCAGCAGTGCCCAGGGCCTGCCATCCCATGCCACCAAACAAGGACTTGGTCCATCCTGATTAAGTACAGCTACACCAGAAGACATTTTCCCTACCCTGATCCTCTCAATGGACTTGCCATTGGAGGTGATTCTTCTCACACAGGAAGGTGCTGTGCCTCCCACGGTGCCCCTCTCTGCACACTGCCCTCAAGATTTTTCTCCACTTGTTGCCATGTCAGGACTTTTTGTTGTTCAGCAATTCTTTGAGGTCTAAAGGGAGGTCCAGTTCACTGTGTCAGAAGCTGTGTGAATAAGCTGTTAAGAACCAAGGTCTGCCCCAAGCTGCTTCCAGGATAAACAGATTGAAAAAGCAGATGTTGGAGGGGAAAAAGGAGGCACAACTGCACAAACTGACAGCCCTACTACAGAATGATCTCTTGCCTTCCAGATCAGAAGTGTAAGGGTATGCCACAGGTGTACTGGAAAAGAATTTCAGATCAAACGAATGTATCACCAATATTAGCACAGTTCCCTGTTAGGTCACCTTCAAGCCCATCTGACCAACAAATAATAGGCTTATATTGCCATATTCTCTCCAGCAGCACTGTCATGGCAGGAGCAGAGCCAGTGCTGCTGCAGTTCCGATGGCCACAGTCATGATTCAGGCTTCAAAGTACTAACCTATTCAATAGTTTCAGATAAGAAGAAGTGATGACTTTAGTTTTCACCATTGCATAGAACAGGGCTGTCAGTCCCTACCATTCTGTTGTTCAGTAGGTCTCAGAAACTAAGCATCGCTAATTACGCTTTTCCTGTATCAATAACTCATAATACAGATTACTGATAAAATAAGCATACATATGGTGGAGGTGTTTGGCATAAACAAGCACCAGTGGATGACACATTGGCAAACTTACAGTGCTGTTAAATATTTAGAAGACATGAGGAGAAAAAAAATCACTGTAAGTAATACCAGAAAAAGTTGCCACTTTAAGGGACTTTGAGATTAAACACTCTGGAAAAATTCATTGACTATATGAGAAACTTACCCACTACCATTCCAGAAAATTCACACTCCACAGATATTGCATGCCTGTCCTCGCTAACATCTGCCCATTCACTCCTAAGTCCCGGCTGCAGGTAAGACCTGGCTTTGATAACAGAGCCACTGCTGCACACAGGCTTACAGGAATGACTTTCCTAGATGCAATTGCAATCCATCACCTAGAAATGAAGACTTCACTAGTTCATTACTAGTTCCCCGAGCCATCCAGCCTCCCCAAATGCTTCATAAAACTTCCAGTTTTCTAATATTTAAATTAAGTATTTCAATTACCTAATACTTAGAAATGTTGCTGATGCTTTTCTTGATTTTTCTTTCCTTACATGGACCTGGCTGGAAAAACTTCTATATCAAATGTATATCTTAATTAAATATAAGCTATTTTAAGTGCAAGAAAATTAAAAAATTTCAAAGTTATCATTTTTCTCTCTGTTTCAAAGATGCAAATACCAGAAAGAGAGCAGTTAGACTTTAAAAGAAAAATTTATGAGTATTTCCCTCTTGGTACTCCTTCCAGTGCTTCCTAATTAAGGACAAGCCAATACAGTATCATGTACCAATCTGGTATTTATTAACAAAGCTAGTCATGATTTTTAACTGATTATTGCTCAGAGGATCCTCCCCTCATTAATATAAATGAATTAGGAGGAATAGTGCCAAATGTTTCAAATGGGAATTAACATGAGACTGCAAGGTATAATTAGTTGAAGATGCTAAATACATCAAAGTATTAATTTCTGTATGCATATATATATATGCCTATATATCTATCATATTTATATATTATCTAAAAATATTATCTATATGTACAGATAGTGCACATATAAGCTTAAGTGCAACTTACAGATGGATGCATACCATTTTTATTATATTATACCCTGCAGCTACAGAAAACAAGGTATCAAACTGAAAGAGGATTACAAAATCTAGGCAACAAAAATAGAGAGATATCCACACAGGATAACATTGATGTTAAACATCATTTAAAGCAAAGAGTCTTCGAATCAGACACCACTATAGGTAAAATATCACAACTCCATTGTTTTGTTTTCTGTTACTCTCATAATTATGTAATTTTCCCTCCTTTCCCCCTGCCATTTCTGTGCCTGTATGTGTGTCTGTGAGTATCTGAGTCTGGATGCACTTGCTAGTGTGGAAGTGCAAGGCTGAATCACCACAGCCCAGATAAAAATTTTACCCTGCATTTTGGTTATTTAGATGCACATTATAGGTTTTTTTTTCCTCCCCCCAGTGACTGCGACACCTTCTGCAGCTGTTTAGGGGAGTCTCAAACTGTTTTGGAAACAGAACAGTGGGGTCAGAATATCAAACACCACAGAGGCAAATCAGGACACATAACAGAAAAATACCTTTGTTTCTCTGCTGTACTCTGCACTCAGCTGGAAAAACAGCCTCTCTTTTCATCACCTTCTGAAACCAAAGCACAAGCTATTTGGTAACATACAATAAGTATGGTCCAAAAAAGCTGAGAGATGATCTACTACCAATCTGTTGGACCTGTTAATTCTACACAAAGGTTTAAGACTAATACAGATTGTGGCCAAATGTTGCTGCAAGGAAATGCTTTGTCCACGTTCCTGAATTCATTGTTTCAGAAGGAAGTCACATTTATTCTGAACCAGAGAAGGTAGGTGTGGATATAGAAAAAATTATAATGGGGAAAGGAGGATGGATGGCACAGATCTATGACTACATCCTCATGTCGTGTGGCAGGACTGTTTGCTGTGCCTCATAGTTGAAATGAAAGGTTAACACTCCTATTCTCAGACCACACCTCAGCTTTGGACTAGAGTCTTTAAAATGCGTCCAGAGGGCACAAAAGCACCAAACCTTATTGCCATTATTCACACAGGCTGTCAGCCACCACAATACTTGAGATCAGCATCTTGTGTTTATCTTGTGTTTAAGAGCTACTAAACTGGACCAGACAAAAGGTCTGTGTATCCTGCCTTTGACAATTGATGGTATCAGATGTTTAGGGATGAAATGTAATGGAATGGTTGTTCCTGAAATTTCTCTCCCTGCTTCCATTTGGCAAATTATGGATTCTTTTTAGGCGTTACATCAGATCAACTTGTCTGATAATCCTAAAAGGAGGACACAGTCACTTCACCTCGACTTACAGGACTTTGTCTAATCTTTTATGAAACTAATTTTCCTACTGGTGCCCACAATATTCTCTAGCACTCAGTCAAAATTTTGTGAGAAAGTACAAGCAGCTGTCCTCTCTTTTTTTTTAAATTGCTCCTCAGTCCTTTCATTGATTGACCCCCAGTAGCTCTCTGAATGCTTCTTCCATCTTTATCTTCTGCAAGCCATTTATGACACAGTAGGCTTCCTCCCCAGTTAAAAAGCCTAGTGAAGTTTGAAATTTGCAGTATATGGAAACTTCCATGAAAACAAACCATGTTAAATAAAACTTTTCAGATCATGCCCACATTCATTCTCTGCTACATCTTTGACAGTATTTATCTGCTTCCTTAAAATGTGCCTTGCAACATGTTTTTAAACTGAAAGGTTAAGAGATTGCAAGCAATTTAAGGTAGAGATTGTATTTTTTTGTGTGCAGTAACAAATATGATGGTGGGGCCTTTAAATATGACTGCGAGAAAAGATAATAAATAACAGAAAATATAGGGAATAGTAGCACACATAAAAAGCATTTAACAGTCTAACCTGTTCTACTATGAAAGAAACATGGGAGTCATAATTTTTGCTTCCACCAGTGAAGAAAACCCTTTATGAGCTTACTTATGTAAAACACACTTGTGGTCATAACTGCTTTACTGGTATTTTAATCTTCAGGATTTTTAGTCCTCTAAATATCTAATTAGTACTGCTTTTTTAATGGTTTTATAAAAGCATCTTGGCATGTATGCACAAAGTGGCCTAGTGCCAAAGTACCACAACGTGCAGGAACAGTAACAACTCTGTCTCTGCACGGACTCTCTGCAACAGAATATGATCAGGAAAAAAAATCAAATGCAAAGCTGACAGGACAGCTCACATTTCTGTTAGATCTCATAAATCCTACTCAAAGTGAGAACTCCAGATCTTTTACTGGCCTTTGGTTTATTTTCTTTTTCCTTTTTTTGCCTTTTACCTCTTCATGTTATTTTTGACATACATATATTGGTCATATGGATTGGTCAAATCCTGTCACCCCTTCAAGAGAGCTGAAGGGGAAGAAGACCAGGGCATAAAGGAGATTGTCAAAAGGACACTGTAGAAACTCAGAAAAGTTTTTCTACAGCAGATCATCTGAGAAGTTTGATTTTGCTCTGGAGCTGCAGCCTAATGGATTGCATGGGATGTTCTGGTGATGGACTACCTGCTACACTCTGGTGGTAGAAGAAGTTGAAGCACTAATATATATTCAGAGAGAGCTTCTTTTCCGTTCAATTCCTTCTGCAAAGAGCCCTTAGTTTCTAAGTATCTGAACATTCGAAGACTTAATTTAATGCAGAAATCCCAATGAAGGGCTTAGGTTTTCACCTAATGTTTCCTCCCACTTGTCCAAAGTAGTCCTCAGCCATTTCTCAAAACCAAAGTATGATGTTCTCCACTTCTGCTCCCTAGCAGATAAAATACAGACTTTGGCAAGTATATGTGACACACCAGTATGGCCCAGTCAAATTAATGGCCCTATGGTGCCACTATCAGTCCACATAATTTACAGTCACCCTCAGATTGCTCTAACTCATGGCAAGGGACAAAAGCTGGCTAATGATCAGTCAGCACAAGGTGGCATCTTTGCTCACACCTCCCTCCCAATTAGCACTCCTTGCTCCTTGCCTGCAGCAGAAAATCTGGGCCTTTATATTATTTTCCCACAACAGCAGCCTCCATCATTAATTAGTGTATGGAAGATCTGGAGATCCACTGGGAACAGGAAAAAAACATCCTCCTGTGACAGTGCTACTCATTCAAACAGCTCCAATTCCCCTCAAGCTGTTAGTGACACACCCTTGAGCTTCTGGTGACCCTGCACAAGACCTTCCTTTGGACTCAGGAAAGGAAACAATGTGATATACAACTCATGAAGCTTATGGCTTCCTCACTCATGATTGTACTATCTATATCTAATGGAGTTCGAGCTGAGTCTGAAGCCTTTACTGTAGCTGGGACATTGGTAAAGTCTCAATCCATGTGTACTCTCAAATGACTAATAATGTACTTTAGCTTACAGAAATATATCTTTCTCAGTAGGGAACTGATGTGGGCAATCCCTCTCTAGTTTTCCACTTATTTTCCTAAAACTTACAGAAATGCAACCTCAAAATCACCATCAGCTGGCTTACAATAAGAAGCCAGAAAGACAAATGTCACCTTGGAGGAAAAAAGCCAAAACCAAACCAAACCTAAAAAGAACCCTGCACAACCTCCCACCACCCCTCCAAAAAAAACAAATCTTACTAAAGGAAATCTGACAAAGGTCTGTATTTCTGTGTTGATTCCAGTTAAAATCTGGCTAGACTAAAGATTTCTCAACAAAACTGGAAATTATAATCACCTTTTAAATATTTTGAAATAACCATGGATAGAAAGGAAATTTCAGACTTCTATGATTCATTAGTCACAAATATTATTACATTTACTTTCTGTATGACACCAGGTACAAGAAGAGAGTATTCACATGGAATATGTTCCAGATCAAACAAAACCACTATTAAAAATACATTAAGAAACAAATAAGTAGTTTCCCACAATTTGTTTTCCAAATGTATGCAGCTTTGGCACTATTGTAGATATTAGTCTAGATTTGCAAGCACCTTTGCTCAGCAAAGAACAAAACTCAAGAATATGATTTCTCTTCTCTGTAGTTTTATTGCAGAAGGTGAACTCAACGTCTGCCCAGTTCAGATTATGGCTGTACTACCAGACTATGCACCTTGTTCTGATTACTCTCCCAAAGTTCTACTTTGACATCCAGTTGGTTCCATTTAAATCTGCAAATGGTCTGAGGTCAGGCCTTTGGCTGTTGTAAGGTGCCGATCAGCAATCTGAAGGGGATATCCCCAGGATATTAAATCTATTGACCTATTGACACAGAGCTGTCAGTCACGAGCAGTGGAGTCTCGGCTAAGCAGGATATGAAGTAAAACAAGCACGTTTTTGGATTATTCCCTAGCAGTATCCCTGTTCAGATTTTTTCCTTGACCTTGAGCATGAGTAGACTCCTATGATAAGGGTCTGTGAGTAAAAGGCAGAGTCATCAGTTCAGATCATAAGGGAAAATTAAGTTTAAACATTGACTTCATTCTTCAAAAGTTAAATAATGCTTCTGGCATCAACAAGTTCCAAGCAAGATTCTGCTTTTTCTATTCACATTCTTTCCCATCCTTGTCCTGTTAATGAAGAGTACATACATAATGTGTCTGGTCTGGTGTTATCACATAGAATATGTCACCTTCAAACCTCCTTTGTCTGTTATCTAAGCATATATGCCACTGGGCAGAACAACTCTTAAGCTACTCCCCTCCCTCCTGCCCCTTCTACATCTGTACAGGATTGGAAAGGAAAGTTCTGTATATTACATAAACACCCATTCAGAGGGCTGCAGGCAAGAGAATGGAGAGGGGACAAGGACCAGGTCAAAGGAAAATGTAGAGAAGGCAAAATATTTCATCTGCATTCTAAAATACAGAAAGTTAACTGAGATAAAATTGATTCCAGAACAGTATGCATTCTATTCCAGCAATATCTATTGCCATATGGGACTTTTAAATACTGGGTTTGGAAAGGAAAGAAAAGAACACAAGGTAGCCTAGTTAAAAACGCACCAGAAGTATGAAGACAGCAGCCCAGTCTGTTACTTGATATTCAAACCTTCTCAAAACTTTTCTGGGATTTTTTTCCTTTTCTTCTTGGGGATTCTATACTGCTATGATCAAACACTTGACACCCATTTTCAAGTAATTTTGCATGATTTCCATACTGAAGAAGTATTAAACATAAGATTCCAAGAAACTAGTCAGACTCTCTGCATTTTGCTATTTTCTCCAGCATAAATACCCTAACCAGTGCCCCTAAGCATAGTACAATATCATACTATTTTTCCATATTTTCTTTTCCTCATAGAAAATTCAAAGCTTTTATATGTTTTCATGTTTGTTATACATTTTGATCAAATATCTCTTGAATATGTAGAAGGGAACAATGAACAACAATATTTTGGACTGCAGCTGGCAATGAGTGTTCGGGTACATCTACCTATCCTGTGATGCATTTAAATTCTCTTCTTGAACAGCTTAGAATAAATAAGATTTTTAGCACTATGTCTGAAGTTAAAAAATATACAGATAAAGTAAATGCGTGTTAAAAAGTAGAGTACAACTGTGAAATAACAAAATACATTTAAAAAGGAGGAAGCAATATAGTCTAACTGCAAATGATTCATCTTAATGGCATAACAAGAAGAAAAACATACATGAATTTGGCATTTTCGTCAGCATTACAATTGTTCTGGTAAGGAATTGGAGAGAGAAAGAGACTGACTTTAGATGGCTAAGTGCTGCCTATTAGCAGGGAAACAAGTACTCTACTTTGTAAAAGTTACCTTTTTATAACATTTTGGGGCGTTTCAACTGATAAATGTAAATATTAATCATTGTCTACACTAAATTTTTATTTCACTTACATCCCAGAGTGAGGCACTTACATAGAAACAATTGCACTCTGTTCATTAATTTTGAAGCCATTCTGCAGTGATTAACATGTGAAGTCTGCCAAAGCATTTTCAAGGTTGCTTTTGCACTTTTGTGTGTCTGCAGCTCAGATCCCTGGAAAGTGCTGTAGTTCCAAACATACATAAACATTTTTATCATTCTTTAAACCCCTTGCAAAAATATTTTTAAAGTATAAGCATGTCTCATATAAAGAATAGAAAATCTATGTATCTTTTCATTTCAGGGGATGCACTACTACCTCAGGAGCTTCCTTAAAGGTGACCTACAAATAATTTACCAGGAGTTAGTATTATAAAGCACATACTTCCTGATGAATGAAGGAAGAATGCCAAAATGTTTATTTTATTCTTGTTACTTGAGTGAGGTTTTGGGGGAATTTTTTTTTGAGATATTTTTAAATTTCAGTTTAGTTTTCCTGTATTTTAATCACTGAACTGATTAGCAATTTAAAAACACATAGCATAGTTGAAGAGGATGAGAAAAGAAGAAACATTTTAAACTTACCCTCTGCAAAAGGTTATACTACTATACTGCAGTACAGCTCAGTAGTGCTAACAAAAGAAAAATACAAAATGTAACATGAATTACCACTAAAACTCCTTTACTTTCCTTGATTCATTCCTCCCTTTATCTTTTTGACTGTTATGATATCATAATTTCACTAGCAATTCAGGCATAGATCACAGTAAATGGACTTATATATCTAACAGGAAAGAGAAGGAACAAAAAGGGGGGGAAAAAACCCAACCCACAACTGTCAAGCCTTCTTACATTTAATAAAATATCAAAAATATTATCTATACTTACATCCACTTTTTCATTGTTTATGTTTAAATCACTCTTTAAACTCCCCTTCCCCCCAAACCCTCCTAATATATGGAGATATGATCTCAAGAAGTTCAGTTTAAAGGACTTTTTTAACCAATAGCCCTTTCTAATTATAAATGGACTGAAGAATCATGGCACTGATTTGCAACAGCAAAAGATGTGACAATTCATATTCCATTCTGTTTAACTGAGCGTGTTATGCATGATGTGCAGAGTCACCTTGCTCCTTTACATCAACACCTGGAACAGGTATGGAGGCAGCATGCTTAGACATTGGCAAGGAAGGAGAGTCTTGTCTTATTTTATAAGGCCCCCATCTGTCCATCTTGGAAGCAACAGCATAGAATGTTTGGCATGGACTCCAGTCCAAGGACTGCAATGAGGATGTCATCCTATTCAGCCAATCAAGAGTTTTTTGTTTACCTACCCCATGTCTGGCTTGAATATCTAGAAGCCACTTGCTTTGTAGACACTTCTTAAGATGATGCACTTATGGAGTAAAAGACAATAATGATGAGATAGGGAGGCAATGTAAATACTAACCAGAGATATCATTAGCCTTAGAGAAATGCACTAGGAGACTAGTGTTGTTCTTGTTGCTTATTTTCACTGCTGTAGAAAATCTTTTTGCAATATATATACAACTAATAATGTTTTTAAGGCTTTGCAGATAAAGGTCCACAGCTCTGAAAAATACTACAGCTCTGGATGAAGATGCATGGGCAAAGCTGTGTGAAGCTGTTCTGCATAAACTCACACCCATAATAGTCTAGCTCTGAGCTGGTGCTACCTGATGTGTAAATGCTGCAGATCCCTTCTGCTTACCTCCCTTAGTGCTTTGAACAAGTCAGAAGGCAAGCATATGTTTCTTGACTGTTTTAGTTTTATGCTATTGCTTTATCCCCAAGTACCACCTAAAAGTCTCTCACTGAAGTCTATCAGCATCAATAGATTAGAAAGAACTGCCTCCTCCATGCTACTAATCTCTTTGGAGACAGAAGAGGTTGATATTAATTTTCTGGATTATTTTCATTATCTTTAATATTAAAAGAGGGAAACAGGGAGAGAAGGAGAGAAGAAAGGCAGCTCAGTCCTCTGACCACCTCCCAAGTACCCTTGGTTTGTGAGGATGTGTCATAGTCTCCAGAGGAAAGCCTGTGGATTTACACCACTATAAAAGGGAACTGAGTTCTTCCAGTCATGAAGATACTTTTTAATGGCAGCCTTTCTGGGCTCTAAGACCTTAGACTTGTGTTAAGAAAGATTTACCCCACGAAGGCTAAGGGCAGGAAGGACAGAGCTGCACTACCCGCATTTCTGTCAGCCACTGACCTTCACCTGTCACACATCCTGCTGAAGAGGGACACAACCACACTGCTGGTTCATTTGCTCTGAGCTTTACTCTGCTCCTTCTCCACCCTACCAGGCTGTTTGGGGTTGCTCACTGGAGCCATCTTGAGTGGATTTGCCACCAGCTGCTTCCCACAACCTCGTTGCTGCCCTTCCCACCTCCAGAGTGTTGCACCACGCTGCAGGAGCCTGCAGTGCCATTTGCCAACACCATCTGCCGGACCTCCTGAGCCAAGATTACCTCCTCCCAAACCCACACCATTTCTATCAGGGTTTCAAAGCCTGCAAACAAGGGGTCAAATTCTGAAAAGAAGGGCTCAAAAATCTGAAGCTGCTGTTCTTATTCCCAGCATCTTTTCTTTCTCCTTTCAGCACACAAACATCATCCTCATCTTGTAGTAATTGTTCTGGGAGAAGAAGAAAATTCCAGTACAACTTTTGACTGCTGTTTTAAGCACATGAGCAGCTGTATCAAAGCTGTGAGGAGATATTCCCAATAATGTCTTCTCTATCTCCAGACTGTCCCAGTCTAAAGAACTGAAACTAAAGAGCCAGATGGTACTCATATATACTTATCCTTGAATTCTAGTTTCAATCTCCCTCTCAGAAAATCTTTTAATAATACAATTTAGAAGCTGCCATTATCTCATGCTCGTGAGGTACTTACTGCACCCCATATATCTTTAACTTCCAGAAATTTCTTGTTTGCATATTTTTCATTTCTAAAGTATCTGCATTGGATTGACCCATCCCAGCAGTACTGAAGAATGTTAGTCTTCCTCTATTGCTACTCCCTCTGATGAAAAACCTCTGCTTGCAGCCCCAGGCTTTACTACTTCTTTGTTCTTCTGGGCCCCCCCATATGCTTGGCAAGGACTATGGTCCTACAGCTGCACTGGGCACAAGGGCAGAGTGTTGACTCCATTTATGAGGAGAAAGCCTATGAAAACTAGGCTCTACTAAGAAAAGAAGTCAGGTTATTACACTGAAACCATGGAGCATTTCTTTCACATTCAGTTCAAACAGAGCTAAATATGCAAAGAGTAATTTTCCCTTTGTAAACCATACTTTTCCAGGGGTTTTGGTCTGCTTCTGGAGAAAAAGGAGAGCAGAATCCCCAAGTTCTACTTCTGCTTTTGACTCTCAGCTAGCTGTATGATTTTCTCAGTTTCCTCAGTCAAGGCATTCCTCAGTTTACCAGTTTGCAAAGTGGATACAACAGCGATATATCCACAGGAATTCAGAGAACAAAAGCAGCTGTTTGCAAAAGACTTCAACACTGACCAAAAAAAAAAAAAAAAAAGCAGATAACTTATTCTTTCAAATTAAAAATGGGATAGATTATTCACATATCTATACATAAACTCAAACCATGGATCTGCTTGTAAGTGAACCACTCCTACATGAACCCTGCACTCTGTTTATAAGGCACATTGTTTCCTTTATAAAGCCTACAGAAGTCAGACTTTGATTTGAATATAATAAAATTGCAGAAACAGCAGAAGCTGGCCATGTAACTCCTTTTTTAATGAATACCTAAAGTAACAGTCCTCTAAGCCATTGTGTCATCTTTCAACTTCTGTCCCTCCCTCCCCCTTTCTGCACCAAACTCGAGGAAAAGAAAAACTGATTGGCAGGTACTGTAGCTGGCGTGAATAACCACGACTATATATCTTGTCAAAAATCAGCATGTACTTTAAAAAAGAAGAAAGTAAAATACGAAGATAAGAGGAATAATCTGAGGCTCTCCCATATTCTCATTCAAATTTTTCTATTTAGATTTCACTATATTTCCTTTTTTAACCTTCTCCTGCAGGTCTTTATATATAGGACAAAAAAATCCACTTCTGTCATTTAAAGCATGATGAAAGTACCAAAGAAAAATCTATTTTCAGCTGTTTCTCGTTAGAGCACTTTTTTGCCACTGTGATGAAAGTCGATGCAAAGAAAGAAAGACGAGTCACTGATGAAGATGAAGAAGCATTTCTGATCAGCCATCTGTTCAACCAATTAAAACCCTCGCAAATAAAGTTGTGTATACTTATATAGCTAACCCATAAAGATATACATATCTGTGTGTACACTGGCATGCGAATACATACATATAAATACCATGTAAAGTCTACTCTGCATACACCGAACTCTGCTTACATGCTGAGCATAGCTAATTAAATACACACATAGAGAAACACTGAAAATGCGAAATAGACTTTGGCCCTGCTGGGGAACAAAGCCTTCTCTATTAACATCCTTTTCTCTTAATGGTCCTTATGCAGTAAAAATAAAGTCCAAACACTATAATTTCACTCCCAGAAAAGTTACAAATACTGTAGGTATCTTTAGAAACAGCTGCAAAAGTGGATTCACTTCTGACAAGATTGGTGTTAATTACCAGTAAGGACTTCAGTATAATACTATTTAAATCATTTTAAATTATCCCTCTCAAAAATTAATTTTTCATCAAAGATTACACAAAAAAATCATGATATCATCTCTGCAGCTGCGATTTAGTAATAATTTCATCTATTATTACCAATGTCAGTTAGATAAAAGAAAAATGGCATCCTACTGTGCTGATTCCAGCATAGGCCATATATAGAAATTTTTAACTATCACTTATAATCGCCTTGATGAGCTTAAACCTCCTCTCAATTAACACCCTAAATGACACTGAGACATCTTAATGGAGGATGTAAGTAAAGGAAAAAGACTTTAATCAAAGAATAAAAAGAGAAGTGCCAAGCAAAAGGAGGAAGTCTGGTGCACCTCTCAGTGTCCAATCTCACTGGGGTCCTTTATCTTGTCTTGAACTTCTTGTCATCTTTATATTGCGACTGTAACTTCACAGCAGCCCTAAGAAGGAAAAAAAAAAAAAGGTATGCATGTGTACATATTCTTACATTCTTATCTGCAGTTCCCATCCTCATCTTAGAAAGACAGTGGGGGTTTACACTGAACAGGCAAACACAGATTAAATGAAACTGAAGAGATTGTGAAAAATAAAACAATTTCAGCTTACAATGAAGCTTACTCTATTTTGGTTATGACTTCAATAGTGGTTCAGGGCAAATCTTAAAGACTGGAATACAGTGATTCATATACTAGTCAATAAACCTTGAATGAGCGTATTCCGATCCTAACACCCCAACCTCAATAAAAGTTCTGCTTTCACAGCCACTAGGTAATTATACTTCTAAAGATTTCACCTGCCAGACAACCACGTAAATATTTGCTTAAATGGCACCTACAGTCGATATTATTAAGGGCACTTTTGTCTCCTTTAGCATATCTCTAAGACTCACAATACAAGCATTTAAATGCATACACATACTGGGTGGTTGTGATAGCATCCTCCAAATTTCAGGAAGGCTGAGAAATAAGTCTCTATCTAGTGTTTCTCAAACTTGTAAACTCAACTTTGTAGCCTTCAGAGTAACCACCCAGATGTAGCAAGCTGATAATCTTCAGCCACTCTCTGTAGACTTCTTTCTACACCCTTGTGCAAAACTCCTGGGGGATGACTACAGCCTGGGAACTGCTGATTTGGGATGCGCATGGCTAAAGGTAGAGGCAGAGGGTGGTTCTGCCCTGGTAGATGAATCAGGGACAATCTGCCAGCTCTGATAGGGAAAAAGGGCTTTGGGAAGTGTGATCACAAATTATCTCTGAAGGACTTTGGGAAGTGCTCTAAGTGCCTGGGAACCATAAATCTCTGCTCTAACAGCTAATGGGGCCATTAGGTTTGGAATTATCTAACCAACAAATAGAAGTTCATATATATATATATGTGTATATATATATATATATACACACACACACATACATTTATATATATATACACACATATATTTATGTATATATAGTTCCACTGCCCAATATTTTTTCAGTTAATTCACCCATAATGAGAACCAAATTAATATTTCTGGGTGCATTAATAGTAAAAAAAAAAATCCAATTAAAATCAGCCATGGTATTTCATTCCTTTCAAGTGTTTTTTGCCCATTACAGCTTCACAAACTGTTAGCTACAAATTACACCAGTTAAGGAATCAGGTTATTTTGATTAACAAATAATTTGCAAATGGATTTTGCTTTTATTTTTCATAGATATTTGTTGAATAGTTCATCCAACCATTTCAGCTTGTTTCCTTCAGTTTTTCACTTGTCACTCCTATTCTCTAAGCACATGGTATTTATGACACACAAAATACTGTTAAAAGAGCCCCTCAGGTAAAGGTAAGAAATATCCCAACCTCTGCTCCATAACAGGCACAGTATCCACTAAATTTAGTCACTGCTATTATAGAGAAATTGATCAAACTCTCCTGGATGCATGAATATTACATAGCAGCTAATTATGAGCAATGGACTGTGTATTGTTAGGGAGAAATTTGCTGATGTGCAGTGAATCATGGAATCATAGAATCATAGAACACCCTGAGTTTGAAAAGACCCACAAGGGTCATTGATTCCAGCTCCTGGCCCTGCACAGCACCATCCCCAAGTGTCACCCCATGTGCCCAAGAGTATTGTCCAAACAATTCTTGAGCTCTGTCAGGCTTGGTGCTGTGACTACTGCCCTGGGGAGCCTGTTCCAGTGCCCAACCACCCTCTGGGTGAAGAGCCTTTTTCTAACATCCAACCTACACCTCCCCTGACACAACTTCAGGTCATTCCCTTGGGTCCTGTCCCTGGTCACCACAGAGAAGAGATCAGTGCCTGCCCCTCCTTTTCCCCTCACGACAAAGCTGTAGACTGCTGGGGTCTCCCTTCAGTCTCCTTTCTGTCCAGGCTGAACAGACCGAGTGACCTCAGGCTCTCCTCATATGGCTTTGTGTTAATATCTGGGCAACTTTCAGCACTCACAAATATTGCCCTGCCATGGGGCAGCTCTCCAAATATTTCCTATTAAAGACCTTTCTGTGACTCACACGAGAAACAACCATCCAGCATTTATTCTCAAACTGGTTTTTGTTCAGGTTTCTTTTACCCCAAACTGGACTTTTAGCCAAACACATTTTTTCGTAAATTAAAATTTAAGGAGCTTTGATTTTGCATACATAACATACAAGGTAGCAGTGAAGTAATGTATGTAATTAAAAAAAATCCCAAAGTATTCACTGATCTGAAGGCTGACAGTCTATCAGTTTACAAAAAAATAAAAAAATGCTAATAGCTTTTCAAAAACAAAATAACTTGCATCAGTTTCTGCAAGTAACCAGTCTGTTTCTAAATGCTAAGCACCCCATCTCAAAGACAACTCCTTGTGTGATCAAGGAAATGCTTATTTTCTTATCCAGCAGAACTCCAAGTACACTGCTTTTAACTTGGTCTCCATTTCACTGTTTTACCAGTACGATAAGCATTTCTGTTGATTACAAGCCTGGAAAAAAAAGCCTTTTCTGATCAAAATGGCTGTGGCAACAAGGAGCCTAAGGCAGACTTGGTAATGCTGATATCAAAAGGAAGGCCTTTTCCTGGAATTGGGTTTGAGCTGCCTCAGCAAGTGACTCTCATAAACTGCATCTCTTCAGAGGAATGGGAGAGTGCCAGTCAAGCCACACTGAGAAATACTTTCAAGTGCAGACAAGCCTTAGAGCTCTGATATTCAGAATCGGCTAAGCAAACGCATACTTCAGTGTGGATGGACATTCTTTAACTGGTTAATCATTTTGTGACCTTGCCAGCATTATGAAGTTTGGCAAGACAGTTAAATCAGTCTAATACTGAGGAAAAAAATAGATTTTTTCCAATAACTTCTATGGCTCTCAGCTGTACACTGCTGCTTCTTGCTCTGCAGAGACACTGAGTGTTCACCTGATCTGTAAGCTAACCAATTCATCTCCCTAAACTGGCAGAAAATGATGCATTGGTATTTGCTGCATTCATTTTCTGTCTGTATAGTAAGCTGAAGCAGCTTGCTGGGGCATCAAGCAAGTTCCAGAGCCAGCATGAGAAGGAGAGAGGAAGGAAGGTTGTTTCTTCTCTGTATCAGCAGGATTTTAGGATTGTCCTCTGGGGAAATCAAGCCTTTAAACACTGTTATGTCACTGTACTTAGAGTTATCACTTTGGCCATGCCAGTGCTATTGTTCTGACCAAAATACAGGGATCTCTGGTAAGAATAAATGACAAGACTTGCACAAAAACAGCTGGGTTTTTTTGAGGGTGGAATAAATTACACAGAGACATTCACCAGCCTGGCAGTTGATTAAGATTGTGAAGAAGACAAAGAGCAAGAAAACCACACTTTCCTCTCCTAACCAGCACTGCTATGGCTGCAACTCTCCTGACGTATACGCCACTTTATCTACAAAAGAGTACTTCTGCTCTATACTTATCTTGTTCGGAGAGTTGTATCAGTTTATCAGCTTTTTGTACCAGTGTAAACTTAGCTTCCAATGCAAGTGTCTGACAGTCCAGCTATATCACAAGCCCCTTCTAGCTAGGATATGGTCATAACAGCAACCTTTCGGCTTTTGATTATGAAGAAAGCCTATATTTCAGTGGATGTCCTGCCATGAAGCTGCACAGCTGCTATTTTTGCTTCTTCAGTCATCACCTTTCCAAACAAAAAAGAAATTCTCTGTGTGCTGTGAATAACAATAAAAAAATCTATTCAAAATTACTCTGTCGCATTTGTGTCCTTTTATTTCTCTGCCAACAATATAGGAGTTCACTCTAAAATTCCCAACATTCTGCAGTTGCTTGAGAGCCAGGACAGCTCTCAAGCCAGGTCTAAATTATAAAGTGTTGTTGACAAAGCTGTTTCAGTCACAAGCATGAAAAAAATCACACCCTTAATTGATATAGATATGCGAGCAACACCCTCTGTATAGATGCAAGAACCCCTTTGCTGGCATGGCTTGTGCCACTCAAAAAGGTAGTTGAAGAAAAAAAGACTCCTTTTGCCAATGTATATTTTTCCTCTGGTACAACAACTCAGCCAACAAAGCCTGTGTATCACAGATCAGTGATTCCCAAATTTTCTGCAGCAATCCTTGCTTGAAAAAATCGGCCATGTGTAACACCTCCCTGCAACCAGGCCCCTTCCCCCAAACCGAGCTTTAGTTCCACCTTGTGTCCCTCTTCCTATCTCTCTGACACTTTTTCTCTGTCCCCATTGTCTCCCTCCCACCTCATATGTCCCCTCCTCTTTACGGGACCATTTCTGACTCGAGTCACTCAGATACGATCATTTCATATCTCCCAGCACTTCTGGTTGAGGCGGATTGGGAAACTTTGGTGCAAACTGTAACAGACCCTGCCAAAATGAAAACGAAACGAAAGCAAGGAAAGACCTTCCATTTTATCCTTTAGTTTCATCATTCTCACCACTGATGGTCACCAAATCTCAGGATAGTTGAGTTTGATAAGGACCTCTGGAGATCAACCAGTCCAACCTCCTAGTCAAAGCAGAGCCAGCTGGAGCAGGTTGCTTAGGATCTTGTCCAGTCAGGTTTGGAGTATTTTCAAAGACAGAGACAATGAGGAAATCCATGTTGCAACCTGTATCATTTAAAGCATTCCCCTATGGAAAACATCTCAAAGCCTGCACAGACTCCATCAGGTTTTTCTCATTTATTTCCAACATCTTGCAACTGGCAGAGAGACAGTTAAAGACAGACATTTAAAAATCAGGCATCATTTTTGGAGCTAAAGTTGATTAATTTCCTGTAGTTTCTCTATGTTTCTACCTATTTTTGAGAAATTAGAAGAGAGTATCCTCTGTTTCTTTGTATTGAAGTTGCTACCCAGCCCCTAACAATTCTGAATCTACTGATACTTCAGGGGACATGAATGAGTCCAGCAGGAAGGACAGACTCTTGTTTTGCATTTGAGATATAGAGTCATGTTTTTCTACTGAATAGATGAGGTTATTCCTATTTTATATATTAGATTAAAAAATATACCTATGATTTAGAAGTACAAGGAAATCAGTATGAAATACGGAGTTGTCTCTAGGTTGTAGACATGCTCATCCCCTCCTCCCTCTCTTCTCTACAACTTATTCTCAACGAGATATCTCGCCATACACACCCTAAGACACTTTAGGTTCATTTAACTGAAGATTTAATCTTGCAGAATGGAATCCTCCTACACTATATCGTATGCTTGGATGGATCTATGGCTAACTGGACAAGTGAAAGGATGAATTATAACACAGCATTATGTTAGCAAATGCTGCCTCCACATATAACTTTCAGAAGGAAACTCTGGCCAATAAGGTTGCTCCATTTACTTTGGAGTTATACACAGTATTTCACTGATGTCCGTTGAAGTACATTAGTTAAAAGAAAAAAAAAAAGGAAAAAAAAAGCCAAATTAAAAGAAAATCTAGTTCTGCAAAGCTAATCATACAGGAAAAATATTGTGTTTTGTTTTCTGAATCTATGTCTTCAATCTTAGAAGAAGAAGGATAGGAAATATAATTTAACAATAATATTATCTTAATATTTATATGAGGAATTGACTGAGGAACTATTACCCAAAACCTAACATTAGAAGAATTATTTGGGAAATAAAAATGTTCTTGATTTATTCTTCAAAATTAATTGAACTACTTGAAATCATTGTTCTGTCTCTCTCTTATTAGTGCCACAATATTGTAGTAAACAAGTAAGAGCATATCTTTAATAGATACGAGATTTTGTTCAAAAATGCACAGAGGTCTGTGTAGATGATGAAATTTCTATTCTTGAAAATCAGCTCCATCAGAGTTGAAACAGAGCAAGCACTTAACACATAAAAAAGGATGGCTCTAAGTGAAGAAAAAGATTGCATCCAATTGAAATTTCAGGGAATGTAAGTAGGGAGAATGCAATCTCCCAGTCAGAAATTGATTAAGATACCACTCTTTAAGCTGGGAGATCTTTAGTTTTTGTAAGTGGACAGGACCAAGTTAGCATTTCATTCAGGAAGTGTGACATGGATGACAGCACAGTCTTCCCAACAAGGAGGGACAGCCATGCCAAGGAAGTATGCAGATGAAATCCTGATACCACGCAAGCTCAGGTTCTGTAGTCTCAAT
Organism: Orthonyx spaldingii; assembly: GCA_013397795.1. Classification (NCBI taxonomy): domain Eukaryota; kingdom Metazoa; phylum Chordata; class Aves; order Passeriformes; family Orthonychidae; genus Orthonyx; species Orthonyx spaldingii. Next base: position 1,515,225 of record VZTJ01005836.1, on the reverse strand, counting down.
CTATCTTTCCTCTAGAGCTCTTTCCTTCCTTGAAACATTAAATTTAGAAAGAAATCTTGTAGGACAAGAACAGAAAATACCTAGTACAGGACAAATGTACATCTACAAAATTAATGAAAAAGCCCGAGTTTCCTATTCAGACTGTATTAGTAATTATTAAATGGTAAAAGCATTTTTATGTTTACCATATGTTTCTCTGTCTGTCAATTACTCATTCTAATAGTCTATATTTTCATTGAAATTCTCAGTAGCAGCTGAAAACTGCAAAATTCAGCTGAAGAAAATGGCAAAATAGGTTCAAAATTACTTGGGACATATTTTGGAGTCTAAATCTCAAGTCTAGTTTGTCATTAGGGTCATGCCATAGAAATCCCAAAAAGTCCTTAATTCATACCACAAGCTTTGGCCTTTAAGGATACAGCTACAGTGTTCTCCACCTCCATTTAAAAATGGTAAGACAAAAAGCCATGGTTTTAGCTATAGTGTCTCAGCAACATTGTTGCTAATGCGTCACCAAAATACTCCCTGCAAGCACAAAGACACTGCAAAACAAGCCTGAGGGCAGCTGTTTTCCCAGGAACACCACAGGACTGCCACAGAGGTCACAGTCCAAGGCATGTTCTTGTGTCCTCTGTGCCCTCTTAATACCTTTTGCAAAAGATGGGCACTCATTTAGCAAAAAGACATGCCAGCAGCAGATCAATGTAAACTGTGCCGCCTTCCAATAATTTTAATGCTCGATCGTGATTGACTAAGACATTAGGAGGACTGCAAAGAATACAGCACTGCCCTACAGTTAAGCTTTAATTAGTTAAGGCAGCACAGAGCCTCCCTGGAACAATATGCTTGTATTTCTTAGAAATGCAGACATGCTTTTATAGAAATATGAACTAAGAATAACTACTTTTTATATGCAAGGTAAAGGTGGGAGGAATTAGGGCATGAAATCCTCAACAGACAGCTCATGAGCTTTCTCTTCTGGGTGGTGTTTGAAATATAACTACTCCCTGAAGAACAGCAACAACTAACAGTCTAGATACAGTAGTAAAAGTGCCAGGAAGGGCTGTACCCTATATGACACAAGTGGAGTGTGTGCAACAGGAAGGAAGAAAAGGATTAAAATTGCTCATGTTTTACTGTTTCCTGCCTTTGCCACTGATGATGCTATGTTAGATCTTTAGTGATGCCCTTCACTCCCGACCACGAACTGAAAATACGTGTGTCATAAAGGTACTGTGTGTTTTAACTATCTGCAAAAACATTTTGATCTTTACAAAGCCATAAAAGAAACTGAATCTCAAGGCTGAATGCAGGAGAAAGACTGGGATGAAAAAATCCAAACTGTAAAATTGTCTTGCCTAATTATGGATTTGTCTCCTGCAGCCAACTGGCTGTAGTGACATGGTCCTGCTTCAGACAAGGAGCAGCACATAAAAAAACGTCGGCTAATAAAGTTATGGCACTAAGTGGAAACACAGTCTTACAGCAAAATATTGTATTAAGTTGCTATATTGGAATTTGAACTCTATGGATATGCAGAATAGAACAATTTCAAATGAACAGCAGAGTTTGTCCTAAGTATAGTCACTTCAGTTAAAAAATGAATGGGTTTGAAGGCATGTGGTGGAGAATAGTTAAAAATTACTGGAGTACTCTTCAGATTATTGAAGCAATCTAGGAAATCTAAATTGGTCTGCAGTGCCCGTGCCCAGAGCACCCTATTCACTTCCAAAATGAAGTGCTCTTATTTTAAAAAAAAGTAAAAAAAAAAAAAGTGAAGCATTGCATTTGTAAAAGATGGAGCACTTCAGTTTCTATTTTTTTTTTAGCAAATATTTCTTTTCGGAAGCAAATCGAAAAGCATTTTATCACTGTAGGCAAACTCACAGATTATTTAAAAATTAAGCCCTATTTAAAACAAAAGGAGAATAATTAAAATCACACTAACAGTCTCCTGCCTTGAAACACAGTAAAAGTGAAAGGGAAATAGAGAAAAAAAAGTAGGTGAGAGAAGAAAAAATCCATACCTTCAAGGGAGCAAAAAGAATCGTAGGGACATCTCTGACCTGGTCTGTGTGCTTTGCAGAGATCCACAAATCAATACACTGCTGGAGCAATAGGATGGTCTTGGGAATAGACCATGGTGACCCTATCTCCTCACCTTTGGCTGCACGAACTTCCCTCACATCACAGAAAATGCCTCTCCTCCTTCCTGGTTGTATCTCAGTGACTGCTCCCTTAACAGCTGCACTTGCTCAGGACTCCTTAACAACTCTTTCTGTATGGATTTTTCTTTCTTTGGTGAGAGACATCTTGCATGGGCTGATTCTAAAGATGTTGTTGTGATTTAGTCAGGGTTAAAGCTCCAGATCGTCAGTGTGTAGGACTAGGGAGAATTTCAGCTTTCGTTTAACATGAGAGAGTGTTTTCTAGCCCCTATAGTTGGTGATAAAAACTTGGAAATGTGTCCCCAGAAAACTATAGACTTCAAATCCCAGCAGGCAAATAGAAAGATCTCCCCTTTCTCACCTCTCCACATGCAAGCCAAATTATTTTTAAAGTTCAGTATTTAGAAACCATCTTTGCAACTGTGGAACATTTGGATCTGGCAATCTCCCTTTGCGCTGCCTCCCTCCTGGTATGGAACCCTTCCTCACCAGCTAAGATTAAACCAAGAACCAGAACAGGGGCTCTGGGCAGACCAAAGTGAGATTGGAGGGAGTGAGATGAGCCTGGAACAGGGAGTTCAGGCTCCCTGAGCATCGAGGCAGAGGCATTGCCCCTCCTGAAGCAAGTGCTGAGGGTGAAGTCGCAGGATGGCAGCCTGCCGCCACACTGGGAGAAATCCAGGGAGGTTTATGTCTGTGGGACCGAGGAATGCGGCGGGCCCTGCTCCGAGGAAAGAAGGAGAGTCAGCTTCGTTGCCAACAGAATTAGGGCTCTCTTCCAGCATTCAGAAACGTACATACTTTTATATATTTGCCACATGGCTTTGCTGCACAGCAGCACATGTGTTGTGGCTGCGCAGCGCTGAGTGAAAAGAGCACCCAAATCAAGGAGTGTTGTGGGTGGGGAGGTGGCACTGGGTGGTACTGGGCAGATGGATGGTGGTACTTGAGGTTGGGGAAGAAAGCTAAAAACACTCATCTTCTGCCAGCCAAAGAAAAGGTTTGCACCTGACTGATTTCATGCAAGAGCAGGAGACCCATTACCAGCACTGACCAAAGATGTGAGGGAAGATCTAGCCTTAATTTTCTTTCCCTGATTTTGTCATTGTCAACGTGTGCCCTGGTGGTGCTGTCCATAGTACACAAGTCTTCATGGAGACCAGGCCCCATTGAACGAGGCAACACAACCATAAGAAATAATCATAAAGAGCTTACGTCAAAATCTGACAAGAGTGGCAAAATGTAGAAGGAATGCAACATTTTAATTCCAGTCTCAGGTTCCCAAAGTCCCACTCCTGTGGCTTAACTATAAAAGACATCCCTCCTCCTATGGCTTAAGTTAACAGGGGGGAACCACTGAAAAATCAGGCCCTGTTTTCCCACTGCTCTTCTGAAAACAAGCCACAGCATAACTTCCAGCATACATTTGTGCTTAAGAGGAACAATTCTATAAAAGTGGACATTCTTGACAAACATACCTATGGTTCATGAATAGCCTTGGAAAACAAGGAGGCAATTCAGGGAGAGTCAGTTCCAAATGCAAAAGAAGGTTTTCCTTGCCATGACCACAGCCAGTACTTGCTCAGCAGAGAAGCAGGTGACACAAGACAATCTGCATGCAGCCGAAGGCTGATGGAAAGCTTGTTTGTGCTCAGCACGCTAGAGAAGTTGTTTGGGAACAGTTACGTAAAGATTAGCCCTGTAACGCTGCCAAATACTTTTGTGTTATTATGTGCTGTGTTTGTGCCAGGCAGCCCCACATGTCAGAGCTGCCTCACAGGGCAGTTTTAACATGCACACCCACATTTTCAGAGTGCTCAGAAGAATAAAAAAGCCACGGAGGAACCAACTCTGACCTCATTCGCATGGCTGCCACCGCTGATTCCCGTCAGCTTGCCTGAGTGCAACCAGTGTAGAGCCGGAAAGGCACATCTACTGCATTTTGGAGATGGCTGTCCTCGCCTCCCCTCCTCCTCCTGACCCATCATGTTTCCTCAGAGAATCCCAGCTGCATGGATAAAAAAAAGTAGCAACTCAACCATGTGGGAGCATACAAATTTAATGTCGGCTAAAGATGAAGGCTGTCTAAATAACACAATAGTTGGAGTTATGCAGGTCATAAGTCTAGGGAGTAAGGAGCTCACGGTTTTTCTTTTCATTTCTCCCTTGCTCAGTTTTCTTCACAAAAGTTCATTAAACAATGATTCTTTCCCCTTTAAAAATTTATGAATGAATGATGTGTTCATGAAAATGAGAGAGCAAAAAGCCCTGGCCATAGCCAGGCTCAGCACAGTCTAGTACTCTGCAACCTTCCTCAGTGCCTTCGTCTAATAGCATACTTCCAGCCTGACCCAAAACACTACTCCCCATGATATCTACAACCTCACAGAGGGAGAGACTTATCAACGATGCACACAGGTGTTATATGTGTGAGATACGCCTGTCCTGGCAGCGAGGGGACGTGGAGCCAAAGACTTAGAGGAAAACATTATTTCATTAGTCCAGCAAACTCCTTTGATCTGCATTATGCAGGTCTCAGTTACAAGGATGCCACAGCCATAAAGGAAAATCAGAATCTGTCTGAAAATAAAGAGATGTATTATTTCAACTAGTATCAAAAGTGGCACCATCCTTCTCCAAGTCCTGGATATAGCTATATCAGTGTAGCTTGCCAGATAAGAAAGGAACAATAAATAAACAACAATGACAAGTTTTTATACAGCCCTTTTTATGGGCAGTACTTTACAAAATAGAAAACTAATCTTACTTCCTCACTCATATTCTGTATCTCCATAGAATTGCTTTCTCTATATTTTTTGTTTTAATTTGAAATACATTTCCTACGTTCATTTCTTTACATTACCTTTTCGTTTCCCTCCTCTTTATTCTCACTTAGCTTCATTTTTGGCCTTTTTGTAGTTTAAGTAACCCTCCAGTTTTTCTCATATTCTGCCTCTTTTCATTACTTTGCATTTGTGTCCACTCCCTTCTATTCTGTTCTTTGCCCTTTCCTCTTTATCTCTTCCTCTTTATCCATTGTCTTCTCTCTTCATTCCCTGCAATGGTGATTCTTTTTCCTTTCCAGCTAGGTTCTCAATCTTCTTCTGACATCCTGTTCCTTACTGTGATCATTTCACATCCCATTCCCTTTGCCTTCCTCTGTTATTATTCTTATTTATATAATTTACTGCAATAGTGCCCAGAGATCTAATCTTGACTGTGTTTTCACCACCATCACCATCAACCTTCTCAGTGATTTGTTTAAACAGTCAGGGGCATAAGTTGTCTCAAACATCTCTTTCCTATCTCTTGTTTTTATGTGTGTGAATAGGGCCTGGATGGTGATGGTAATGGAAACATTAGAATTAGCTTGTGCTTTCAGTATGTTGGGAGAATAGGTTTTGGCTCCAAGACAGTCTGTCCTGGAGTCTGCAAGGAAAGGGCCACACCATGACATGGTCTCCAGGAAGAAAGCCAACTCATTTATTGCAAAGTACCTGCCAGGAGTTCCAAAGGACACAAGCTTCTTCCGCAGCTCCAAGTCTTCCATAGTCGGATTGTCAGGTAACTGTAGACAGAAAACAAGCAGACTCCAGACTGTCTTCACAGGCTGGGTGGCTGTCATCAGCAGTGCTCTTCTCTAGGACTGCCCTCGAGATAAAGACCATAAGTGCAGATATCTGGGCACATCTGGCACAGCAGACTCCATCTCAATAAGGATAATCCGACTAGAACAGGAGACAAAACGACTCAAAGCACCTCACAGATGGAAAGTGAAACATTTCCTGGTACTTTTGAAGAGGTAATCTGATAATAATTAGGTTTAAAAAAAAAGAAAAACAAAACAAAACAAAAAACCCCAATCACAACACTGTGGAGATTTCTGGGCTGCAGAGGGAGCACTTCAAGCTGCTTTTTCCCTGTGGTAAGGTACAGTTTCATGGAAGCCCCCGACTCACTCAATAGTGTTTTTAGGAGGGGAATTTTTTTTTTTGTGGGTTTCTATGTCTTTGAGAAACTGAGACTCCGAGTTTTGCTGGAGGGGTAAGGTATCCAAGATTTTGACAGAAGAGAGAGCACCTGCTTTTTTCTAGAAGGATAAAATGTAGATGATGAGTAGTTGTGCCACCACCAAAGGGACTGGGACAGGTTGAAATTCCTTTACTTTGACAGACTGCATTTTGTGCCATAATGAAGAGAGGTCTTCAATCCAGAGGGCTGTGAAAGTCAGAGGAACAAAATGAAAAAAGCAAGAGGTTTGGAGCGACATAAGAATAAACATGGCTGCTGGAACAGTGAAACAAGGTAGAGAGGGAGAGGGAGGAGAGATGCAGAGAGCAGTGCAGTTGTTTAAAAAGGTGTTACTTATGGGAAAAAAAGATTGAAAAGCTGGTCTTGCAGTTACTGCTTTTTTCCTCTTTTTTTTAATTTCTTATTCTTTCATCTTTCCTTTTTGAAGGTAAATGGATCATAACACATCAGTGTGAGCTTATCAGGTCTCTGGCCATGTGCATGGTTATTACGTGGTCAGAACCTTCTGGCCAGAAGAGCTAATAACACATATATTACTCCAACTTTTTTGTTTTCAGTACTCAGTATCTCTCACAGGCTTGTTCCATCTTCAGATGCACTTTATATTAACTTGGCTGCCTCCACATTCTTCTGTCTTTTTTGTATCAAATGATGGCTATTTATACACTTTCCACACATATATGGGAGGATAAATGAGAGGCTTCAGCCAATGCTACACTTTCTGGCCAGTAGCAAAGAAATTATTTTGATACCATAATTCTCTTTGCTCTTCTGTATAGCGTGTGTGACTTTTACCCAGGAATTTTGAAGGTCACCAAACATCCTGGGGAGCAGATCCACAGTCATCCCATAGATCAGAACAATGGGAAAACTGGCTTGCTTGTTAGGGGATTCTTTTGGGGGAAAAAAATTTATACTAATACAACAATATTTGACACCCCTGGCAGGGAAATGTATTCATGATGCACATCCTTAGACGTATAAAAAAATAAATCAAGCATGGTTTTTTATTATTTTGGAAAGAGAAAGAAAGAAAAAGAATGAAACTTATTATATTTGAAATGATTGTACATTTTTTAACATAAAAACTCAAAAAGTCCATATCCCTATCAACCTGTAGTTTAAATTATTAAGTTAGCATAGAGCATTAAAAGACGCACAGTTACTACCGCACCCAAGAAATAGTGATGGATGGGGAAAGAGGAGGAAAATTAAAGGAGAAAAAATACTATTTACATGTACTCTAATTCTGACATAAAAATGGGGATTTTTTCTGTTAAATGTTGACGTGCACAAAATCATAGCCAGGTTTAAACACCTTAGTCATGGCAGAGGGTTAAAAAAGAGAATATTTGAGAATAATGTGAATTAAAAAGGCAAGTTAGTTTAAATTTCTGTTTGGTAGGGCCTGAGGCCTACAACTCCAATGGGAATACACTGTAGCCGCAGGGCTGATGAATGCCCCTAATGAAGTTGGACAACCTGGAATACATGCATAAAATGGTTTTAAATATTGATATGATGTCATTGTGTGACTGAAGATATTGAAATGTTAATTTTCAGAGCTAGACAGGTTGTGTCTAATTTATTACAGGGAGGTGGAATGATTATTTACATTTTTTAATGTAGCAATAAAACAATTATGGGATTTAAGGACAGAGAAAATATTCATGTTTCTTGGAGAGCAAAAACGCATGTTGTGATGGAAATGACTTGGAGGAGCTTATACCAGCAGATGTTAAGAAATATGCTTTCCCTTTTTTTTCTTCCTGATAATTGAGGTAATACATTCATAAACTATGTAAAGTAAAAGGACCCTTTGACCAATGTTAATTATATTTAACCTGTTCTCTGTATAGTAGAAAGAAGAGCTTAAATACATCATCAGGGACAACTAACTCACCCATATATTCTGGATGGGTCTATTATAACATTTCTATGACATTGCCTGGTTTTCAGAAAGATCCTTACCGTGAAGAAGAGGAGATGTGGTGTTATAATGGTACGTTCAGTGCCATTGTGATATGAAAGTTTTTACGGAGAATGCCTCAGGGCATCTGTCTGCCTTGTGTGTTCAGTACTACGGCTGTATAACACACAGAGGTGGAAGTGTATTAAAGGCAGAACCATTGCAGTCTGCTGGAGGCTGCTGGTGCTAAGGTCCAATCCTGATGATCCCCAGACCAACCCAAAGGAAAAAAATACTTTGCAAAAACTACCCAGGCTATTTCCTTCACTTGTTCCTTTGTTCCCAGCTGATATTTCTACTCGCAAAGAAAAAGAACTTAGGTTTCATTTAAACTCTAGTGCAAACTGGAGCAGCTCCCTTACACACAGAGTCGTTTGGAGAGTGATATTCTGTTTCTCTAAAGCATAAGTCTGGCACGATCTGCACTTATGATATGTGCTAGCAAGCAGGAATGAAAACTTTCTCTCCTCTCTGATCTCATGCCCGCCTTTTACATCAGCGGTTTAAAACAATTCAACATAGTTAAGCACATGCCTAACTCAAAGCATCTCACTGAGGCTGTACCTGCACAAAGATGGGCAACTTCATGCTGACTCATGACCCGCATGATTGCAGACAGTGTAGCATCAAATAGGTCCTTTGAAGGCGATACACACTGTGCTCTTGTGTTCCACTAACCAATCACAGACACTAGAAATACAGCCTAAGACATGGGCAGGATTTTTTCTGTGTCCAGCCTTGAGGCAAACCCCAGAAAGGGCAAAATGTTTTTGGGAATGCAATGGCAGGATTGGCAGAGAAGCCCTCTTCCCCTGAGTATCCTTCCTCTTCCTGCAGTGTATATACTGACAATGACTGGATGGGCAAATGATGCAGAGGGAGGAAAACCTTGAAGCCTGAACCTAGTCATCAAATACATAAAGAGCTAGAAAAGATAGAGGGAATGGAGGTATGGCTGAAAACAAAGGCTATGTGAGAAATTTACATTTTTTAGTGAACAAGATAAGTGATTGAGGATGGCTTGACAGAGATGTGTAAAGTTACAAACAGCCCAGCACAGGCATTGATTACTCCTCTTCCCACATTATTAGAAGGAATCAGCACCCAGTGAAGTGAGGAAGAACCACATTTACAACAGATAAAGTCATTTTGCCCCAGAGGACATAATTGTATAAATTTTCAGCTGCAACATGATTATAAGAGACCAAAAAAACCTAATAGATTTGAAAAGATTAAAGAAATTTGCAGGGCATAGCTTCCCAAGTCTGGATATAACCTCTGTTTCAGGAAATTGCTAAACCATTGATTGTCAGTAAAAAAAAAAAAAAAAAAATAACTTTATATTTCTTCTGTTTCCTCTCGTTTTCCCCTAACCATCCATTCCTGTTAATGTCAGATAGTAAACAGTGCTGGAGAGGCTGCTCAGCCTCTCACAAAGGTGTGCAAGGCACATACAACCTTCAGACATGTATCTCTACCAGCTGGTCACTAAAAAGTGAGCTGATTCTTGGCATTCACAACACATTTCATCCAAATGGGAGCAACTGTCAATAGAGACTGAGTGTCACTAGAGAGAGAGAGAGAGAGAGAGAGAGAGGGAGAGGGAGGGAGAGAGACTAAGAGCACAGAGACAGGGAAGTGTCTCTACAGGTTCACTCCTGGTGCACAGGCATGTGAACCTCCACGTGCACATTCACAGCTTAGCATAGTCCCAGGTCCTTGTTCCTGCATCCTCAGCTTCTGTGAATAGCCGTATTTCACACCACATTTCACCAACTATTTACTTCTTAGTTTTACATCACATCTGATACAGTTATTTAAAACTAATTTCAATTAAGGAATGGATCCGATCCCTTGATAATTCCATCTACCCTCTTTTCTGAAGTGATTGCCCTGGAAGAAGCACTGGTTGGATCTCAATTTGGTAATCAAATAGCCAAACTGTGTGATTAGACTATATCAAATTAGTTGCCATTCACCAGCTGACACCCTCAACTAATGTCTCCTGCCACTAATTAATTTTATATTCACTTCCTTTAATGTGGCTACCTGTTTTCAGGATGTTAACTGGATTTACATGCCTTTCAGCTTGGTTTTTCTGATAAATACCCTGCATCCCTCCTGCTCTTCACCCATCCTTACCAGAATCAGTCCTCTCTTCTTCCACCCCTCTTTTCTCTTTTGCTCTATTATGCTTCTATTCTTAAGCTTCATCTCTCAAATAAACACACAGCATTGTTTCAGCCACAATACAGTGAAATATTAAGTAAAAATTTAGTATGAAAAGGTAGATGAGTCCTACCTTTGAGTAGAAAGGTATCCCCAAGACAAAAAAAACCAAACCAAACCCAAAAAAAAAAAAAAAAACCAAAACCAAAAAAACAAACCAGCCTAGGCTGAGCTGACTGAGTGAAGGGTCAGAACTTACCCTGTGACTGCAGAGAGCTTCCTAAACTTCACCCACTCAGGCTCGAGGGGTGGAGCCTGGCCGGTAACAGGGAATCACGCCTGAGTCTTGCACATCCTAAATTCAGCCGTGTTTAACACGGGTAGGCAGAAGTAGTTCAGGTGCCTGCCCCTCGCACTCACTGCCCAGGTGCATGGAGCAGAGGTAAGGAAACCCAGAGAAGGAAACTCAGCTGGGACAGAGCACTCCTGCCCACAGGGTACCGGGGCCCTCTTCTCTCTAATGTGCTGCAGCTTTGCCCAGGAAACCACAGAACACACTCCAGGTTTTCTAGCACAAACCAGAGCAACCCCCAGGCAGCTGGAAATGGTGCAAGCAGAGCTGAGTGCGCTCCACTCGCCTCCAAATTGTGCTGAGTAACAAAACAGCCTTGCCCTCTCTGCTTCTGAGTGACAGATTGGCTACACACACAGTCTCCATCAGGCTGTCCCCTGAATATGGCTTGAGACTTTTTAGGTTAATGAGCATCACTCACCATTCATAGAAAGTTTGACTAGTAAATACACACTGCTATGAAAAACAACTGTACATTAGCATTTTTCACTGCTAATGTGGGATACAAAGAAATCTTAAGAGCACTGCAGCAATGACAACTTTTCCTGGGGAGAATATAAGCATGGAGAGAAACCTTTTTTTCTTTTTTTTTTTTTAAATAGAACTTTGAAATGCTTCTAAATATCAACATTATTTTAAAACATTGTAGCATTTCTAAAACAGAAATGTGATCTTAGCTGTCTAAAATTGCATTCATGAAAGAGAAAATAGTGTTATTTTAATGCTCTTAAAACTGAAGGAATAAACTTTAATTCATTTGTTCAGATTAAAAAAAGTCTGAATACAATTGTAATTCAGAATAGGTGGAAATATGTTTTTCAATTCACATGTAACTCTTTAACACTTTTGTATTGTAACATATACAATTTCAAAATTATGTAATGTGTTTTCTTTACCTTTTTACAAAACAAGAGAAAAGCTTTCTACAGTATGGTCAAAGCAAAATTCTCATTCCTAACTTTCCAAGAAGTTGTGTTCACTCAGTCGATATTTTTTATGTTATAAAAGTCTCTTCTTTATTTGTTTTCTGCTAACCAATAATTATCATTAGGAATAGTGGACAATAGGATTTGACTGAAGAGCTGCAAAATTTTTAGAATACATTTGCAAGGCTGATTTAAAAATCACATAGTATAATATATATTACAGCATATTGTCTAGGCTGCCTTAGAAGAAATCATTGATACAACTGAGTAAACCAGCATTGGCCTTGATGGAATAGCATTGGCACAAAAGAAATAATGCAGTAATGCACTCTCAAGAATTGAGAGCTAATAGAGAGCAACATAATGGATATTACCCAGGATGTAATATCCTTTTTCTCATACACATCACTTCATTTCATGTCAGGATGCAGACAAGCTCAGAAGAGAACTTGTGGGAGGAAAGGGGGAGGATGAGGGCCGAGGGTTTGTCCATGAACAGATGAATCTGATTCACCGACAAAACCTCTGAGGCCTAAGTGTAAGGCACAGATTCAGCAACACTAGGTAAGAATTTTAATAAACTTTCTAAAGCTGACCAGTTTTCCAGCACTCCAGATTTGCTCTTTGGTTTTCTTCCCTGTCTACAGCTCGGTTCTCATCTTTGAGCAGGAAAGCCCATGATGATAAATGTCTGAGGGCAGTAACCCTAGAGACAGATCTGAACTGGTTCAAATGACTGTTGTTCACTCCTGAGAAAATTGTCTGGATCTAGATAATTTAGCAAAAGAACGTTTGGGGGGACTTCTAGTCACATTCATTATACTGTGTTGCTGTGATGCTATAACTTAACAGGATACCAACAGCCTCTATTCCAGAGCTTCCAGCAAGTGCTCTTGGTCAAGAAATGCAAAATTACAGTGAAAGAGGAAGGGGTAGGTTTCTTGGTCTCTGTAAGTTCCTATAATTTGCTTAGTGCTTGCTTCCCAACATCTGTCCTGTAAAAAACTCAGATTTCTAAATCAGCGACTTCAGAAACTTAGTTTAAAATTGTCACTCACTTGCCACCCTTTCACTGAAATGGTTTCTGTGCATATGTATGTGCATGTGAGTGCCCATATTCCCTTCTACTTGCCATGATCTGAATTTTTTCATGTTGTAGGACTCATGTCTGCATCTCTGTTGTCCTGCATCTTCAGGCAGGCATTTATATCACCGGGATGAAGAAGCTAAACAGCACTGTTGCTGTCAGGCACTGTCTCACGCCCACGCTGAACTCGCCTAAATTACTACATAAGATGCACAGCAAAGGACAATCAGCCCTCAGGTTTCTGGGCAAAGTACATACCTCTCGATTCTGCCATTGATTTGTCAGGAGATGTATACTCAAGTAGATGGCTCAGAAGAGGATCCTTTAGGAAGAGTGTGGTCAGATTGACCTCACTTTCACTGAGCTGACAGCCTTGTGAAGAAAGTTAAACTGAATATCAAAATCATCAGCAAAAAACCTCCTCTTTCTTTGATTGTACAGTTTAAGAGGAGCCATTCGAGCTCAATTTATTCTCTACACAGGAACTTCATTGATTATCTCAGACATTCATGCAGGAAGGAAGATGAGATAAGAAAGTTCTTTTTTTTTTTTTTTTAAAGTGATTGCAAGATGGAGAAAACTGCTTTGTGAGTGTAATATATACCATAAAGTTCCCTTTGTATAATCTGCGACTGAAAAGTGAGAAGAGTTTACCTTTTCTGAACAAAAGAAACATTAGGGATGGGCTGATGATTACCAAGGGCAGAGATATGAATACTACGATTAGGGTATACATTCAGATATAAGATTAGCATACAAAAAAAGTTTTCTGGGAAAAATATTGTGGAGGTTCTGCCATTGTCTTGCACTGTCAATCACTAGCAGTGGGAAGAGAGACTGATCACTATTCTTTTTTTTTTTTTTCTCCAAAGGATATTCTGGTTTTATCATAGGCTATCAACCATAATAGGAATTTCCACTGACTTTGAGAGGGAATCAATCCTGATTCTAGAGTGCTGCCATGAATGGAGACGGGTATTCAGGTATGTTCTACCAAAGTCAAATGAACACTCCGCCAGTCCCACTCTGGTCAGAGCAGTGGGACTACAAACTGGAACTCTAGGAGCATACAGAGGCACTGCAGCTCTGCTTCCCTCACTGGTAGGTTACTGGAAAGGATAAGGAAGCAGCATGTGTATTTTATCTGAACTTTGGTGGTTGTAGTGTGAATTGAAAGGATTAAGTATGAACATAGCCTGGAAGGGTCTGTGCTCTCAAGTCAGTTGCTCAAATGCAGGTATTCCCTTAGCAGAAATCACCACACTCCCCAAGGAGTCGAAGCATGCACTTTCACATCAGGACAGTTCCTGTACATTGATTGATGCAGAAATTTTCAGTTTATGGATTTCTTGGGTCCATTTACAGAGTAACAAAAACAACTTCAAAGGCAGCCTCTTATGCAGGCGAGTTTTTACGGTCACACACTTTAAAAATGCTGTTTCAGCTGAGGGCACCTAAATATTATGTGAAGAGAAACTGGAGTGGACACCAAGGCTCAGTCAAAACGTCTTAGTTCTTTTTTGATCTCAGGATTGCTGTGTGTCAGTCTAGTCCTCTGGTACAAGCCAAAGTGACATGTATCATTCATGAGTGGCACTAAAATGATGTTACAATTTGTGCTTTTATTCACAACACCTCTGCTGACAGCAGCTGCAGCCTGACATGGGGGCCCCTGGAATAACTGCACCAGAAAAATAGCAACACCTCAGCCCTCCATCACTAATTTTAAGTTTCCTTTAGAAAATACCTGAAAAGAGATTAATCTCTCCCATATCTTAAAACAAAGAGTAATGTCTCTAATGTCACTGCTAGACAAACATGAAATAAACCAGCAGAAACACTCTTACTTCACAGGACATTTCAACAGGGTCACAACAGAGCTGGATGTGGCTACTTCAGGAATTCAGAGCTGCAAAAGCAAGTGGAAGCATGTCTCAGGGAGGAGCTAAGCAGATCAGCATGGGTACACCACCTCCTCTATACCTGTTTATACTGGTGTTAGATTTTGATGTAAGTATAGAAGCCAGGGACTTTTGAATTCTAATATCCTCTCTTACGTGCACCCTTTTGGCCTTGGGCAAATTTCCTAACTTTTTTGACTGCTATTGTTTATCTTTACAAATGCAAATAAAACTATACCACCTATGTCATATTAGTGCTGAGTGTTTGTATACTACTACTGATTTTAACCACAGATTTATGCAGAAGCAATATTTCCCAGAAAGAGCTTGCTGCATCATGACACACCTTTTGAAAGCTCAGTACAAGGTAGAATATTCACATTTTGCATTTCTCTGGCACATGTATGCAGGATGGGATGCTTTCTAATATTTATTTTCTCCCAAACACTCTGAAGCTGACAAATCAGGCATTATTAAATAGACACTTTAAAAAAATTACTCATCTGCTAAACCAATCACTGTAGGTTGCTGCTCAAAATGAAGTTGGAAATCTGCACCTTTTAATAAAACAATCTGCTTGAGAGCTGATGATATTTGGTTATGGAATTTATCTGTAAATATAATTAAAAATTCAACAAGAGAGTGCTCTGAACTGAGGGGTAAATATTCAGCACGATGCAGAGTGCTCAAGCTACATGATTCCCATTATCGTTAATGGGAGTCCTACAGCTAAATCCCTAAGCATCACGCTAAAAATTTACCCCCTAGTGTTTGCAGATGGAACAAAAGGATTATTGTACATACCAGCAGAAAATAAAGTTACCACTGACATTTTGACCAGAAAGCTTCCATCGGGATTGATCAGTGAAAGACTTTGCCTACTAATTCTGTCACAGACTGTTTCTTTGGGGTTTTTCCCATCTGAAAAGGCATTCTTGATTTTTATTTAATTCACTTCTATTTACTGGTTTTCATGTCATTATATCTCTCAAATTCCTCTCCTTCTGGCTTCCTACCAGAACACTTCTCTCTGCTTCACACCAGGTTTCCTGGCTTCAGTGTGCACAAATTCAGGTCCCTGAATCTTAAACATAATGGACGTAAGGACAGAAGAAATGTACCTATGCCAATGACCTTTCAGCTGAGTTAGCTGAATGTGCAAATTTACCCAGCAATAAAATGCTGCAGGGGACGTTGGGGTGATTAAAAAGTTGAGGGGGGAGGGGAATTCACACAGGCGAATTTATTTATGGTTTGCACCTTCTGCTCTTGGGTTGGGGCTGTCTACAAGACTCCCACCCATGAGATGTCCCTACCCCGCTGAAATCAGTGTCAATTCAAGAGTCTGAGCCTGATCCTGCCAACAGATGTAGCAAGCACAAATTGATTAGGTATGAGCTGGAGCAAAGCAATGTGATCCATTTACTTTCCTGGAGCTTTTTGATAACATTTTCTTAAATAATGGGAAAAATGCTTCTGACCCATCTTTTAATTCTATACATATATATACACACATACATACCTAAATGAGAGGAAACCTTCCATTCTTTTAACTTCCAGTCTTGATTTCACATATTCTAAGTCAAAAATAGGGAAAAGGATTTGTTTATCATTTGTAAACCATGCTGCAATCCTGAGTTAATTTTCATGGGTGAGTTTTAAAGCTCTCAACAATAGGGGCTTATAATGGCACTGAAAGATTGTTATTATAGTGCTGGTCATAAATACAATGCAATTTCATTTTATATAACATTCTTCATACAATACATCACAAAATGTTTTACAGTGAGCATCAATTGTAAGCTAAAGCAAAGGGAAAGAGAATTTGAAGGCAAAATTTCGTTGACTTTAGCAAGGGGGAAAGAATTCCTTTCTGAATTACGCAAGTAAAAGTCCAAAATTTCTTCTGCCCGACCTTTGTGTAGAAAGCTCTTAGAAGAATGAAAATACATACAAAAAATGTGCTCTTCTCTCCAAAATTCAAGATTTCAACTCCTAGTTCTACTCTTCATATGTTCGCGAGGCTCCATTACATACCTTTGCAAGGCCCTTCGTTAGATAGTCTGGCAGGATCAGACTTTAAGTCCTAAGTTTTCATTGATTTCCACAGGGCTAAGGGCACCTGACAGCTTGTAGCCTCATAGCCCCTACCCAAGAAGAGCAGAAGGTGCAAAGCAGCAAAGAATGAAGTCACTTACACAAGTTCCCCCCCCCCCTCAAATTTTTAATCACCCCAAAGTCCCCTGCAGCATTTTATTGCTGGGTAAATAATATAATGAAAAAGTGCCTACATGACACAAGCCACATGGGCACAGACAGCTATTAAAACTGAAATGATTTATTTCGTAACAATCCGAGGTAGCACACTTTAACTCTAGGTATAGCAACCCCTCCATTTCTGCTTGCCTCATTTGCATAAGTAATTGACAGCTTGTTAACAGCTCATTAGGAACACTGAAAACCATGTGACAGATACAAACCTAGTGCTAGAGGGGAGAAAATCTGTGAATTACAGTATATTGAAAACTCAATCAGATTCAGAATTACAGGTCACAACATAAGTTGGTTATTTTATTAGGTTAAAAAAAATTAAAAGGTTAACATACCATTTTTCGTCCTGTATTTTTAAGATAGAAGGCTACAAGGTAATTAATTAAGAATCTGATTGTGAAATGAGCTGCTCTCCACTGCTATGGGTAGGTTTAGGAATGGTACAGTGTTAATATAGTAGAACAAATAACAATTGCTGAGAATTAAAAAAAAAATAAAAAAGTCTTAATGCAGTATTCAGTTTTAGTTTGGGAATATACCTTCCTCAAGAAAGCAAGTAGCTTCCAGACACTGCAATCTAATATTCTGTAACTGAGAAAAATGTGAGGAATAATTTGATTTTAGTCTATAAAAAGAAGATAAGTGTTCTGATTTGCACACTCTTACTATCCGTAAATTTTGATGATTTTTTTTTAAGGACACTTAAATATAAACAGTGCAAATAACAGTTATATCAGCAAATCTACTTTTTGTATTAAACACACAACCTCCATAATCTTGCTTTTCTAGCACTGTTAGCAGAAATAGAGTAACGTGTAGAAATAAAATTATCTTCTTGCAAAAACTCTCCCTTTCTTTGAAACCGGATATGGATTCCCTGTAACTCAAGTGACATTTCCTGATGAGGACAGAGTTGGCCAACTGCACACCAGTCTGTAGAGGAAACCTGTAAGCAGTATGATCTCAGATCTTCTTTCAAAGACCAGTGGTTTATAGATTCTTCCCTCAGAAAAAACACTAACAAAATGTGATCAGATCTAAACCTCTGACTATTTGGCAAGAGGAACAACAATGTTAAGGTGTGGGATTATCAAAATCCACAAGTGCTTGTTCATATGGAGGGTTGTACTGTTTCAGTTCAAGAGGTGCAACTGCTGCAATATGGATGCATATGTTATTTAGATAAGTCCCGTAAAAGTAACTTCTGATAGAGTCTCTTATCTGAAATTGTGGATCTACTTCAGTACTATGAATACAGCCGTATGACTACAGTCCTCTGGCTGGTGGGGATAAAATCTCCTTGTGTAGACATGGTTTAAGAGTGATTAATGAATCTGTGACCTGTGGTACAACGAAAGTCGCGTTTATAAGTCACTTCAGCACTTTTGAAAGCTCCATCTTTAGTCTTCATTACAAGTAACGCCAGTAGGGCCGTTGTGCCCCCTGCATTAATTACACTGACTCCTGCACCAGTGAAGTTACTCTGTTGTAACTACAGCAATATAAACTTCGAATGCAGACATGCTCCAATGGTATAAGAGAGGTTTACACATAGTACAAATGACCCCAGATTTACACTGAGCTTAGGCAAGGCATGATTCACATACACTAATGAAAAATTAGCTCATTTTTTGCCCTTGAGCCCAGATCAACTGAAGTGTTTTGCCTAGGGAAAAAGTCAGTGCATGACTGGTGAGAAACAGTGCCAACAGTCAAAGTTCAAGATCACAAACCAAGCCTTCTAACATGGCAAATAAAAGAGATGTTAAACTCACCACAAGTGAGAATAAGGAGTTGGTAAAACCTAGAATTCGAAACCAAAAATCAATACATTTCAGTTATATGTTCTTTTCTTTGACCATAACGATACAAACAGTTATGCGAATGCTGTGTTTGACAATAGATCTCATACCTGAATACTAAACCAAAAGTCTCAAAATAAAAAGGGCTTGATCTTTTCCCATGTTGTGCTTCATTCCTGGATATGACTTCTCTGACAGTGTTCTTTGAGGCCTGGGCTTCGTTTTGAACTCCTTTTATTTTACCCTCCTTAATTTTTGCATGTGAGAGTCCCACTTTGATTTGGTTCCGGTAGGTCAAAGATAAACACTGAAAATCAGTTTCCAGTTAGACTGGATTGAATTGCGGCTGAAATTCTGGGAAAATATTCTTTTTCTGTATTAACCACTCAGTCAGCCCTTATAAGCAGATGACATGATTAAAATGAAGTTTGAACATTTTCTGTAAATTAATTCTCTGACTTATGACAAGAGCCTTCTAGCTTTCATTAACTTAAGTGCCATTTTCTTAGGAGTCTTATTTTTACAGTTTCTAATCTACAATTCTGTAATGACCTGGTCTCAGGAACATATTATGCTTCATTTCCCTTCCCTCAGTCCTCAAGCAAGGGGCATACACGCTTTCCAAAAAAGGAAATGGGCTGCCTCACTTTGGCATCCATCTTAAGATGTTGCATTTTGCCAATGAGAGTTCGTCATGGTGAATCCATAGCTGCAGTCCTCTTGGCTGCTTAACAAGACTTCAGGCTTCAGTATCAGTGGTGAAAAGTCTTCACCCAGCTCTTTAATAGCTCCTTATTGTTGGAGCACACCTTTCCTTAGATAGATCATGTTGCCCATCACTTCACAATGCTGTTAACTAAAGACTCATTTCCAGAGTGCCAACCTACTACAAACAAGCTGCTTTAACATCCAGGTGTCCAAGTGTGGTACTATACTTTAGGGAAGAGAAGTTATCTGGAAACCTCTTTAGGAAGCATGGGGTAGAGTTTTGGGTTTACACCTGTGTGACACTGTTGTTTTGAATAAAACTAAGTCATTCTTAATCTCTTCACATCAGAAGCTCTTACAGCATCTGTTCTCTAGTATCTTTATACAGCCCTTGCCACAGTGGCAAGTACATTTACTCGCTAGCTTTCCTCTAGTTTTTCAGTTTCCAACTGTGATTTTAGAGTGACCTTAATACACAGGTAATAAATATTAGATTAATTTTATTTTTACAGCTCTTTCCTATCAATATACATTGTTTATGTCTGACTATTGACAACAAAATTTATTAAAATATATCTGTAAAGTTAATTCCTTCTATCTCTTCTAGTGCAGCACTAAGTAATAAAAACCTTATATATAGACTTCTAAAGGGCAATACTCTCTTCTGTCAGGATCACTACCAAAGATATCTTTTTTTTACATGGTTGGAATGTGTGTGTAAGTGACACTGTGTTTTCAAACTTGCAGGTCCATTCTTTAGGTATCCCACTCCTTTTCAGCTTTATCCATCTCATGTTTTTTCAAATATTCTTCCCATTCAAACAAATAGTGTAAATAGCTGTAATATGTGGAAAGCCTCGGTGAGATAGTGTTTTTTCAAAGCTTGGGAAATAAGACCACATTTCAGTACTGACTGATGAATTGATAAAAAAACAATTGAGTACTTTCTAAGAAGATCTGAGCATCCAAATTTACCAAAGCCACAAGGTTTCTTGCAATGTCAGAAGTCCCATTTTGGTGTTAGGGTTTTGTTTCAAGGGAGGAGAATTCAATGGTGGAGCAAATTTTCCATGTGTTCTTTCATAAATTATGACATCATCACATCAGTTTTACAGAGTGACACCTTACAGATAGCCCCTATTTTGACTTTGAGCACCTTTGAGAACAGCAGTTCTTTAATGAAATATGAAATGAAGATGTAACTATAAATACTGTGTTGTATGGATAAGAATAAATCATTCAAAACAAACTCTTTGAGTTGCTACATCTATATAGGTAATAGGCAGCAGGCAAGTTTAAATGACAATCAAATCCATAAGTGACATTTTCTCTAGACTATTATCTTATTTTCTGCTGCACTTCTGCTGGATATCACTTCCTATATAAGATTGTTTTACTTACAAGGTTCTGAGAGCACAGCATATGAAAAAACAACAAAAAAAAGCAGAAAAAATGCCAAGTTGCAAATAAACTACAAACAGGGAAGGGCTGTGAAAGCATGTCTCTGAAGCAGTCCACCTACTAATGTTTGAATATGTTCTTGCATATGAAGATACACTGGAAATACCTTTGTTTATATTCACTAACATAAATGGTTGGATAAATGTGTATAAAGAGCCAGGTGTTCAAACAACCTTTGAAAACATTGCCATTCCAGAGAAGTTTGGTTAGCACACCTCATACATACACAGATTTGGAAAAAATTGCATATTTTTAATTTTTTTAGTAACTTGTGCTATAGATGCATGCTATCGTGTGTGTCACAAATTAGAGCTAGAATTTGCCTGGTTTTATCCACAAAACTTCTGAGCCACTGCACTAAAGTTCCCCATGCCTCACTAAGCACCACAGGGGCATGTAAAACAAAAGCAGATGGAGCAAGCACAAACATAGATTTTACATATATTAACACAAAAAAAAAATCAAAGAAGTTTTAGCCTTTAGTGCAACAAGCCAAAACCAAGAAAAGTAACTTAATTTATGAGATGACAGCATCACTCAGGATAGGCTTCTGCATCTTTACTTCTGTTCTAGAGTCAAACATATTACCTCTTTCGTTAAGCTCCTTTACTAGGTGAAATTACAATAGCAAAGTGAGACTCACCATAGCAAACCTATTCACTCACTTAAAAAAATCAGAATTCATCCATACATCAAAGTATCTCAAAACAATCCTATACTTCTACATTGCCCTTGTGTGGTGCACTTGTATGTATGCATGGCTCTCCCCAACAAGCACACAGATAATAGTCGTAGGACTCCATTAGTGATTGTTTACTGATTACTGTTTTCCATCAAACATAGGTTATTATTTCAAGGTACTACTTGTATATGTACCAGCTTTAAATGCATGCATATTTTTAGGATGGGCGTGTTTATGTGCATGAGTTTATGTTTACGCCTGTATGACTGTTTATCTGCCCATGTCTATTTCTACACACAAATACACTAAATCTCTGCTTCAGGTACAAAGCTACAGAAAGACACCTTCTTTTGACATCACCTCCATGCAGAGGCAGTTCCCTCAGGTACTCAGCTACCCATTCTGATAAGGTTGCCATTTTCTTTCAGTTTCTTTCCTGAAGCCTTGGAGGCTTCAAAAGCCATTTATTTAATATGGCAGGTGTGGAAAATCTAAAGCCACCTCTGGTTTCTTGGACATAAACTTTTTGTCTTGTCATCATTTGCTAACTCAGCTGCAGAGAAGGAGAGGTGTATTACAGACAGTGACCTAAAACTGGAGGATTAAGTCCTATGAATATTTCAGACAGCAGAGATCACTGGACTGGGATATCTTCATCCAGAATTGTTTGTAGCTCCACACATAACAGCAGAAAGTCCTAATAGTGCTGTTGTATAGAGTTAATGCTCATTCAGACTTTTTTTAAATCCCTACTTTCATTAGGAATATATCTAATTAAAGGTCATTTACCCCCCATGTGGGAGCCCTTTGTGCACGTCTGAATGAAACAGTTCAATACTCTGTCCTTTTCCACTTCCATTTCACTCAAGTAACGACAGGGTTAAATTGCTAATAGAGGTTTCATGAGGTCTGCCAGAGCCCACTCTCCAACACTTACATCTGTTCAACAATTATTACAGCATTTTTGTCATAAAAAATTCAACACCCTGAGTGTCGTGCTAGCAAAACCTGAAAATTTATGCAGTGAATAGAATAGCTAATTTCTCTGAGGAAATGCAGGGGGGAAAATTACAGATTTAACTTAAATTCTCAAGTACTGTAGAGCACACATCTGACTCCCTCTTTAGGTTTTGTCACCATGCAGCATAAGTAGGAATACCATCTACAGCAGATCAAGAAACCTTTGCAAAGCAAATTTATGCCTTCGAAGAAACAATGCTTAAAACTCAGAAGGGGGCTGTACTGGATTCATCGTTTTACCTCACAAAATCTCATTTAAATAATAAATTATTCAGATTATTCTCAGGATAGGGTTATTCTCTCACTACCTCTTGCTGTTACAGAGTGAGCCACACCCTTTGCAGGGTACAGGTAAATGACAGATATGTGGAGCCAAAAAGCTGACAGAAAAACAGTCTTTTGTCTCCTGAACTTTGTGCCGGGCTGCTTGATGTTTGCGGTAAAAGAAAGAAGAAAACAGAACCTGCCTTGCTCCTCCATAAGGCTAGGAATATGGATTTTATGCTAAACCTAACGCTGTCTAGTTAAGATGCCAGTGGACTGGAACAACATGCTAGAGGCTATAGCCTTCTATTCTCCAGGGCCGGACTCTTACTTCCAGTACT
Source organism: Orthonyx spaldingii (assembly GCA_013397795.1). Classification (NCBI taxonomy): domain Eukaryota; kingdom Metazoa; phylum Chordata; class Aves; order Passeriformes; family Orthonychidae; genus Orthonyx; species Orthonyx spaldingii. The sequence continues at coordinate 1,492,072 of VZTJ01005836.1, read as the reverse complement.
GGGGGTTAGCCATAACCATAATTGCAGCCATGACGAGCCGGGAGCTCTTTCAGCATCACAAGAGCAACAAATAAGACAAATGGTTTGGGAGCAGAGGCAGGAGCCATTGTCGACACATAAGGTGCAAAGAGGACGCTGGTTGAAGTAAGGACGAATGCCGCACGTTCCCTTCCTTCAGGCTGTACCCTGCTGGGATGATGAGAGCTGGACAAATGCTGCTGCTGCAGAGGCATTCATATGTGAGTTCGGATAAAAACTGCAGATTGGTTCGAAGGATATTTGCAGGCATTTTTGCCGTTTTTCACAAACAATATTAGTGCAACAAGGTTACACTCCACGAAATGGCTGTAGGGGCCGGACCTGCTAGACCAGTCTGTCACTCGGGCATTGGAAACCAGGGGCGCAAGCCCTCAGGGAGTTCATTGGGCCTGATTCACCAGCAGTAGAAAAACTGTTCAGAAAAGATTTGCCCTTGGAAGTAAGTGCTGGACCAAGCTTTCAAATAGCCAGCATACCAGTGATGCTTGCATAGGAACTGCCAGATTTAGTTGTTACTTATTACTACATTTTTTCTGATCTTCAGATTATTGATTTGGCTGCAAACAGGAAAAAAGTATGAAAACCAAACACTTGGTAAATAAGAATAATTTTCACCCTAGAAATCAGCAACTAGTGCTAGCCCAGGGTCAGCTTTGGGAAGCCTGGGACATGCAAAAATACTATTTCAATGTTTATTGTCACTCACTATGTCATACCTATAAAATCAAATGTTCTCAGAATATTTTTAAAATACATATTTTTGATACTTTCTTTTTTTGTGAATAAAAATTGCAAATATGCATAGGCAAAGTGGTTTGCCCTTCCAGCTCCCATTTCTAAATTTCTGTGAATATTATGAGTTCATATGTGAAATGATAATTCTCTGTTACTGCTCTCTTTTTCCTACTGTTTCCAGCAGTGGAGTCAGTACCCATGTACGAGGGTTGGCCATCACAAGACACAGATGCCAAGTGCTGGCAGATATTATTCCAGTGTCAGAATCTTTTTCCTTGTCAAACTCCCTAGGCAGTTGTGTTAATGGCTCTGGAGCTGCCTCTGGGTCTGTCACGTGGGGTAGCAGCTGATGGGTTTTCTGCAGTTTGCTCCTGCATGACATCTTCCTTTAACTTGTCTTTGGTCCTGAGGAATTTGTACATTATTACCTACTTGGAAATAAGATCCTATAAATTTTGCATTAGGGCTATGATTTCTTCACAGATTTGCGTACTGCCCTCAGAGCTCACATGCGCGCATTTTTGTCTGTAGCACGTCCTCTCAACAACTTTGAATGTCATGCAGTTAAATTGCATCCTGACAACAAAGAAATATTGGAGCAAATGAAACTATTTGCTAAGGATTTGTTTCTCCTTGCTCTCATCACCATCCTGTCCTCTCTTGCCTCCATTTTGTTTATGATTAGTAGATCATTCTTTGTTAAGTGAAGCAAATCTTCTCTGTTTGCTACTTCATTCATAGGCCAGAAGAAAGCTTTCAGCCTGTAGGTTGTTTACAGACTGGTTACATAGATTATTGGCTGTTCATGCTGCATGAGTTTGCCATTTAATTTTTAGGATCTTAAACCTGAAAAGATGAACTTGGATAGGTTGTTCAGAACATATGTAAATCTTTGCTGCACTGCAGTCTTTGAGGACCAGCTCCTATAAAGTCTTTAACGTAAGGAGCCCCAGACCTGGTCATCTGTGCTCCCATCCATCAGAGAACCCCAAGTGTGAGACAGCTCTGCTGTAAGAACCAGAGCAGGACGAAAGCACTCAGCAATTTGCACTGGCGGCAGTGAATAGAGATGAGTCCCTAAGGAGAGCTGCTACACTTGACTGCAATATAAATACTAAATGTAAACAAATTTGTAAAGCTAACCCACGTCACACTATCATTGCTGTTACTCGACTGAAATATTTTAAGAAGGAAAATAACTATTAGCAAGAGGCAAATTACACACTTTCATGCAAATTTTGAGAAACATTCATTGCAAACTCCGTGAATCTTTCCATTTTTGCAGGCACTTTCAGAAACACAAGGCAGTTGTCCTACACATTCACTGCTAGCAAATCATGTCTCCTACAAAAGAAAATCATCAATTTTATTCTCAGTTGATTTGGGACATATACAGTACAAAATCCGTGTGTGTTTTTTCTTTCCCATTGTTTTTGTTTTGATAACAATCTGTGTAATCTGGTTTGGGATCTCATACCTTTCTTCCTAACTTGCAAGGGAAATCCCATGGAGTCTAAAGAAGTAAGAGTATTGAGTAACCCTGTTTTATAGGAACAGCCTTCAAAAATCTTTCATTCCTGTTTGATAACAACACCAGCAAAAATCCTGCATCAGATTTTCTGATTTCTGTTTAAGAGGGGAGAAGGGCCTACTTTGATTGCTTTCAGGCTTCTCTGATGTGAGCAAGAAGCATGCCTTGACAATATGCTCTTTTCTTTGGTGGCAGACATGGATTAAAGACAGGCTATGCCAGAGTCACTTCACAGGACAGCATCACAATTGGTCTTGTTCAATATAAAATGCAGCAAACTACAGAGCAGGAATGGACAGTGTCATAAATGGATTTTGCCATCAAAACCATGTTCAAGTTGCTGCACCATGAGCTAAACTTCAGAGACAGATCCAGTTTGAAGAAGAGGATCTGCCCTAAGGATTTCAGTTGCACCCTGTCCTTTAAAAGAAGTGAGGCTCTTTATATCCCTTGTGCACACAGCAGGAGATAGCCACAACTAACAGACTCAAACCAAAGTAAGGAAAATAGTGTTTAGTTAATTTTCAGACTGCTTTAGAGATCTTCCTTGTTGATAGCATGTTAGTATAAACTTTGCAGACTCCACTTGCCCTTTCAGCTGCAGATTCATTCTTCATCTCCTAAAAATAAATCCTTACCAAGTTAAGGTTTTAAAACACTCTTGTAATGCTCTGGATGAAAAAACACCTGCAGTACAGAGGAAAGACCTGATAAGTCCCCACAAATGAAAGCAACCAGGAAATGGCAGCTCCCACCTGCTGAACGCTACCTGCCTTCAGCAATACACCTTTTCAAACCCATGCATAAAAAGTCAGCTACTCAGGTTTTTTTCCTAAGTCACAAAGGAAGAAAGTTTTGAGGAAATGTCTACAGAACCAGCTAGAAATGCCATGGGGCCAAGGCCATTCTGCCCTGAGTTCTCCCACTCTTTGCGCTTCTATTCCTCAGTCCTGACTGAGCTCTGGAGAGTTGTGTACATCCAAGAGTCACTAAGAGAAAATTCACATTCAATGTGATTTAAAGTCAAAATGAAAGCAATTACAGTAAAATATAGATTTATAAATAGATTAGATGGTTACATTTTGTATTGGAGCTGTTCTTCACATCCTTGTTTCTCATACAAAATCAGAAGATTTGTTGGGTTTTTTTTTAAGTTTTATTTCATAACTGTTTTCCTTGCTACCTTTTGTAATCTGGGAGCAGAGAGACTTGAGCTACGTGTAAGTGGCTAATAAATGTCTCTCCTTCTACATAGGCCAAATATAGGCTCAGCAGCCTCTACCCTCCTGTGCCAAAGCCACTTCTTGATGCAACAACACAGGCTGTCCTCAAAGCAGGATTTGAACAGTTTCATTCCCTGAAACGAAGTCTTGGAAAGTTTGGGTTTTCCCACATACCTCTTGCAGGCTTAATTGTTTTTTTTATTCTTATGGTATCCTTAACCTAAAACTATTTGGGCCTGAATCTCAGGTATACCCAGGCATGCACAGAGTATAACACCACAGATTTCAGCAGGATCACTTCTGCTGCACATCTGCACAAGCAGCAGCACAAACAGGACCACTGTCAGCTTTGAGTTTACCTGGCTTTCCTTCATACTGATGAGTCAGTACAGAGTCACAGCTATCTCATATCCTCCCAGAGTATGGCTCTGTTTCAAAAACCCAAAATAGCAAAGTCTGCTGCACTGCCAAACAGGAGACCCAGATTAAAGAATTTCAGACAGCAGTCTATCACAAGCCCGTCAAAACCATGTATATCGTGCAAATAGTGATCGGAGAGACAGATCAGGTGACTGAACCAATATAGCAGCGCAATATGTTCGCTACCTTAATTATCTCAACTTTTTTT
>VZTJ01005836.1:1474169-1487873 GCA_013397795.1 Orthonyx spaldingii | reverse complement strand
TTTTTTTTTTTTTTGGTGAGAAACCAAAACTATTTGCTTCTTCCCTCCTTATAATGATATTTAGTGTTACTATGCCACTATGCCTATGGTTATGGAATATTTTAAACACAGGATTAGAAAAGGTGAATGGTTTTTGAAATAGGTCCTTTGTTTAAAAATGTGTGGTGTCATTGAGTTGGTACTAAAAAGTAACCTTTTATGCAAAAATAACCTCTCGCCACTGTTCCTTCTGCTGTGCCCTTTCCTCTCTCTCGTCTGAAGCTCATGAGACTGTCTCCTACCTTTTATTGAAGAATCAGCAACCAAGACAAACGAGTACACACAAGGGGAAAAACAGCAGTTAGGAAAAAAATCTATTAGTCTTTGAAAAATTGTCCCCGCGTTATTTTTAATCTGAGCACAAACAGAAATTTGTAGGTGAATACCGCTTCACTTGGCTTCAGTTTATAACACGGTCATTAAATCCATATCAAACATGTGTGTTTTAGAGTTAAATCCTGTAAGACAACGAGATGAAATAAGTAATCATTTCATAGAAGTACTTATAATGAATTAGATTTGAAAATGTTGGAAAGTCATTCAAGGAAAATCCTTCTTTTACCTTACACTGAAAACATATCATTAGCCTTAATTTAAGTCAAGGTGAGGAGGGGAAGGGGGGTGAGAGGAGGGGAATAGGCATCACAGGAAACTCTTGAGTGAGTATTGTTTAATCCCATTTAGGGACACTTTGAACAATGACATATGTATAATGAGATATTTAAAATTCTTTGGTCAATCTCTAGCTAAAGGCTTTTACTGTAGAAAAAAAATGAGTAATTCAATACAGACTACACAGCCTCTCACATGCTTTTATTCTTGATTTGTTGGATATGTATAACATAAATTTCAAAACCAATCTATTAATGACTTAAATTGGAAACTGGTTTCCTTTGCTTTACATACAGCATTTCAGTAACAAGCATAATAACAGGTGGATCAATAGATGCTATTTGGTGCAGTATTTGAAGCATGTTAACATTAGTCCTGTATCTCTATTATTGAACATTGTGTCAACAAATTCCTGTTTCAAGGAGGATGGCAAAAATATTTTCCAGTGTCAAGGTTATTTAACCACATGGAGTGATAAGAGTTTTTTGTTTCCTACTAACCTTGCCTCTTTCTTCTTCTTCTTTTAAATAATCCATGTTTTGATCAAACCAGTGGATAAAAAAAATATTTTTGTATCAAATCTGTGTGCTGTCAACTAAGATTATGTTCTTTAAAATGGACAGTGGTTCTGGGAAGAAAATCAATTTTTTTTCTCTTAGAGAAACATAAAAGAAGAGAAAGTCACTAATGTAAACACAAATTTAGAAAGTAATAGAGACAGAGCAAGAGAGAACAAACACAGTTGAGTTTACCATTTGAAGAATTTAGCTAGGGATTTATTTCCAACTTATAGTTCTCAAACACAGCATGAAAAGACAGAAAAATGAAATTTTAGTCATTAGAACTTGACAGCTCACAGTCATAATATGCTGACATGTGTAACAGGAATTAAGGGGTTCTGCAGGCAGAATCAGCACTAATAATTTTTTAGGCAAATCATTTCTTTCAGCTCCATGAATCACACAGTGTTGGAGAATCACTGGACACTTACAAATGACAGGTATAATATAATCTACTCTTCTTTATATCCTTTATTGAACAGCTTTAATCCAGAGGTATTCATTACCACCTAATTGGAACAAAATTTGTATGTCACAAATAACAAGGGGCTCTATGTGGTGACCACAGCCACAGCAGGGAACAGCTTGGTGGCTGCAGCCAGAACAAATTCTGCAACTTCTTGACACTCGCCTATAAACTAAAGGTCTGGTTTTTTCATCAGTGAAAAAAAAACAACCCAAAAACCCAAAAACCAAAACCACCTCAGTAGTCTACAATGGATTTGCCATTTTTGACTAATGATCTCCAAGGTGTGACTGCACCAGAATTTCTCAGACTTTGAAGGTGTGAAGCATTCTTGGTTCTTTAAGCAATCTGTCCAACACACAGTAGGTTTGCAGTCTTAAAATGTCAGGTTTGTGAGGAAAACAAACACATTTTATCTATTTAGTACTACAGATGAGAGCACTTTAGAAGTCTACCTAAATTATTTCCCTTTTTAAAATACATTTTATGGATGCCAACATGTTTTCTGGACACTTTACAATCCTTTCAGAAGAACTCTTGGAAGTTCAAACCCACAGACTCCTACCTCGAAGCCCAATCCCAAACACATATGGCATTCATGTTAGTTATATGTTGGGCAACACTATGGATTGCATTTATAGGGCTCAGGCAGCTGATGAGAGCTGGCTCAAACTGGGAAGGTGAGCTCAATTGGCTTGAGCTATGTGGTATGGCAGCAGCTGAGCAACGGGTAACAACGGCAGAGATACAGCATTGCTTTCACACTTCAGCATATGACTCATGCAGAATATGAGTGACTCACATGCAGTATGTCATACCCAACAAAGCTGAGCATACTCGGGGAAAACCTGAATATAATATAAGCATCATGCTCATGCCCTAATCACCTTGTAGAATTAGCTTGGATAAATCCCTACTGCCACCTGCTATATCACTGTTAGCTACAAAGAAGCAAGGATGAACTCAACATGCTGATTTCAGGACATTTCTCTAGTAGAATCACTGGCATTTTATGAGCACTACATCATAAGGCTTGTTTCCAGCAGGTGTAACTTTATAACATCCAGGTCAGGTGTATTAAGCAACAGGGGATGCATTTCTTTGGCAGTAATCTGCCACTGTGGCACAAACAATCAGGGATGAGTATCTGACTCAACAAACAGCTGCTGAAATTCTCCCTTGCTTTTTGTTTCTAAGCAGATGGCACAACCCACCCAGCCTGTACCCTGTGTGTTGTGCAAGTTCAACAAGCTCTTCAGCCGGTGCAGAACCAGTTCCTAACTCAGTACCATAAATCTGCCAACTTCTCTTTGCATATCCTTGAATCCTGCAGAGAGGATAAAAATATCTTTGGAGCTGACAGTCTTTATGTTTTTACAGTTCTTTGTTGCATAAACCCTGTGAAGGCAAAAAACCTTGGTAGCCAAGTGTTTCCAGGTAGCAAGGGATGGGCCAAGGGCAAGCAGTACTACTGGAAATCTTTTTGACAGAGTGTCTTTTGCTTTTGGGGGCTTAAGGACTGTCTTTTAGGGCAATAAAGAGGGTTAGTCATACTCTTCCATCATTTTGCTTCTCACTATATATTCATCTCTGTTGACCATAAATAAAATCCTTTGTCAAATCCATGAAAATTTCAAAAGGTGAAAACAGAAGTAGTTCAGAGAAATTAAATAGCATACATCTTGGATCCTGAATTCAGTAACTCCTCCTGCAGCTCTCTGAACTCCCTATGCTTTTCTGAAGCTTATCATATGTATCAAGAATTTTTCCTTCTGTCTTTCCTCTTCGGTTGTATGCCAGCATTTTTCTTCCAATTTGAATTTTTCCTTCTAAAAACCCATCCCCTTCATCAAAGGAGAATTTTATTTCTGTGCCAAGACCTGAGGAATTGCTATGCTCCCTTCTAAAACTTTTGTTTCTGTTTCCATGAATTCAGTACTAACTCTAGATATGTGAACTTTTGATGTGATAAATTATCATCTAATGTGTTAAATTATCTGATGTGTTAAATTATCATCTTCTGTCTTTTGCCGTGCCCTGTATGCTTTCCTTTAGATTTGCACTTGAAGATGCACTCACCTGAAAACATACCCCAGACTCTGCAGTGAAAGAATGAAAAGAATGAATAAATGAATTCTGCTTGAAGTGACAGTATGTATTATGAAAGAAGTTTTAATTTCAGATAATAAAGACTGAACCCTACTCTCCAGAGGCCTGTGATAATGAGCAGACTAATGGTGGCAAACCCCACCTCTCATGCACTGTGTTCATGGGCTCAGCACTGAACCAGCAGTGCCCTTTATTTCTTCCTCTTTGGATCTGGCATGTGTCAGTTGAGGTATCCAGAGACAGCACAGATGCCCAAACGTGGGCAGAAAGCCAGGTTGCAGGGCTTACAGTATAAATATATTTTTTTTTAACTTCATGCATACCCTTTTTCCCAGTAAGTGTGTTTTTCGGGCTTAGAAACTCTGTGTTCTTAGCTATTTTAAGAAACCTGAAGGGTGAGAGATGGAGAAGCAGCAGACATGTTGGCAACAAAGATCTCTCCATGAACAGAATGCCAAGATTAAAAACAACCAGGGGAAAAAAAAAAAGAAAAAAAAAAAGAGGGATACCTTTGACTTTTTCTTGCTCTTCTATCTCAAAAAATTGGCTCATCTGAAACTGTTGGATTCTGGCAAAGATTTAATATCAAATGAGAGAAATAGCATGTTCCTGAAGCAAGGTGATTTCCAAAGTGAGGCTAGATGTGCATTCAGCTTTTCTACTTGGCAGCTATCATGGAGGGCAAAAAGATTTACCATTTCTTCAGAGGGTATATAACAGGGTTGCCCCAATCTGTCAGGAAGTGTTAGAACTCAGTAAGACTTGAAGTGGGACTTAAAAGTTACTGAAGCTCGTTTGTTCACAATGTCAGGTGTGGATCCACCCCAATCAAAATAAAAGATAGGAAGAAGAAAATATTACAGGGAGTCCTAAAGGGAAGTTTTTCACACAACCAAGCTTAGTGAGAACACTAAATAAAGAGGGAAAATGCAGATGTCCTTGTGGTTACTGTGTATCAGCTGATCTGTTGGACCTAGGCACATGAATTCTGTTTGTCTGCAACAAATGTAAAAGGGGAGTTAGGCATTTTTTATGTACTGTGTATGTGTGTGAGAGAGAAGAAAGAGACAGAGAGACAGAGAGAAAGAAAGAAAGAGAGAGAGAAAGAGAGAGCGAGAGAGAGAAAAAGAGAAAAAGAGAGAGAGAGAGAGAAAGCAAGAAAGAAAGAGAAAGAGAGAGAAAGCACAAAAGAAAGCAAGAAAGAAAGCAAGAAAGAAAGAAAAGAAAGAAAGAAAGCAAGAAAGAAAGAAAGAAAGAAAGAAAGAAAAGAAAGAAAAGAAAGAAAGAAAAAGAGAATGTTATTTAGAATGCCAGACTTGATTATATTGGACACTGCCTTACAGTTTGTATAAGGACATGAGGATGGGATTTTAACTAAGGCTCTACATAGTGTTTTTGCATTTGTAAGAAAAGGAAAGCTAAAAAATAGCACTGCATAACCTCTACAAAATGGGTCACAACTGGACTAGAAGTAATTGCAGAAGTCCCATTTTGTCTAACAACATTTCTCCAATGGTCTGTCCAGACTTCTGTCTAATCTAATCTATCCATACGCCCATCACTTTGAAAATGACTTGCCATTTTTCACATTTTATTAATCCACCTTTGAAAATTCAAAATACAATTCAGAAGCAGGAAATGGCCTTGTGAAACAAAAATAATAAGTAAAAGCACATGGTTAAATCTGCACACTGTCTTACTATGTGAGAATTAAAATGCATACTGCATCTCAAAGATCTTTTTTATTCTTTCAAAGCAAGAACTAATGGAATAAGGGAAAGAAAAGTTTCCACGGCCCAGATATGTCTTTGCTGAATCACTTTGTAAGGTGTGGACAATTGAGTCATAAACTTTCACACTACAGATGGCTGTGTTTCTTTCATAGTGAATCAAGCTCTAAAAGATCTGTGACACTTTATGTTATATGTTAACTAGAGAGGCATATTATGTAAAAAGCACATAGGGTTTCACATGCACTAGTGCTCTCTGCACAAGAGAGCATCATTTTCAATATTCACTCATAAAACCAGCTTCCATTTTTATTTACTAACTTTCTTGTGCAATTGCCTGAAGTACATTCATACTGCTATCAGACTTACTGGAGATCCTGCTTTGTAGAGCTTCACAAATTCATTAAATGCATCGGTTTATATCCCATATTTTTTGTCTTTTTTTACTTTAAAATAAAAAAAAAATCAACACGTAATATCTTTCTAGATTGACAGCCAAACTAATGCAACTTTAAGAAATGAAAGAAAAGACAAGCAACTTGATATATATCTATGTGTATTTTCCCGCATGGTAAAAGTGTCCAAATATTTTAGACACATTTTAGAATTTTAGAGTTAATATGACAATGCAAAAATACTTGCTGTCTGTCTTAAACCAAATCTCTCTTCAATACAAGGCCTTACAACAGAAATGCTGATACCTGTAACTGCAGGTGCACATTGTACAGTTATACTGACACTGTAGGGGTTTAAGAGCTCCAGTAAAAATTTCTATTTACATCTTGACTGCAAGTACACACCTTATAAACATTAATTTTAAAACCAGATAAAAAAGCTTAAAACCATGCCTCCCCAGCTGACAGGTGGCTCCGTGGCCATGAACTGAAGGGCAATCGCTGAGGAGGATCAATAGATAGAACAAAGATTAACATTTTGTTTGTTTGAGCGAAGAACATTTTGTTCTCACTTTTTCTGAACCAGTGGAACATTGTTGCACACTGTACAAATTGTTTCTAAGGCAATTATGAATAACTCTGTATTTAAAAAAAAAGAAAAATTATAGGCAAAAAATTACTACAGTCCACCTCTCAAGATATATCCTCTTCTTCAGACAGTACTGCTTCACACAAATCTATATCTTGTTGTTCAAGAGGAAGTTTTCTTAATTAGAAAAAGGGCTGTGTTCTTTACTATGCTTCCAGCCAGAAAGGGACCAATGCTGGGGATTAATCACTGCGTTTTTGAGACTTTTTCTTCAAAAACTGTATCATCTGAGCTTTTCTGGAGATGTAACAATGTGTCAGGCTGAATTACAAACTATGCTTTAGATCAAGCTGGTTAAACATCTTGACCCAGCAGATAAAAATTTCTTGGATCTAACTAAAGGATCACATTTCAGTCACATCTCTAAGTGCATAAACTAAAGGAAACAGTAAAAATAGGTAGTGGATAAAAAGACAGACACAATGAGAACAGAAGTTTTCAACTCTCTTTCACTATCTTTCCAGATAGAGTTTACTTCAAACACACTAAATATTCCACACAGATGATTGGCTTGATCACTAATCTAAGGTAAGAATCAGATTTCCTAGTATATAACCTATATTTGATTTTTTTATTTTTTTTTTACAACTTCTCTCATCTCCCCTCAACGTTGTTACCAGTGTTGTGTGGGTCCCTGCTAAGTCTGTCTGACAGACACCATTATTCCCATTCTCTGAAATTTCTGACAAAAGACAAACTTTTGCTGCCACTTGGTTCCCAACTGAAGGCTAAAATTGCAGGTACGGTATCTGTTTTAGCTTCTCTCAGATCTTAGTACTGTTGTGGTCTTTAAACACCTTGAGGTATTTAGAGGTAGTAGATGAGTCATCTAAGCCATGGAAATTGTGTTTCATTATGACAATATAGAATCTGAGAATTGCTCTTACTTAAACTGTAGCTCTATAGTGTTTGCTACCAGTCTTCAAAGACATTTGAGCCTGTTTTGCCCAAGTGAGCCACTGTGAGCCCTTTCCTTTTGTCTTATCTCCCTTACATCACTCTGCTGTTTCAGGTATGCATTAAAACCTCCTGCAGTTTTCTGTTTATTGCACATAAGCTCTTTTACATGTGGCATGACTGGAGTTTCAGACACTCACTCAAAATAACCTGCTTGTTAACTTACTTCTACACCCACGTCTTTAGACAGATTATGAAGGTCTTGCAGACTAATTTGTCCCACATAATTAGGTCCTGGGAGCTTTGCAATATACTTTCTTACTACACTTTAAATTCCAAAAAACCTCTTTATAGGTAATTTGACACATAAAATGCATGCAGTCCTCAGTGTGTTTGCCACATGTTCTGCTGTTTCCTGCTATGTTAATATGGCCTTTCATCATTTCCTCTCACCACATCCTCTTGACTGTGCTTCTTTGACCCCCTCCTCCATACACTTTCACTGACTTATCACTACTTCTCAGAGAGTTTCACTTACACTGGGAAGTAGCATCTGTAATAGAACCAGTTGGTTATAATTTAGAGAACAAATTATGGCAAATAATCAACCCTTTGAGTTTTAAATCAAAATATTTTCAGGGCAACTTTCAACTTCTGTTTCTACTCTTTTTTCCCAGCTACGGCTAACTATCTTCTTGTCTGTGTTCATACCACATTTAACAAGGCCATTGAAATATATTTTACTGGCAAGTTCAGAAAGATTGAAAATGAGTGTTAACAAAAGGATTCTTTCCAGACCAAGGGCAGGTTTTGATAGACTTACTCAAGTAGGAAACAATATGATCTCCCAAGGAATAGAGCACCAAAAAGTGAATGTTATATTGCTCCCAGTAGAATCCTTAAGTCTCTTGCCAAAAGACATTTAATGTGCAACCATCTCTACTGTAAAACAAATGCTGAAGAGGTGCAGTCAGTGATATTTGCACAGATTCATTCTCATTAAAGGCTTTTATAATAGCATTCACTCTGGTGTAAACTTTTAAAAATTGACTTCTAGATCCATTAATCCCCTTCGTCTCCTTCTCAGGAGCTTAATCTGTGACATTGTAGCTAAAAGGACTAGCATGGTCCTTAGACGAATAAACAGGGGAATGCAGAGCAGAAGTAGAAAAGTTGCATGTGTTTTTAATAGCAGTGGGACCAGTCCTGCAAGGGTTAGAAAGACTTTGGAGCAGCAAAGACTTCAGAGATGGAACTGGACGAGGACTTAAAGACATAAATAACTCTATTTAGATTAGAGTAATGCAAAGGTTAACTTGATTATAGTTTAAGCACGTCTCTAGAGATATATAAGGACTTAATACTAGGGGAATCTTCATCCAGAAAGGAAAAAAAATAAAATTTTTACAAAATTGAAAAAAGCAAGAGTTAAAGACTAAAGCTGTATTCCAGATGCTCAGTGTTAACAGCATTGAAACCTCTAAGTGAGGTTTAGGGTGGATTATCCCCCACTACAACAATCAAATGTGTTACTGGATAGTTGAAAAAGGTGATACTTATCCAACCACAGCTGTTAGATTTGAAGCTAGAGTTAATAAAGAGGAGGTCTATAGCCTGAGATATGCAGATAAAATTTTTAATTTGGTCTACCTAGTTTCTGAAAAGACTTATTACAGTTCTTCCCACATTTGTGGAAGAGCACACTTGTGCCCTTTGTCTGTGACACTCCCAACCTAGTCACTGCACAGCCAACATCCCCAACAACAGCTTTCTACCTCCCATTAAGTGAGAGAAAGGGAGGGGCTCTCAGGAGAATGTAGGTGTTGAATGCCTACCCAGTAAGACCAGTGTTGTCTCTCTTCTGGCAGTGTCAAGGATTCCCATGTAGTCAGTAGAGCTTCTGAATTATAATTCAGAACACCAGCATTAAAAACCTGCACCTTTCTGTTGACTATACATGAAGTCTGGATCCTGATTATACATAGTGGGATGACAGGACAGCCATCCAAAAGAATTCAGTCTTTGCAGCCCCTACTCGTTCCTATAGCCAGAATGGAGATTAGATGTGCAAGAATGAGAGGAATGCTGCTTCTCCGTTTTCTCCTTAAAATCACACATTCTGCTGTGACCTTCCTTTTATCTTGTTTCACTTCTCTTGTTTATTTCTATCTCTTCACCTTGTTTGCAGACTAGAAAGCCAGGCTGTGAAAAGAATTGCTGGGATCCCTGCCTGATGCAGAGAATTCTGTTCCTGGGGCAATTTTCTACCCTGGTGGATCTGCCCACAGCTCTGCCTCTGCAGTGGATGTTTCTCAGGGTCTGCACTGGTTCGGTTTGTTCAGGCTTCATCACTAAACATCATGTTATACATTGGGATAATGCTTCTGTGCTGAATGTATGCATTTGCCTAGCTGTGTGGGCACAACAGACAGGATTAAAAGTGTTTTCCAAGGTTCAGCACTGAGCATATAATGACTGTCACAGGGGAGAGCCACTTCCCTAAATGATGAAAGAGCAACACGCCATTACACATTATTTAAACACTCTCTGACATCTCCTGCAAATGCATAGCCACCGTGGAGTGGCAAAGAGTGTCTTACCGCAGAGCTACAGAAAAATCCAGTGTTTACTGCACTGAGGACAAGCATCCTCAGACCATGTCAGGCAGAGCATTATTACAGAGATTATGGTCTATCTCCTCATTCACCATGAAACCTGCCTTCCTGACTTCACTGTTAGGGGCCAGAGCAAAAACTGTACTCCAATACTGAGGAGTTGGAAAGACCACCCTTTTCCTCCTTGTTTATCCTTCATCCATGGTTAGCACAGGAGACAGCGTTAGCTCAGCACTAAAGGGTGGATTTTCACCAAGAGTAGATTAACTTCTATTTGCCAAAAGCAGCAGACCTATTGGTGAGTGCTGCAAGAGTTTGATGAAGTGGGATGCACTCTGGCACTGTGATCTAGCACTGTGACAGGATTTAGTGGACTTTCCTGATCTGGCTGTCACGAAATTCTCCTCATTGAAGATGGAAAAGAAATTGTATGAGGTTGAAGATACCCTTTTGAATGAAGTTTTCAAGATATTATGGAAGCAGGATTTAAGTATGTGTCCCTGATCTGTCTTGTGCATGTACATAGAGAACAACTATGCAAATCATAGTTTAGGAGAAAAGTATATCTTGACTTGTCCAACCAAACATCTCTGAAATCGGCAGGTACCACAAATAATACCTATTTGCCAATAGAAACCCTTTGTATTTCACTTCACAGCTAACTCTGAAAATAACTGGGATTTCAGACTGAACGGGAAAGTTACACCAGTCACATATGAATTGATATTTATTCTTAAAAATAATAATTAATCTTTCTAAATGTCAATCTATTTATATACAACAGAAATGAGTCACTCTTATTTCACATTAATGAGGAACTGTCTTCTTAATGGCTTATGCAGACACAAATATGCTGCTTTCTTGAAGAATACAGCAATATAGAAATAACGTTTCTGTTTAAATTCATGCACAATCAAAACAAATTGAATATCCACTTTTATTTCCATAGGGAACAGAGCTATAAAGATTAATGCTAGACAAGGATATTTAATTAAAGGTTATTTACTTTACAAGTACTTCCATGTTTTCAAGAGTGGTCTCCTCATTTGGAACAGGAAGGTGTAATGCATTTCTGAGCCATCTAACAGTCATAGGTGGGGGAAACCAGTTCTGATCACAGCACAGTGCTTGCAGCGATACTGACAAACTGTCTAGAAAAATTTTTCACATTAAAGAATTCTGGTGTTAAAGAATTTAAATGCATTTTAATTGACTTTTCAAAATTCCATTTTTTATTCACAAACACACCTGAACACAGTAACAGGAATTCATTTTTATATGCATTATTCTCTCTGATGGCATGTTGTTGTACTGTACATATACTCCTCTCTTCATTTTTGAGAAACAAAATAAAAGGTTACGCTCTTCCAAGTAATAACCAAATAAGTTTCCTTTCCTTGAGTACTAGACTGTTGCTGTTTTCCAGACTATTTCTTTTTTTTTAATAAATGGTTAACTACTTCAGTGAAATTAGAGGAACTAGTTTGTGTAGGAATGCAGATATTGACATGAGGAATTAAAGGGAGTACAGAAGAATATTGCACAGCATGACACTTTCATTTGGTTTTTGAGGCTAAAATTTACAATTAGACTTTGGAACACTAATTTTAAAGAGAAGATTTATTTTTAGAATGCAAGAATTGTTGGGATGTATGTAGCTGATGATTGTTTCTCATCAGTATGAACACACAACCTCCAAACACAACACTTTCAATAACAGTTGTATTAGTCATCTACAGCTACAAGGCTGTTTAAAATACACAAATAAAATAGCTTTATTTGGATTGTAATTAACATGGCAAATATCGCAATATTCTACAGGAAACAAACATTCCGAATCTATGTATTTTATTTCTTCTGACAACTGGCAAAGTATATTTTACTGCAGAATGCTTTATTGCTTCTTAACTATTCACCCTACACAGTATACATAAAAGCTTAATGAGTGTAGCTGCATAAAAACTAATTTTAATGCTTTTAAAATCAATGGTGAACAAAATGTTGTTTAGATTGTTTTTCAAACAACTATACCATATCTGATCCTTTGAGGAAAAGCAATTACGTCTTCTTGTCATAGCCAATACATTTCTTCATTCTCCTATTTCAGTTGTACCATTCTTAGGGACCTTTACACCAGCTACAACGCAAACAGTTAAACATTTGAGCAAATATATAAGAGTATTGTTATTAAATGTCTCTAATCAATAAAATGCCACTTCCACTAATAGGCTAGTAGTGAGGAAGGCAAAAGGAGAAAAAATGAAAGGAATTTTTCCCAAACTAACAAATAGTATATTCAAGTTTGACTAATGAAATATATCTTTAAGGAAAATTTGCAGAAAAAAAGTTATATAGAAGGTACACAAAGATCTCTATAAGACAGATTCTATAATCTAGATTTAGCCCCTGCTTCTTTTAACCACTCTGCAAGTAAACATCAGCTTTTTTGTATTTTCTAGAGGAACATCAAATGTAATTCATTTTTTGTAAGTTTCAACTGCTATAAATCATTGGGAACTTATGCACACCTAATTTATGCAATTGCATTGGTAGTGAGGAAATCATCATTGTTTAGTGTTCTGTATCTCTGTCATTCTCTCACAGAGAATTTTATTACAGTAGGCACCACAATTGTTGAGAGTTTCTTAGCATTTATATTAGCGAGACCAATTTTTTAAGGTATGTAATTCAGTCATAAAAACTGAGATCATAGCCTGAAAGTGTTAGTTTGTGAATTTCCAAACATGCACACACACACACACATACACACACACGTGCTCAAAAAGACACACACACATTTTCTGATTTAAATGCTTGTTTTGCTTTCCCTTAGCCTGCACTGCTGAAATCTAAAAAATACATTCCTCCTTTTTTAGCAATTTTTGCAGGCCATCAAGCCAGAATACTATCTCTGTGCTGCAGTCAAAGGAACAAATAACAATAATAACAACCAACCAAATGGTTGAGGTATTGAGGTTTATAAAGCATTCTTAACACATGCATGGAAGCCACTTTTCATAAGCAGTTGTGATGCATTCTATGCTATGTTTCAGAAACAGGAAAACATACATAATATGCAAATGCACACTATTGTTCCTAGGTTTTTTCTGGACATGAAAACCTATCTGTGAAGTGTGTACTGAATCCATATTAAGAGTCATGCAGAAACGTTACTAAACATGCTTGTGTTTAGCCCACATTCTCCTTTCATTGCAACACAGCCCCTGTTGGCAATGTTACCAAGAGGTGTTTCTTTAAAAAGTCATGTTTCAGAAGTTCTGTGTGTGCAAGGGCTGCAGTTTCAAGCTCTGCCTTTACCACAATACAGCAGCTGGGTTTGGGGCAACTTGCTCTTACCACTGTGAATTAACTCAGCCATTTAGAAACGGAGTTTTGGGGAACATTTGCTTAACCTCCTTCTATAGCTGCCTATCCCAGTAAAAATCTTCTACATCACAGGTCTTGCAATTTCTAAGCATAGTTATTTAAGTGCCTCTTTTGTAATTAATTTGTTTCTTCCTTCAGAATGTAAATAGTTAGACAGCAATCGACACAACAGAACCTGAGAACGAAAATACAGGCCCAGCCATTTCAGTAAGAAATTAAGCAAAAATCGGGGGGATAAAAAAAAA